>CM040623.1:22945-612911 GCA_022817965.1 Solanum lycopersicoides
GCATACCCCCCCCCCATTTTCGATAATTTTCTTGTGCTATAGCACACCATTTTTGGGGTAATACGGATTCCCACGTCAAAACTACCAAAAATTTTTATGGACGTCCGTTAAGACCTTGGCTATGCAGCCGGTTGACCCTCACGGCTAGTCCGACCCATTTTCAAGGTCAAACAAGCCCCGAAGCGCATAGCGCATACCCCTCATTTTGTCGATTTTCGTGTGTTATAGCATACAATTTTTCTAGTGATAATCAAATAATATCCTTATTCATGACCGTGAAATATTTTTTCAAAAGGGAAAAGGCTCCAATATGTCTTCGAACTTTTAGAAAAGGCTCATTTATGTCTTATGTTAAAAGTTTGACTCATTTATGCCATTGGTATTAAAGAAAAGGTTCGTCCATGTCATTTTCTTTAACTCTGATTTTGCACAACCATTTTTTACACACCAAACAAGGTTTATGTATTGGTATTTTTGGATAAAATATATTCTTTTTTAAAAAAAAACAAGAACACATGAAGAACATAAACAACTCCCAAATTTTCAACATCTTCAATTCTTCACGAAATCATCTCAAATTTCGGCTACATCATTAATTTTATTTTATTTTAAAATAAACTAAAATTCTATTATCGTTTGCAGAGTTCAAAAAATTCCCCCATATTTAAAAAATATATTCCAAAAAAAAAGAAAATCAGTCCCAAATTACAGGATTTTAAAAAGGCTACAGCAAATATACAAACTTATTTGATTTATAAAAAAAATATAGTTTAAAGAAATATTTATTTTCGCTCGAATAAATTATAAAAGAAATTTAGTAAATTTAATCTACATATCCATTATATATTAGTGAGAAAATGGTCTAAAACCCTCTCAATCTATACTCGAAATCTCAACTACACACTCCAACTTCACGGGTGTCCTATTACCCTCCTGAACTTCATATGTTTCTATTTTTTACACACTTAAACGCTGACTTGTCATAGGAGGTGAGAACACCTCCTCTAGGCGCGTGAGAAGGTGAAAATATCTTAACATTTTGCCGAAAATTTCTCTTTTTCCAACAATCATCTTCTTCACCATCAAATAAACCATTGTTTCTTCTTCCCCACCATTAAATCTTGTTGCTTTTATTTAAAAAATCACGATTTTCGCTAAAAAAATAAGTAGGATTTAGTTGTTTATGTTCATTTTTACTTTAAATCTTGAATTTATGATTTGTAATCTTCTCTAATTTCTTAGTTAGGTCTCTAATTTGAATTTTAAATTTTCTCGAAATTCAACAAAAATGGCAAATGAAAACTTGAATAAGCTTTGTATGGATGAATCAAACCCAATGTAGCTCTTAATTTCACAAATCAACAAAAATCTAAGGGATAAAACAAAAAACTCGAAATAAGGGATAAAGAACTAACCTTTACTAAACTAGTTGATAAACTATGAAATCAAGTTGAAAATACACAACAAATTCCTTCGATCATCAACAGAAATGCATATGCAAATAAAGAAGGAGATGAAAAAGAGAAAAAATATTTTTTATGGGTCCTTTACGTTTTAGGAGGAAAATGGGGGGAAATTGGAATTGGGAATTGAAAAGTGGGGGACCCGGCGCGTGCAATCACGCTGAAATATTTGTTTGGTTTATCTGTTGTGGTCAGCGTTTAAGTGTGTAGAAAATAGAGAAATATGAAGTTCAAGTGGGTAATAGGACACCCGTGAAGTTAGAGTGTGTAGTTGAGATTTCGGGTATAGATTGGAGGGTTTTTTTACCATTTTGTCTATATTAGTCAAGGTACAAATTTCAAATACTAACCTGTCAGAGACTTGTTTTCTTAAAAAAAATTGATACATACAAAATTAGGGAAAACGACATTTTTAGTCCCTGTATTAAGACTATATTCTTATTTTAGTCCTCGTGTTATTTAACTAAGCATTATTAACCTTCAATTATATCAAGTAAGTGATTTTAGTCCTTCAACTTACAGATTCAAAAAAATTTAACAAAGAGTTCAGTGCTAAAAGGGGTAGTTCGGTATTTCCTTTTTAATTCTCTCTATTTGAAGAACAAGCTAAGGCTTCCCTATCTCTATCTAGAAGAACAAGTCCGTCGATTTGAGCTATAATTTCAAAAACCAACTTGATAGGCATTAACTCTCCCTCTCACACCGATGAATGATAAATTATGCAACGAATAATTTTTTTAAAAATTTTTTTCTGTTTTCTCAAGCAATTACTTTAAAATATCTGAATTACCCCGCAGTGAACTGTCTGTTAATTTTTTTGGGTCTGTTAGTTGAAGGATTAAAATCGCTCACTTGATATAATTAAAGGTTAATAATGCTAAGTTAAATAACACAAGGACTAAAATAAGAAATTAGCCTTAACATAAGGACTAAAAATGTCGTTTCCCCTACAAAATTATACTTCATGCAGTTTATCAACAATTTTGACTTTTTTTTTCTCTTTTCTTCCCTTTCTGTAAAAAAAAAAAAAAAAAAAAAAAAAAAAAAAAAAAAAAAAAAAAAAAGAGAGAGAGAGAGAGAACAAGTTAAATAAGGACAAAAGTAAGCGGAATATTTACTGGCTATATGAATCTAAATAAGGGGTAATAAAAGAGAATGCATAGTGGTAATAAGGAATATGATGAGATAGGATGAATTTTTTTATTTTATACTTGATCAAATTTATTTAATTCATTTTATGTGAATAAATAAATTCTTACTTTATATCTAGTAAATACAAATTAGGTTTAAGTCATTAATAGTCCTTTATACTTGTCTGCATAATTCATTTACTTTTTTCATTTTCTTTTTTATGTAGATCTAGTTAAAGTCTTAAATATTTTAGTGAAGGTTTACTATTTCTGATGTAAATAATATTTCAGCGAAGCAATTGATTTTTTTTTTGATAATTTTGTTTTGTAATTGTAATAAATAATTAGTAAAAAGAAAATGAACACAATGAAAGGTGTAATACTATTAAAATGAAAGGTAAATGAGGGGATTGCTTAATTGGACATCAATGGTATATTATCGATGTCGATAAAAGAAATAAAATTCGACGAAGAAGAAGAAACTATTGAGATGCAACGATCCAATGGAAAGGAAAATTAGTTATATAGAGAAGATGAAGAAGAAGGGTCAAGGGTGGGGGTTATTAATTTAAAATATAATTTTTAGTTTTTCTCTTTATTATTCCTTTTGAATTATTTAAATAAAGTTTTTTGAAAAATTAATTCAATCGACATGTGTCATCATTTTATTGGTTCATTCGATATGTTTACGCATTTGAATGCACGCATGTTTGTCTTTTCATTGATTATTATTTTGTGTCTAATAAATATAAATTTGTCAACATTTAAGTGTTTGATAAATACGAGACTAAATTGAGGTGTCTAAGTGAAATATGTGAACAAATTTATGAGATCACATATAACTTAAGCCTATAAATTAATAGATCAATAAATATATAAAGTAAAAAGTAAGCAATTATCTAATCATCGACTTTGAAGACTATTGGTGAACATAAATAAAATACTTGGAGTTAGATATAATATTAGGAATATACTAATCTAACTATTTTAAATAAGTTTTCTATCAATTATTTTTCTATATTTTTACAACACAACGTCAATATGTTTAATTATGGATAAAGTTTTTATCCACCCCAATTATAACGATAAGCACAAGTAGAAGTTTTTATGCTTGATGCTTCCATCATAATTGAATTCTTTAAAAAAATGTATTATTTTTAATGAATTTAATATATGTTTAAATATATTTTTGAAAAGTTCAATAACCAAAAAAAAAATGATCACATACACAGAGATAGATCTAGAATTTCGAGTCACTGGGTGTCAAGCAGAGGTCGACCCACATGATTTGATAGGGGTGCACCCGTTAATTTCGAAAAAATCGCATATATATATATATATATATATATATTGAGAAACGTATAATGAACGGTGCACCTATAACAAACGTAGGGTGCCCTTGTTTAGTTGTTACAAGCCAGAAGAACCACTTGCGAGAATACAGTTCAAATCTAGCTAGAGCCCTATTTCATTAATTTTATTTTAACTTTAGTTTAGAGCTCATATTTGAGTCATTAGTGACCAAGAAAATAGTACATTATTTCACTAACTATCTAAATTAAAATATGCATCCGGTTGGCCCTCACGTCCATTTCGATCCATTTTCAAGGTTAAAATAGCCCCGAAGCGCGCATACCCCTATTTCGATGATTTTTCGTATGCTATAGTAAACCATTTTTTGGGTAATTCAGATCTCGACGTCAAAACTGCAAAAATTTTTGTGGACTTCCGTGAAGACCTTGGCTATGCATCCGGATGGCCCTCACGGCCATTCCGATCCATTTTCAAGGTCAAAATAACCCCGAAGCGCGCATACCCCTATTTCGACGATTTTTCGTATGCTATAGTAACCATTTTTTGGGTGATCCAATCTTGATATCAAAACCGCCAAAAATTTTTGTGGCCGTCCGTGAAAACCTTGGCTATGCATCCGGATTGCCCTCACGGCCATTCCAATCCATTTTCAAGGTCAAAATAGCCCCGAAGTTTGCATACCCCTATTTTAATGATTTTTCGTGTGCTATAGTATACCATTTTTTGGGTGATCCGGATCCCGACGTCAAAACTGTCAAAATTATTTGTGGACGTCCGTGAAGACCTTGGCTATGCATCCGGTTGGTCCTCACGGCCATTCCGATCTATTTTCAAGGTCAAAATAGCCCCGAAGCGCGCATACCCCTATTTCGATGATTTTTCGTGTGCTATAGTATACCATTTTTGGTTGATCCGGATCTCGATGTCAAAACTGCCAAATTATTTGTGGACGTCCGTGAAGACCTTGGCTATGCATCCGGTTGGCCCTCACGGCCATTCCGATCCATTTTCAAGGTCAAAATAGCCCCGAAGCGCGCATACCCCTATTTCGATAATTTTTCGTGTGCTATAGTATACCATTTTTTGGGTGATCCGGATCTCGACGTCAAAACTGCCAAAATTATTTGTGGACGTCCGTGAAGACCTTGTCTATACATCCGGTTGGCCCTCACGGCCATTTCGATCCATTTTCAAGGTCAAAATAGCTCCGAAGCGCGCATACCCTATTTCGACGATTTTTTGTGTGCTATAGTAAATCAATTTTTGGGTGATCCGGATCCCGACGTCAAAGCTCCCAAATTTTTTGTGGATGTCCGTGAAGACCTTGGCTATGCATCCAATTGTCACTCAAGGTCATTCCGATCCATTTTCAAGGTCAAAATAGCCCCGAAGCGCGCATACCCCTATTTCGATGATTTTTCGTGTGCTATAGTAAACCATTTTTTGGGTGATCCAGATCCTGACGACAAAACTGCCAAAATTTTTGTGGACGTCCTTGAATACCTTGGCTATGCATCCGGTTGGCCCTCACGGCCATTCCGACCCATTTTCAAGGTCAAAATTGCCCCGAAGCGCGCATACCCCTATTTCGACAATTTGACGTGTGCTATAGTAAACCATTTTTGGATGATCTGGATCCTGACGTCAAAACTGCCAAAATTTTTTGTGGACGTCCGTGAAGACCTTGGATATGCATAAGTTGGTCCCTCACGGCCATTGCGATCAATTTTCAAGGTCAAAAAAGCCCCGGAGCGTGCATACCCATATTTCGATGATTTTTCCTATGTTATAGAAAACCATTTTTTGGGTGATCCGGATCCCGACGTCAAAACTGCCAAAAAATTTTGTGGACGTCCGTGAAAATCTTAGTTATGCATCCGGTTGTCCTCACGACCATTCTGATCCATTTTCAAGGTCAAAATATCCCCGAAGCGCGGATACCCATATTTTGATCATTTTTCGTGTGCTATAGTAAACCATTTTTTGGGTGATCCGGATCCCGACGTTAATACTGCCAAAATTTTTTTGTGGACGTCCGTGAAGACCTTGGCTATGCATATGGTTGGCCCTCACGGCCATTCCAACCATTTTCAAGTTCAAAATAGCCCGAAAGCGCGCATACCCCTATTTCGACAATTTTTCGTGTGCTAAAGTAAACTATTTTTTGGGTGATCCGGATCCCGACGTCAAAACTACCAAATTTTTTTGTGGACGTCCGTGAAGACCTTGGCTATGCATCCGGTTGGCCCACACGGCCATTCCGATCCATTTTCAAGGTCAAAATAGCCCCGAAGCGCGTATACCCCTATTTCGATGATTTTTCGTGTGCTATAGCAAATCATTTTTTGGGTGATCCGGATCCCGTCGTCAAAACTACCAAATTTTTTTGTGGACATCCATGAAGACCTTGGCTATGCATACGGTTGGCCCTCACAGCCATTTCGACCCATTTTCAAGGTTAAAATAGCCCTGAAGCGCGCATACCCTATTTCAATGATTTTTCGTATGCTATAGTAAACCATTTTTTGGGTGATCCGGATCTCGATGTCAAAACTGCCAAATAATTTTGTGGACGTCAGTGAAGACCTTGGCTATGCATCCGGATGGCCCTCACGGCCATTCCAATCCACTTTCAAAATCAAAATAGCCCCGAAGCGCTCATACCCCTATTTCGACGATTTTTCGTATGCTATAGTAAATCATTTTTTGGGTGATCCTGATCTCGACGTCAAAACTGCCAAATATTTTTGTGCACGTCAGTGAAGACCTTGGCTATGCATCCGGTTGGCTCTCACGGTCATTCCGATCCATTTTCAAGGTCAAAATAGCCCCGAAGCGCGCATACTCCTATTTTGATGATTTTTGTGTGCTATAGTAAACCATTTTTTGGGTGATACAGATCCCGACGTTAAAACTGCCAATAATTTTTGTGGACGTCCGTGAAGACCTTGGCTATGCATTCGGATGGCCTTCACGGCCATTCCGATCCATTTTCAAGGTCAAAATAGCCCCGAAGCACGCGTACCCCTATTTCGACGATTTTTCGTGTGCTATAGCAAATCATTTTTGGTGATCCGGATCCCTACGTCAAAACTGCCAAAAAATTTTGTGGACGTCTGTGAAGATCTTGCTATGCATCCGGTTGGCCCTCACGGCCATTCCGATACATTTTCAAGGTCAAAATAACCCCGAAGCGCGCATACCCTATTTCGATGATTTTTCGTGTGCTATAGTAAACCATTTTTGAGTAATCCGGATTTTGATGTCAAAACTGCCAAAATTTTTTGTGGACGTCCGTGAAGACCTGGCTATGCATCCGGATGGACCTCACGGCCATTCGATCAATTTTAAAGGTCAAAATAGCCCTGAAGCGCGCATACCCCTATTTCGACGATTTTTCATGTGCTATAATAAATAACTTTTTGGGTGATCCGGATCTCGACGTCAAAACTTCCAAAAAATTTTGTGCACGTCAGGGAAGACCTTTGATATGCATCCGGTTTTCCCTCACGGCCATTTCGATCCATTTTCAAGGTCAAAATAGCCCGAAGCTCGCATACCCCTATTTCGACGATTTTTTGTGTGCTATAGTAAACCAATTTTTGGGTGATCCGGATCCCGACGTCAAAGCTATCAAATTTTTTGTGGATTTCCGTGAAGACCTTAACTATGCATATGGTTGGCCCTCACGGCCATTGCAATCCATTTTCAAGGTCAAAATAGCTCCGAAGTGCGCATACCCTATTTCGATGATTTTTCGTGTGCTATGGTAAACCATTTTTTGGGTGATCCAGTTCCTGACGTCAAAACAGCCAAGTTTTTTTTTTGGACGTACGTGAAGATCTTGGCTATGCATCCGGTTGTCCTTCACGGCCATTCTGATCCACTTTCAAGGTCAAAATAGCACCGAAGCGCGCATAACCCTATTTCGACGATTTTTCGTGTGCTATAGTAAACCATTTTTTGTTTGATCCAGATCCCGACGTCAAAACTGCCAAAATTTTTGTGGACGTCCTTGAATACCTTGGCTATGCATCCGGTTGGCTCTCACGGCCATTACGACCCATTTTCAAGATCAAAATTGCCCCGAAGCGCGCATACCGCTATTTCGACAATTTATCGTGTGCTATATAGTAAACCATTTTTGGATGATCTGGATCCTGACGTCAAAACTGCCAAATTTTTTTGTGGACGTCTGTGAAGACCTTGGATATGCATACGGTTGGCCCTCACGGCCATTCCGACCCATTTTCAAGGTCAAAAAAGCTCCGGAGCGCGCATACCTCTATTTCGATAATTTTTCCTATGTTATAGCAAATCATTTTTTGGGTGATCCGGATCCCGACATCAAAACTGCCAAAAAATTTTTTGGACGTCCGTGAAGACCTTGGCTATGCATCCGGTTGTCCCTCACGGCCATTCCGATCCATTTTCAAGGTCAAAATATCCCCGAAGCACGGATACCCATATTTTGATGATTTTTCGTGTGATATAGTAAACCATTTTTTGGGTGATCCGGATCCCGACGTGAATACAGCCAAAAATTTTTTGTGGACGTTCGTGAAGACCTTGGCTATGCATATGGTTGGCCCTCACATCCATTTCAACCATTTTCAAGGTCAAAATAGCCCGGAAGCGCGCATACCCCTATTTCTATGATTTTTCGTATCCTATAGTAAACCATTTTTTGGGTGACATCCATATAGACCTTGGATATAGCCATCATTTTTTGTGGACGTCCATATAGACCTTGGATATGCATCCGGATGGCCCTCACGGCCATTTCGATCCATTTTCAAGGTCAAAATAGCCCCGAAAACACGCATATCCCTATTTCGATGATTTTTCGTGTTCTATAGTAAACCATTTTGGGTGATCTGGATTCCGACGTCAAACTGCCAAAATTTTTTATAAACGTCCGTGAAGACCTTGGCTATGCATACGGTTGGCCCTCAAAGCCATTCCGACCCATTTTCAAGGTCAAATAGCCCCAGAGTGCGCATACCCCTATTTCGATGATTTTTCGTGTGCTATAGTAAACCATTTTTTGGGTGATCCAGATCCGTACGTCCAAAACTGCCAAAATAATTTTGTGGACGTCCATGAAGACCTATGCTATGCATACGGTTGGACCTCACGGCAATTCCGACCTTCTCAAGGTCAAATAGCCCCGAAGCGCGCATACCCCTATTTCTATGATTTTCGTGTGCTATAGCAAATCATTTTTTGGGTGATCCAGATCCCGACGTTAAAACAGCCAAAAGTTTTTGTGGACGTCCGTGAGACTTTGGGTATGCATATGGTTGTCCCTTACGCCATTCCGATCCATTTCAAGTTCAAATGCCCCGAAGCGCGCATACCCCTATTCGACGATTTTTCGTGTGCTATAGTAAACCGTTTTTGGGTGATCCTGATCCGACGTCAAAACTACAAAAAAAATTGTGCACGTGAAGACCTTGGATATGCATCAGGTTGGACCTCACGGCCATTACGATCCATTTTCAATGTTAAAATAGCCCGAAGCGCGCATACCACTATTTTGATGATTTTTCGTGTGCTATAATAATTATTTTTTGGTGATCCAGATCCCTACGTCAAAACTGCCAAAAATTTTTGTGGACGTCCGCGAAGACCTTGCGATGCATCCGGTTGGACTTCACGGCCATTCCGATCTATTTTCAAGGTCAAAATAGCCACGAGCGCGCATACCACCATTTTGAGAATTTTCGTGTGCTATAAGCAAACAATTTTTTGGGGTGATCTTGATCCCGACGTCAAAACTGCCAAATGTTTTTGTGGACATCCATGAAGACCTTGGCTATGCATACGGTTGGCCCTCACAGCCATTTCGACCCATTCTCAAGGTCAAAATAGCCCCGAAGCATGCATACCCCTATTTCGACGATTTTTCGTGTGCTATAGCAAACCATTTTTTGGGTGATCCTGATCCCGACGTCAAAATTGCCAAAAAAATTTGTGGACGTCCGTGAAGACCTTGGCTATGCATTCGGTTAGCCATCACGGCCATTCCGATCCATTTTCAAGGTTAAAATAGCCCGAAGCGCGCATACCCCTATTTCGACAATTTTTCGTGTGCTATAGCAAATTATTTTTTGGGTGATCCTGATCCCGACGTCAAAATTGTCAAAAAACTTTGTGGACGTCCGTGAAGACCTTGGCTATGCATACGGTTGGCCTTCACGGCCATTCCGATCCATTTTCAAGGTCAAAATAGCCACTAAGTGCGCATACCCCTATTTCGATGATTTTTCGTGTGCTATAGTAAACTTTTTTTTGGGTGATCCAGATCCCGACGTCAAAACTGCCAAAACTGTTTGTGCACGTCCATGAATACCTTGGCTATGCATCCGGTTGGACCTCACGGCCATTTCGATCCATTTTCAATGTCAAAATAGCCCCGAAGCGCGCATACCCCTATTTTGACGTTTTTCGTGTGCAAACCATTTTTGGGGTGATCTCGATACCGACGTCAAAATTGCCAAAAAATTTTGTGGATGTCCGTAAAGACCTTGGCTATGCATCCGTTTGGACCTCACGGCCATTCCGATCCATTTTCAAGGTCAAAATATCCCCGAAGCGCGCATACCCCTATTTCGATGATTTTTCGTGGGCTATAGCAAATCATTTTCTGGGTGATCCGGATCCCGACGTTAAAACTGCCAAAAATTTTTGTGGACGTCCGTGAAGACCTTGGATTTGAATCCGGTTGGCCCTTACGGCCATTCCAATCCATTTTCAAGGTCAAAATAGCGTCGAAGCGAGTATACCCCTATTTGATGATTTTTCGTGTGCTATAGTAAACCATTTTTTGGGTGATCCAGATCCCGACGTCAAAACTGCCAAAATTGTTTGTGCACGTCCATGAAGACCTTGTCTATGCATCCGGTTGGACCTCACGGCCATTTCGATCCATTTTCAACGTCAAAACAGCTCCGAAGCGCGCTTACCCCTATTTCAGCGATTTTTCGTGTGCTATAGTAAATTATTTTTTGGATGATCCGGATCCCGACGTCAAAACTGCCAAATATTTTTGTGGACGTCCGTGATGATCTTGGCTATGCATCTGGTTGGCCCTCACGGCCATTCAGATCCATTTTCAAGGTCAAAATAGCCACTAAATGCGCATACCCCTATTTCGATGATTTTTCGTGTGCTATAGTTAACTATTTTTTGGGTGATCCAGATCCCGACGTCAAAATTGCCAAAATTGTTTGTGCACGTCCATGAAGACCTTGGCTATGCATACGGTTGGACCTCACGGCCATTCCGATCCATTTTCAATGTCAAAATAGCCCCGAAGCGCGCATACCCCTATTTCGACGATTTTTCGTGTGCTATAGTAAATCATTTTTTGGATGATCCAGATACCGACGTCAAAACTGCCAAAAATTTTTGTGGACGTCTGTGAAGACCTTGGCTATGCATCCGGTTGGACCTTAAGGCCATTCCGATCTATTTTCAATATCAAAATAGCCCCGAAGCGCGGATACCCATATTTTGATAACTTTCTTGTGCTATAGTAAACCATTTTTTGGGTGATCCGGATCCCGACGTCGAAAGTGCAAAAAAAAAATATGGACGTCTGTCAAGACCTTGGTTATGCATCCGGTTGGACCTCACGGCCATTCCAACCCATTTTCAAGGTCAAAATAGCCCCAAAGCGCGCATACCCCTATTTTGATGATTTTTCGTTTGCTAAAGCAAACCATTTTTTGGGTGATCCGGATCCCGACTTCAAAACTGCCAAAATTATTTGTGGACGTCCGTGATGACCTTCGTTATGCATCCGGTTAGCCCTCACGGCCATTCCGATCCATTTTCAAGGTCAAAATAGCTCTGAAGTGCGCATACCCCTATTTTAATGATTTTTCGTGTGCTATAGTAAACTATTTTTGGGGTGATCCGCATCCCGACGTCAAAACTGCCAACATTTTTTGTGGACTTCCATGAAGACCTTTGCTATGACTACGGTTGGCCCTCACGGGCAGTCCAACCCATTTTCAAGGTCAAACGAGCCCTTAAGCGCGCATATCCCCCATTTTGACGATTTTCGTGTATAACACACCTTTTTTTTTGGAGATCCGAATTCCGATGTCAAAAATGTCGAAATTTTTGTGGACGTCCATCAAGACCTTGGCTATGCAGCCGATTGGCCCTCACGGACAGTCGGGCCCATTTAAAAGATAAACGAGCTCCGAAGCACGCATTCTCTCCATTTTGACGATTTTCGTGTGATATAGCACACCATTTTTTGGGTCAGCCGGATTCCAACGTCAAAAATGCGAAATAATTTTTTGTACGTCCGTCAAGACCTTGGCTATGCAGTCGGTTCCAGTCCGACCCATTTTCAAGTTAAAACGAGCCCCGAAGCGTGCATACCCCTTATTTCGACGATTTTCTTGTGCTATAATAACACACTATTTTTTGGGTGATCCAAATTTCGACGTAAAAAATGTCGATTTTTGTGGACCATCCTGTTGGCCCTCACGGCCAGTCTGACCCATTTTCAAGGTCAAACGAGCCGCGAATTGTGCATACCCCCCCCCCCATTTTCGATAATTTTCTTGTGCTATAGCACACCATTTTTTGGGTAATACGGATTCCCACGTCAAAACTACCAAAAATTTTTATGGACGTCCGTTAAGACCTTGGCTATGCAGCCGGTTGACCCTCACGGCTAGTCCGACCCATTTTCAAGGTCAAACAAGCCCCGAAGCGCATAGCGCATACCCCTCATTTTGTCGATTTTCGTGTGTTATAGCATACAATTTTTTTAGTGATAATCAAATAATATCCTTATTCATGACCGTGAAATATTTTTTCAAAAGGGAAAAGGCTCCAATATGTCTTCGAACTTTTAGAAAAGGCTCATTTATGTCTTATGTTAAAAGTTTGACTCATTTATGCCATTGGTATTAAAGAAAAGGTTCGTCCATGTCATTTTCTTTAACTCTGATTTTGCACAACCATTTTTTACACACCAAACAAGGTTTATGTATTGGTATTTTTGGATAAAATATATTCTTTTTAAAAAAAAACAAGAACACATGAAGAACATAAACAACTCCCAAATTTTCAACATCTTCAATTCTTCACGAAATCATCTCAAATTTCGGCTACATCATTAATTTTATTTTTTTTAAAATAAACTAAAATTCTATTATCGTTTGCAGAGTTCAAAAAATTCCCCCATATTTAAAAAATATATTCCAAAAAAAAAAAAAATCAGTCCCAAATTACAGGATTTTAAAAAGGCTACAGCAAATATACAAACTTATTTGATTTATAAAAAAAATATAGTTTAAAGAAATATTTATTTTCGCTCGAATAAATTATAAAAGAAATTTAGTAAATTTAATCTACATATCCATTATATATTAGTGAGAAAATGGTCTAAAACCCTCTCAATCTATACTCGAAATCTCAACTACACACTCCAACTTCACGGGTGTCCTATTACCCTCCTGAACTTCATATGTTTCTATTTTTTACACACTTAAACGCTGACTTGTCATAGGAGGTGAGAACACCTCCTCTAGGCGCGTGAGAAGGTGAAAATATCTTAACATTTTGCCAAAAATTTCTCTTTTTCCAACAATCATCTTCTTCACCATCAAATAAACCATTGTTTCTTCTTCCCCACCATTAACTCTTGTTGCTTTTATTTAAAAAATCACGATTTTCGCTAAAAAAATAAGTAGGATTTAGTTGTTTATGTTCATTTTTACTTTAAATCTTGAATTTATGATTTGTAATCTTCTCTAATTTCTTAGTTAGGTCTCTAATTTGAATTTTAAATTTTCTCGAAATTCAACAAAAATGGCAAATGAAAACTTGAATAAGCTTTGTATGGATGAATCAAATCCAATGTAGCTCTTAATTTCACAAATCAACAAAAATCTAAGGGATAAAACAAAAAACTCGAAATAAGGGATAAAGAACTAACCTTTACTAAACTAGTTGATAAACTATGAAATCAAGTTGAAAATACACAACAAATTCCTTCGATCATCAACAGAAATGCATATGCAAATAAAGAAGGAGATGAAAAAGAGAAAAAATATTTTTTATGGGTCCTTTACGTTTTAGGAGGAAAATGGGGGAAAATTGGAATTGGGAATTGAAAAGTGGGGGACCCGGCGCGTGCAATCACGCTGAAATATTTGTTTGGTTTATGTGTTGTGGTCAGCGTTTAAGTGTGTAGAAAATAGAGAAATATGAAGTTCAAGTGGATAATAGGACATCCGTGAAGTTAGAGTGTGTAGTTGAGATTTCGGGTATAGATTGAAGGTTTTTTTTACCATTTTCTCTATATTAGTCAAGGTACAAATTTCAAATACTAACCTGTCAGAGACTTGTTTTCTTAAAAAAATTGATACATACAAAATTATACTTCTTGCAGTTTATCAACAATTTTGACTTTTTTTTTCTTTTTTCTTCTCTTTCTGTACAAAAAAAAAAAAAAAAAAGAGAGAACAAGTTAAATAAAGACAAAAGTAAGCGGAATATTTACTGGCTATATGAATCTAAATAAGGGGTAATAAAAGAGAATGCATAGTGGTAATAAGGAATATGATGAGATAGGATGAATTTTTTTATTTTATACTTGATCAAATTTATTTAATTCATTTTATGTGAATAAATAAATTCTTACTTTATATCTAATAAATACAAATTAGGTTTAAGTCATTAATAGTCCTTTATACTTGTCTGCATAATTCATTTGCTTTTTTCATTTTCTTTTTTATGTAGATTTAGTTAAAGTCTTAAATATTTTAGTGAAGGTTTACTATTTCTGATGTAAATAATATTTCAGCGAAGCAATTGATTTTTTTTTGATAATTTTGTTTTGTAATTGTAATAAATAATTAGTGAAAAGAAAATGAACACAATGAAAGGTGTAATACTATTAAAATGAAAGGTAAATGAGGGGATTGCTTAATTGGACATCAATGGTATATTATCGATGTCGATAAAAGAAATAAAATTTGACGAAGAAGAAGAAACTATTGAGATGCAACGATCCAATGGAAAGGAAAATTAGTTATATAGAGAAGATAAAGAAGAAGGGTCAAGGGTGGGGGTTATTAATTTAAAATATAATTTTTAGTTTTTCTCTTTATTATTCCTTTTGAATTATTTAAATAAAGTTTTTTGAAAAATTAATCCAATCGACATGTGTCATCATTTTATTGGTTCATTCGATATGTTTACGCATTTGAATGCACGCATGTTTGTCTTTTCATTGATTATTATTTTGTGTCTAATAAATATAAATTTGTCAACATTTAAGTGTTTGATAAATACGAGACTAAATTGAGGTGTCTAAGTGAAATATGTGAACAAATTTATGAGGTCACATATAACTTAAGCCTATAAATTAATAGATCAATAAATATATAAAGTAAAAAGTAAGCAATTATCTAATCATCGACTTTGAAGACTATTGGTGAACATAAATAAAATACTTGGAGTTAGATATAATATTAGGAATATACTAATCTAACTAATTTAAATAAGTTTTCTATCAATTATTTTTCTATATTTTTACAACACAACGTCAATATGTTTAATTATGGATAAAGTTTTTATCCACCCCAATTATAACGATAAGCACAAGTAGAAGTTTTTATGCTTGATGCTTCCATCATAATTGAATTCTTTAAAAAAATGTATTATTTTTAATGAATTTGATACATGTTTAAATATATTTTTGAAAAGTTCAATAACCAAAAAAAATTAATCACATACACAGAGACAGATCTAGAATTTCGAGTCACTGGGTGCCAAGCAGAGGTGGACCCACATAATTTGATAGGGGTGCACCCGTTAATTTTGAAAAAATCGCATATATATATATATATTGAGAGTGCCCTTGTTTAGTTGGTACAAGCCAGAAGAACCACTTGCGAGAATACAGTTCAAATCTAGCTAGAGCCCTATTTCATTAATTTTATTTTAACTTTAGTTTAGAGCTCATATTTGAGTCATTAGTGACCAAGAAAATACTACATTATTTCACTAACTACCTAAATTAAGATAGTATTGATTCACCGAAATCTTTAAATTTTGGATTCGCCTCTAATGCACAGTAGATTCAGATAAATCAACTTTAGATTCAGATAGAATTATTCGTCTTATGGATGGATCTGCGAGCGGCATTGGGCGACAGAATGAAGGCTAAAGCTTTGATCTAACAGATTTTTCTTGTTGAAAAGTTTAAAGGAGCGGCCACTATTTCAATGGTGAAGAGAAAAAAAAACTTTTCTTTATGTTTAATCAAATAAAAGAAAAGTCAAAAAATTAAATTAAACTAGTTTTAAAATAATTATTGATTAATACTTAATATTAATAAGTTTACAAAGTAAAAAAATATAAAGAAACAAAAGAGTAAATGCCTCGCAGTTTTAAAAAAACAGTCGCAGTGGAAAAAAAAACTGTCTGCATTAGAAAAACAAGAAAAAAAATTAAACAAAATTCTGTTAGTGGGGTTCTATCCCGCGACATTACACACGAAAATCGTGTCCCTTACCACTGGAACCACAGGAAACTTTTGTTTACTGGGTGGCACACTTATTATTTATATATATAATGTATATAAATACCTATATATAAATAGAGTTTCCGTCAAAGCTCGTGGGTGGTGTGGCACCCCACGGATCTGTTTGGATCCCTTTTCCATTGGACAAATACAAATGTGCAATCCATGTTAATTAGATTTCATATATTTTATTTACGAAAATTATTAAATTATTTTCTATAACAAAATAGTCATCCAACTTTTTGTACTTACCATAAAAATCGTTAACTATTTTGGTAACAAAAAGTTCACTCATTAAATAGTATAATGTGTTTGTATGCCTTTGGGGAAATTGTGGAATTAACATAGAAATCGAATAATTTCAAATAGGCAAATAAACTTATAGTATAAAGACAAAATAGAATTGTGATAAGTGATTTAGATTTTTTTATTTTTGATAAGAGATTTCGAGTTTGAGCTTTATGGAAAAAATTCTATTTGGAGCGGCTTCTTAAGCCTTACAATATGCAAACTCAAATTTAGTCGAGCCTCAATATGAATATTGAATACTGAATAATCAAACCTCAAAACAATTACCAAACACTGATCATGAAATTGATTTTATCAAACTTCATATATGTGAAAAATAAAGATAATTTTTTGAAGGTATAAATAATCCTAGATATTTAGTAGAACTTTCTAGAGTTATGAAGAGTAGTACCTTAAGTACTTGATGTATCTAGGAATTGTGTAAATGATATAGAGAAGTAGATATTTATAGTGAATTATAGAAAAATCTAGATTCTTGTTAGATAGTTAGAAAGACTATTGCATCTAGATTTTTCTTGTAGATCAATCTAGAATAACTTCTAGAAGCATCCTACTCTAGTATAATAGGGGTGGTCATAGTCATTTGTAATTAACCAAAATCAAATAGTCTTCTTCTATATCAAAGTTTTCTTATTCAAAATATCCCTTCTCCTTTCTAGCTTCATCTTCTCTAATTGAATCTTCCATCTTACTTAATGATTTTGGGCTAGCAGAAGATTTTTCGAATTATACTTTTCTTCTGTTATTCTCTACATGGTATGCGTCATAGCCATGGATTGACTTACGGGTGTTGTCTAAAGATCGAGTTGATGGTAGATTCAACTAGTTTGATAGATTTTAGCGGTCGTGTTAATGTACTGGGGATGGAGTTGTTGAATCAGTCCAATTACATGGTATGAAAGACATGTGTGGAATCATACTTTGTGTGAGAGGATTTTTGGGATATTATTAATGGTAATGACACAAGTCCTTCTATCGACAGACGAAAAACAGTAGCATATACAAAAGTGAAAGCAGGCCAATGCTAAGGCGGATCATTCTAAAGAGGACGATCTCCTCAAAATTTATTTGATCATATTATAAAGTGTAAATCAGCTCACGAGATACGGAGGACCCTCGATCGCTTGTTCAACAAGAAGAATGAAGCTCGGCTGCAGATATTGGAAAATGAATTGGCTAACACCACTCAAGGAAATCTTTCTATCTCTGAGTATTTTTTGAAGATTAAGAACGTATGCTCTAAGATATCTTTGTTGAATCTGGAAGATACTGTTTTTGAAGTAAGAATGAGAAGAATAGTCATTCGTGGGTTAAAACCTGAATATATTCCATTTGTGACGTTCATGATGGACTCAACAGCCATACTTGGAGGAATTTAAAATTTTGTTGTCGTCACAGGAATTACTAGCCAAACAGTTGGCTAGTGTGCTTGTCAAGGACGGAGATGGAGATGCTCTTGTAACCGACAAGAGAAACTTTAGAGGGAAAACAGGAGATATATCACACTCTCGATCCTCAGGTGGTTCATGCTCACCTAGAGAGAAGGAAGAGCCTTGAAACTATTATGGTAAGAAGCCTCGGATATTATTATTGTGGCGAAGAAGGGTACATAAAAAGATATTGTCGATCAAAGGAGAGCAATATAACTCAAAAAGTTGCTGAAGAAGAAGAAGAGTGGGAAAGTGCTTCTTAACTGAGGCTCAAATGACATGGCTTCCATTAACCTTGAAAAATTCTATATTGAAGATTCAGAATACAATGCAGTCAATCATGTGGAGAAGCAAGACAATGATGTCATTGATATGAAACAAGAAATTCTTGAAGATGTTCATACCGGTGATATGGTAGCTTCTATCGAAGAAATCAAAGAAGTAACTCCTGAACATCCAGTGTTTAAAAGTATGTGTGTCGATAGAGACCTTCATGGAGAAGACATTGAGGGAGATATATTGGAAGCGAAAGTATCCAGTCATTCATCTGCAATATCAAGGTGAATTAATGACTCAGAGCAAATTCTAAAAGTAGATGGAGAAGTATCGACCATATAGAGGAAGAAGTTGATATTGCAGACTCAAAGACAAACAATATGATTTTTGAAAGCTCTGATTATGTCAAAAAATCTATCGAGGAGATGATAAAAGAATATGACAGTGGATCCTATGTCGATGTTGAGACTTCACTAAAAATTGATAGCGTTTTTCTGGATAATATAGTTGTCGAGAAGCTTTTGAGAAAGGGGGAGTTCTAGAAATCAGCAAGGCGATAATTTACATGGATCATTCGATGTGGGAAAATCTTTATCATTTGAATCAGCAAGAGGAGTTCGGAAGAAACTGTCGAGATTTTCACCAAGATGTGGCTCAAAGCTTTGTTTGAGCTCCTCCACGACAAGTGACGGATAGTTTCCAAAATATTACTTTAAGAGGAGAGTGTGAAAAATAATGATGATTTTTTGAGGTATAAATAATCCTAGATATTTAGTAGAACTTTCTAGAGTTATGAAGAGTAGTACCTTAAGTACTTGATGTATCTAGTAATTGTGTAGATGTTCTAGAGAAGTTGATATTTATGTGAATTACAGAAAAATCTAGATTCTTTTTAGATAGTTAGAAGATAATGTTATCTAGATTTTTCTTGTAGATCAATCTAGCATAACTTCTAGAAGCATCCCTACTCCAGAATAAACAGGGGTGGGCTTTGTAATCAACCCAAATCAAATAGTCTTCTTCTATATCAGAGTTTTCTTAAAATATTCTTCTCCTTTCTAGTTTCATCTTTTTTAGTTGTATCTTCCGATCTTAGTTATGATCTTGGGCTAGCAGAAGATTTTCCAAATTATAATTTGCTTCTGCAGTTCTGCTATTCTCTAAAATATAATTATCGGACACAAATAAAAAACCAAATCACGCTATTGGTGTGCAGCAACTAGCAAGGAAACGCTGAATGATAATCACGATTAATTAGTGACTATTATGACTTTAAGTCATGCTTATTAGTTCCTTATTGTGATTTTTAACTTAAATTTACTGTCAGCTTAATGATAATTTTATACTATCATAACAATTGAACTTGTTAAAGAAAAGTGCTTTATTTTTCATGTTATGAAAATCATTTTTTTTATAAATAATATTTGTAATTACCTTTAAATAAAGTAAATTTTAATCTCAATCCTCTGATATATATTAATCTATATTCTAGCAATTTTATAGTTTTTACAACTATATGTAATTAAATAAATTTATATTTAATTAATTAAAATGTGAAGTTATGTTATTCTATTTATGGATCTTCATAAAATTAAACATGTTATATATCGTCTCATTATTTAACTATCATAAAATGAATTTATATTTGATTAAAATGTAAATTTACGTTAGTTTACTTATAGATCATTATAATATTAAACATGTTATATATCGTTTCATTATTTGATATATCAGATGTTAAATTATTATTATTATTATTATTATTTCTTATATGAAGACACACATTTTAAAGATAGTCTATGTCATATATAGTTCTTCAGATATAAAAGAGCAAAAAGACAAATATTTTCACAAATTTAAGAACAAATTGTTGAGTCATATTTCACAAAGTTAAAATTAAAATTAAAATTCCTCCAACAGCTAAGAGTTTACAAACGGTTTTTTTTCTCTTAATAATTGCACTTTTCAAAAAATTTATATTTGAAAAATTCAAATAATTATTTTATATAAATTGCTGCACTGTATATATATTAAGCAAATATGAAATACTAAAATTTTAATATCTAAATTTATTTTAAAAATATTAGGTATATGAGATTCGTATATGAAATTTTAAAAGTATTTTTCTGTTCAATATCTAGTATAATAATGATATATACTCTGTATTTTCACAATAATAATACGAATTCAATTTACTTTACTTGAATCAAATTCATGATCAAATCATGATAATTTAATAACTTAGAAGTTAAAAAATACACATTCATTTAATGACACTACATTTTAATGTCATATATTTTTTTAGCAATAAAATACAAATATATATATATATATATATATCCACTAAATAATGGAGTTCCCAAGAATATTTCCTTACATTCTGCCCTTTATATAGTTTTATTTATTATATACTCTTTAATTGCCTATATTTTTAATTTTTATCACCAAAAAAAAAAAAAATGATTAGTGGCAATTAAAGAGTAAATAAAAAATATATAAAATGCATGTTTTTTCACTAATCATTAGCATTATTCAATTACACCTCCTTCTCTCTTCCTCTCCATCTCTCTCTTCTTTCTCTCTTCACTCTACAGTGTAAAATCTCATAAGAAGAAGAGGATTGATTGTCTACATTTCTAAAGAAAAGAGAACAGATTCATGAAGGGTCTAGTAAGTACGTTTTTTTTAGGATTTTACAAGTTCAATTTTTTCAATTTTAATTACACGAGCAGCATCTGTTATTTCCAAGAAACTGTGTATGAATCTTTATTTATTGTTGCTAATCGAGTTTTTGGTGTGCTTTTAGTAATGGGTATTCAATTTTATTGCAAAATTTTTGCTAAAAGTTGAGTCTTGAAGCTACTTTTTGTACTGTACTTTCAATGGAGTTCTCTTCATCTTTGTGAAATTTGCTTATTTGTGTGTACTTTAATTGGTTGTTATGACTACTTCTTTAGAGATTTACTCGATCTGGAAACTGGGATCTTATGATTTGGTCTACATTGTCTTTTTTCAGGAGAATAAGTAGGACAAGTTTCTAGATTTTAGGATCATCTTTTTGCAATCCAAAATTTTGATATCTTTTTTGTTCCTAGCATGAACTTGTTATGTAAGTGGGGATGCTTATATTTTTGTGTCTTTTTTGCTCATAAATATTGATAGAGGGATCTAAACTGGGTTGAGAACCCTGAGGTGTCTGGCTCAGAGACAAAAACACCAGTTGAAGGTAACAAGTATCCCGTGATATTAGTTAAGGTGTGCGATAACTGGTTATATAAAAAAAAAAGAAAAAAGAAGAGGGATCTGATATGAAGCTGCTGCTGGTATACAATTGGTTACTTCCAGTGCTTTGAATTACTCAAAGCTTGTGAATTTATGTGCATACACCTGATTTGTACTCTCTTTGTGTTTCTTTTTTCTGTTCTCATTATTATCTTTATCATTTGTACTCCTTTTTTTTAACTTACATTCATGAGACTTGCCATAGTTTTGTGTTTTTGCTTCAGTTAAAAGCTCAGTTACTTATTGCTACTAGGTTTCTTTTTTCTGAAAATGAAAAAAAGAAAGAGGTTATCTAGTTGAGCTCTTTCTACTGGTTTTGTCTAAACTTTTCTGACATTTTCAATTATTGGAGCTCTTCTGTATCTCACTTGGGTTTTTCCGAATCTACTCGTTATAGAATGTCGACAAAGTACTGTTTCAACTGTAACTTTGGCTTAAGTATGCAAGGCCGTAGTTTATTTTTTTAGATTTTTGTCTTCCTTAAGCATCTGCATCCAACAAAAATAATGTCATAGGTAAAAAAGCCAAAAAGACCCGGAGTCTCTTTTTTCTTATTCTTTAATAGTGGAGAAATGCTAGATTTGAAGAACTTTTATATAATGTTGGAGGACATGGAACCACTGATGATATTGTTTTGGTAGCTTTTTAACCGACCATGCTATGCATTTCTCTTCATGTGAGTCTCTTGCTTGCATATGTACAATTGATTATTGATGGTATTGACTTACAAGATATGAATGGTTGAGCAGTAGTAAGTGCATGGTATTGAAAGACTTACCATTTCCTTTTTTGCATTTATCTTTTCCAGGCAGTGCTAATTTTGTTGGTGTTAAGTCATAGTATTGTACATACTGATGCTCAATTTGACGGAGAATGCAAATTCAACAAGCCTCTGGAACCCAGACCTCACAGTGCGTCAGTGTTGGACTTTGGGGCTGTGGGTGATGGGGAGACTCTAAATACTCTGGCTTTCCAGAATGCCATTTTCTATCTCAAGTCCTTTGCTGACAAAGGTGGAGCACAGCTCTATGTTCCAGCTGGAAGGTGGCTGACCGGAAGCATAAAGCTTACCAGTCACCTCACACTTTTCCTTGAAAAAGAAGCCATTATTCTGGGATCAAAGGTTAGCCCCTGGACTGGTTCTGAAGTTCCAGCTTGTTTAGATTTTTTCTGTGTTCATGGAAATATGAAGGCTGTTGTTGTATTTACAATTGCTGAATTAATTCTTGGAAAATAAATGATTAGCACAAGGCACTCAAGGGTGTGTCCTAGTGGTTAACGAGGTGAGTCGAAAACCATGAGGTCTCAAGTTCAAATCCTAGCGGAGGCAAAAATACTAAGTAGGTGATTTCTTTCCATCTTTCCAAGCATTGGTGCACAGAATTACCAGGTGCATGTGTTGGAGGGAGGTAGCAAGTACCTCGTGGAATGGGTGAGGCACGTGCTAGCTGGCCCGGACACCACGATCATCAAAAAGAAGAAGGAAGAAACGATTAGCATAATAACTTGTAGTACTTAATGATGAGGTGTTATGGTTTAGTTGCTATAAATTATACTGAAATCTACGTTCTGGTAACTCCAACAGAAAAGATGATACATGTTCTGCTGTGGAAGGGTAGATCACAAGTTGTCATAACCTCCTAATAATCAAATTTTAATGTTTGTGTACGTATTATGATGGTGGGGACTAACTTCATGTCTCAATGTATTTAGATATGCATTGAATATATACATATGTTATTTATAAGTATACATTTTTGCAATGTAGGATTATGTTCATTGGGATATAGTCGAAACTTTACCCTCTTATGGTGGAGGTATTGAGGCACAAGGTGGAAGATATCGCAGCTTGATTTTTGGAGATAATTTAACTGATGTTGTGATAACAGGCAGGAATTCCTTCATTGCATTGATCTACTAATTTAATATTTCTGTTGTTGTCCCTGCATGCAGCCACCTCATGCCTATTGCTTGTGCAGGTAATAATGGAACTGTTGATGGTCAGGGTTCTATATGGTGGGAGCAGTTCACTGCCTATTCTTTAAATTATACTCGACCACACCTAGTAGAATTTGTTAGCTCCAAAGATGTTGTCATCTCAAACTTGACCTTCCTGAATGCTCCAGCCTGGAATATTCACCCGGTGTATTGCCGGTAAGTTCATTATCTCTGTGAGAAAAGCTTTTCAATATAAGGTTCAGTGGTAAGATCTGGAATTTTCTTATTTATTAGATATTTTCATATTTTGCAGTAATATTGTGGTTCAGAACATATCAGTTCATTCTCCAGCTAACTCCCCATATACCTATGGCGTAGTCCCAGGTGGGTTTAAATATAATTATTTCTCATACCTTTGTTACTTTGTATACAACATTTGTGCATCTGTAACCTGTTTTTAAGTGGTACATCCAATAGCCAACACTTTTGTTTGTCCAAGAACCTCAGATTGATTTTCTAAGACAATTTTCAGCCAAAAATTGGATAATTTTCTTTACACTCAACGGGAAGAACCGGATAGTTTCCTGTTACTGCTTAGTTCATCAAACAATGCCAGTTTTGTGCAGCAAAACAAAAATAAATTTATAATAAATGAAATGTATACATACACACACACCAACAACAACACCTTTGAAGGTAAACATAGCCTTCACCCTGGTTTTTACTTTGAGCTGATGGACGAGACTAAGTACTCCAGATTTTACTGAAACAGTATGTAGTTGCTTGATCTCTTTACAAATTTAGAGGCACTTTCCAAGTAATGTGAGACCTTATATGCAATTTCAGATTCTTCCGAGCATGTGTGCATTGAGAACAGCAATATTAGCATGGGCCATGATGCTGTTGTTCTCAAAAGCGGTTGGGATGAGTACGGAATTTCCTATGGCAAACCTACTTCGAATGTCCATGTTCGAGGGGTTAGGCTGCAGTCTTTTGCAGGTGCTGGAATGGCTTTTGGCAGTGAGATGTCTGGTGGTATCTCCAATGTGCTGATAGAGCATGTTTACTTGCATGACTCCCTTTTGGGGATTGAGCTGAAGACTGCAAGAGGAAGAGGTGGTTATATCAAAGATATTCTTGTTACGGATGTGGTTATGGCAAATGTGCAAGTGGGAATTGAGGCCACAGGTCATTGTGATTCTCATCCAGACGAGAAATTTGATCCGTCTGCACTTCCAGTTGTTAGTGGTATCACCTTTGAGGACATTGTTGGCACAAATGTTTCTATGGCAGGCAATTTCACTGGATTATCTGAATCTCCCTTTACTTCAATATGTCTATCAAACATCACTTTTTCCGTTTCTTACAACCCTTTTACATCATGGCTATGCTCTGATGTATCTGGCTCTTCTCAAAATGTGTCTCCTGAACCATGTCCTGAGCTCGAGAGCTCATTTTCTAGTACTACTTCAACTTGCTTCACCCTCTTACACCACCCTTACAGTCAAGTTGCAGTTTTGTAAGTGAAACAATTCATTTCATTAAAATTATACAATGAGACACATTTCAACCTCCAGTGCTGGTGTACATTCTCCAATAAGATGCAATGCAGAATCTAGTGCTTATGCAACTATCAAGAATCCGATGATACAAACATTTTCGAAGTGGCCTGAGATCGCTGATTGTCTCATGTGTACAGCATCAGTTTCTTCATTCACATATAGGAAAAGTTTTGGTAGTGCAGCAAATTCAGATGAGTTGTTCCTTTCCTGTCCCTTAGTTCATTTGAGTTTTTTGTCATTTGTCTTACATTTGTAAATTAGGCAGCAAAGAAGGGGTGTTATAGTTGATTGTCATTGTTGAAATAATCTTTTTTTGTCATTTGATTGAATTGAAAAGAGTATTTAGTACACAGTCTTGAGTTGAAGGCATCAAATTGCAAATTTTCTTTTAAGGTTACATGTATCATGGTACCTCTACTTGCACACCCTGCCTTTTGAGGTGACTTTAAGGTTGTCATATCAACATTACTAGGTGTTCATATGTAGATGAAGAAGTATTATGAAGATAAGTTATTTTTCCATTTGATTGAATTGAAAAGAAATCATAGCCCACAAAGTCTTGTGTTCAAGATATGCAATTTTCTGTAGGCAACATTATCAAAAGCAGCAACAACAACAACATAACCAGTGGAATCCTACCAGTGGGGTTTGAAAAGGATAGAATATATGCAGATCTTACCACTGCCTCGTGAACGTAGAGAGACGGTTTCTAAACGCTCAAAGGTCCGTTGGTCTTCAATGAAATAAGGCGCAAACACACCATAATTAGCATTATATGAACTTCCAAACTTCATGTTGTCATGTCAACATTAGAAAACATTATGGCAAGATTTGTAATGGAGACAAGTCTTTAACAGACAGCACCTAAGTTTGTTTTGTCATTTCATTTTTGTTTTGGCCCAGTTAACAATAAGCAATTGATATCGATTGGTTAAGTAAAAGGTGTATAGGCAGACACTATCATATAAAACATGAAATGTGCCACTTGTAAACTATCAACTGATGAAAGTTACAAATTATTTCAATGAAGACAAAAGTTCTTCACTGGTCTCTCCATATTCCCTTTTTTCTGCCTGTATTCCACTGAGTTCCATACTATGATGACAGTAAAAATTAATTTGTTGCTCGAATCCTTTAAAAATGTTGATAATTCTTTAAAAGTAGTTTATTTTTTGGAGGTTTTGACATGGTTAGGGCATTTTCAACCCTACACTTTATTTTACTCTCCAAATACCGAGTTATCTATTTTTTCAAACAATCAATTTCAACCCAATCTTCTATTTTATTATCTAAAAATCGAATCTTTTTCTCTCTTCAATATTATATATTATTTTTATTTCATTTTTGTTTTGTTATTTCATGAAATAAATTTTTTATTTCTTTTTCTAAATAACCCTCCTATATAATTTTCACGTAATATAAAATTTTATTTTATTTGAAATTTTTTATTTAATATTAATTTATATTTTACTATAAGTTTCTAAAGAACCACTTCGAATAATTGGAAAAAAAAAATCAACAAGCATTACCGCAATCACAATCACAACTTTTCTAAATCATACACTAATTCCTTTTACGAATATTGTTAAATCTAAAAACGATCTACCGAATTACTAAATTACTAAAGTGCATTTTAAGATTATTATGTTATGTATTGTATTGCATTATTGTACTGTAATTAAACTATTATGTTATGTATAGTACTTTTAATTTTTGTTTATCTCATCATTTAAATTTTGTGCAATCTTCATACTGAAAATTAATAAACATCAAATTGTATCACAAAGTGATGAACTTTTATAAAAATATTTTTAAAAGAATAATTAATACTAGATGAAAGTAGTATATATAAAATAAAATATTTTGAAAAATTAGAGAATGGAGAGTAAAAAGTAGGATCGGAAACAAACATAGGATGACAGCATTTGGATCCAGGGAAGGGGACAAGTAAAACAACTAGATGTAGACTGAAGAAACATTTTCATGGTGCCTGCCTATATTCCACTCAATTCCATTATCCCTTGCTATAGTATGTTGTATCATGGAAGAAAAAGTCACTCTGCATGTAGGATCCCCCAATTGCATTTTTGGAGAGTTTGAGCAGCATAAATCCAATGAGGGGACAAGTAAAACAAATAGATGTAGACTGAAGAAAGAAACATTTTCAGTGCTCACTCTTTAAATTGTATATATATGTGCAAAATTTACAAAGTCAAAGACTATCAAATCAAACAATAAGTTTGAGGATCGTCACACTACAATGCTATCCAACACGATCTTGAACTCTTACAACTCGAATCATACAAAAATTACAAGCAACTGGAATTATTGCCTCATTTGCACAAGTAAAGATACAAACTTTGATGGGAAAATCAAAGAGGATGATAAAGAAACTGTGTAAAAAAAAAACCACTCTCATTCACTCGCCACAATAACAACCAAAAAATAATTACGGATGATAATAAGAAGAATTGTAAACTCTTTTCCTACTTCCTGCTTCCAGCTTTTCGCTTCATTTCAGCAGTCATGGCCTGTCTGCCATTCCGCTGATTGTGGCTAATTCCACTTGTCTGTCGTGATAGTGGAGGCCCTACTTTAGGAACCACATTCCTAAAATAGGCAGTGAATAAACTATTATTATTATTAAAACAACGCTATTTCGACTACTGTTCTGTTACAAGAAGCATGTTACTTTTGAGGTACAAATAAACTACAAAGTGATTGGGATTAAGACTAACCTTGATTCTGGGATCTTTCCCGGTTTTGTATTTGGTTTTTGTATCTTTGAGCCATTCCCACTACTAGGGAAAGTGTGAACTTTTGAATTATTGAATTGCCAAAGCAAATCTGGCTCAGACGAATCACTGGTAGTGGCATCAAACTCATCTAAATCTTCAGTAGCAGTGATGTCAAAGTGATTGCTCAGTTGGAAAAGATTACTTGTTTTTTCTTGGTATACTTTAGATGAATCTGAAAGATAATTCTCATAAAGTACATCCGAGTCATTGCCTTTTTCGGATTCCCAACATCCAAACAGGTTTCCAACTCCACGGGCAGCTTCCTGTTTGTTCACCATGACCTTGTCTACCCACTCACCTGAGCTCATGTTACTATCATCTTCTACATAGTTTTCGGAAGGACTACTAGCAGGTGGCCAGGGAGAGGAATTTCCTAATAACTCATCAAGATCAAAGCTTTGCCTCCTTTGTCTGAATGCAGAATTACTGGAGACCTGCAAATTAAAGCAAATTATAATATGTCAAACATGATGATAACTGCATGTATCAAGATGGAAGCTTGTAAGAATCATTAGGAGCTATTTCGTTGTATTTCCATATTTATTATTTAACTATATAGTAATAACTGCACAAAACATTTATAGATTCAGATACTTTTCACAAAGTAATTCAGATTCTTATTAATATGAAGAGCACGATGGAAATACAATCAGTGTACTAGACCTCAGTAAAATATTCTTCTGCTAAACAGGAAGGGGTCTGCAATTTATCCTTAAGCGATTGAACTCAATTCAGTCGTAGAGATTTTACCTCTCTGTTGCCTACATCCTCCACTGGTTTCCTCTGGATGTTTGAATTCCCCAACATCTCTCGCCCTTGTAGATTAGATTGAAAAGGTGATGACTGCAAACCACATGGACTGCTAGTAACCTTATAACTCATGGAGACCGATTCCGTCTCTTTTCTTGCCAAGGCAGCTTTCAGACTAGCAATCTGATGAATATAATCATACGTGAGCATGTATACATGAACTACAAACTCATGCTATAATAGAAAGAAGGAATGATGGATGGTGGGGGGAAGAGATATGGTGTACCTGTTCTTTGAGCTCTTTGACATCTGTAGTGTCTTTATTTACTCGGGCAGCACCAAGTTCAACAGTAGAGACACGTTCTGCAAATTTAAGTGTGCTAATTGTTTCTCCTACGGCATCAGGTTCAGGACTTATGTGAACAAACATCAATGTTTTGGCTTGCCCACCTAAAAAGAATGACATCCCAGATCATATTTTTATTTTTTACTTAAGAGAAAGAAGAGAACCTCACTAAGATACAAGCTTTGATCAGTTAATATATGCCCTTACCTAGTGAGTCTTGAAGTAGTTGTGTAAGTTTGCTGTTACGATATGGAACGTGTGCGTTCTTTTGCGCCAGGGCAGAGATTACATCACCTAAAGCCGAGAGAGACTTGTTAATGTGCTGTGCCTCTTTAAGTCTATCTCCTGTTACTTCAGATTTATCTACTCTCTCACTTCCAGCAAGATCAACCAAATGCATACAGCCGCGAAGAATGGCCCCAGAAGTCAAGTCTCTTCCTTGAATATGAACAGTTAGGCAACTGCAGGGCAAAAAACAAGACAGTTCTCATTTTCACTAGAAGTTCTTGCAAAGTACTAGAAACTGAACAAAGAAAGATGGGATATCCATCACACCTGTGAGAGCGGCTACTACGGTCATTGAGTGCTGTTGCACTCACTGCACGATTCCTTTGTCCAAGATTCATCAAATCAATGACGTCGGAAGTTGAAGCCACACGAACCAGACTGGCATCTGGTACTGTTAGTCCTTGAGAAGCACTACGAATTTCTAATGTAACAATAGGTTAAGGAAGACGGGAAGTAAAAGACTGAACAGTGGACTAATAAATTCTATACCATAAAGACAATTGAGAAGTTAATATACTTGGGACTTAATATAAGAATGTCCTTGCATGTAAACATTAGATAGTTAAGTTGGGAAAAGCTTCAAAGATCATAAAATTGCAATTGAAAAGAACTGAAAAGGATATCTTTTGTGTACACCATCAGAAACAAGGAGATCCCTGACTTGCTCGTTATATATCTCAATCATTTGCACAGACACATCATAGAGGAAGGTGTCCTTTCTTTGCTCTGCAAGAAGGAACAAATCACCTAACGCCCTGTAGTTCACCCCTCGGCTTTGTTCTGTAAGATCCTTAGGCCCCGTCTGAATAGAATTTACAACTTCTTAGCACGTAAAAGAGGGAAAATATGATAATACTTGTACAGAATTTTCTTTATCTAACCATTGTGTAGGTTTTTCCTGATCCAGTTTGACCATAAGCAAAAATGCACACATTGTACCCATCCAGAACTGATCTAATCAGTTGCTGCGTGTCTGAAAACACCTCTCCTGCCACACAAAAAAGTAGAGAAAGATAAAAGGTGAACAACCAAAACAGAGAAGAAAATATGCCATGAAGAGAGCTACTTGATGCTAAAATTAAAGTATATATGACATGGTCTAACCAACCTTGAGTTGCAGAGGGTCCAAATACTTTATTGAAATTAAAAGACTTGCGTCCTTTCCCGTTCTTTGATGGAACACCTATTGTAATGCTACCATCGTCTATATGATCCACATTACTGATATAACTTGATTGCCCAGGCAAAAAGGGTCTTACTCGACAATAAACCCTTATGCTTCCTGAATTGGAGCACAAAGAAACAACCTTTTCATTTCAAAACATGTATGAGAGAATGAAGATGGACAAAGTGGGATGTTATAATAAAGATACCTTTAAGGTCTTGCACTTGATTGTAAAGCCTGCGATTTTCTTCAAGAACTCTATGATAACCAGAAGCTGCGTGTGCTAGGCCATGTATGTGGATGCCTATAATGCAGGGATATTACAAGATGGAAGCAAACTCAGCTCAAGAAATCAACCATAGAAAAGAAAGGAAAAAAAGGGGAACATTTGTCAAGTGCATTGACCCTACCAATATTTTGCATTTCCTCATGAAACTTCATTTGCATGAACTGCATACCCGCTTTTGTAGTCAAAAGAGTTTGCTTCAGGTCCTGCAGTGGAACATCATTGTTTATAAATATAGGTGGAAAATCCACAAGTTCCATGTTTGGGAGTCCGATCATGCCTGGTTTCGATTCTTACCTTGATGTCTTGTTGCTGTTGGTCAACAAATGTGTTCTGCATCATGTGCCTTCTTTGAAGTTCCTCACTGACGATGCGATTCTCTTCTTTCATCAGTGTTACGGTTCTTTGGTCAGCCTAATTGAGAAAGAGAAAAAAAGTAATGCGCAAGTATGAGTGATCCTCTATTCTACATTAAAAAATACCTTTATGATTGATTACCTAGTGATTTGCAAAACTGAGAGGCATTACCTTTGTGCTGGCTGAAGAATGTTTCTGAATGAACTTGTTCCCACAGGAAACTGCTGAGTCCTTTGGAGTTATTGCTTTGTTCTGATGGAAGGTTATCCAAATACAGTGTCATAAAAGAAGACAAAGGGTGATAACAAAGTCAAAAAGGTGTAGACGCCATTATATGTTCTGTTTTGGTAGAACATGAGATATAGTCAAAAGGCATCAAATGACATAATCCAACAAAAACGTGTTTAGACGAGTGTGCACACAAAGAGAGAGACTCGAGAAACAATCAGTTGTGACTACCAAATATAACATTGCTGTATCTTAATAGAACTAAACTTACCAGTTGAATTTGGCTAGTAATCCGCTGTTCAAACTCCTCAACAACCTTATTCAGCACCGACTCCACAAGCTGCAGCAAGTACACCATTGATGTATCTTAGAACAACAGCACTAGATACCAACACAAAATGCAATATAGTGGCAAATTACTTTATAAAAGTCTACCCTGATTAACATTACACCTTTTCTTAGTTCACCTTGTAGTTTGGTCAGTAACTCTCTAGAAATGATGCAGGAGCAAGAAAATTGAGGGCTTGGACAAGAGTTTCTTTCGCAACTACAAGAATCTAGAAGGGAAGTTTATCTGAATACGGTAAAAAATTTACTGCATTCCAACTTACATTAGGAACTTCTTCAGGCTTCTTATCAATCAGAATTGCACGAACAAGGTTGCTTAAGGAAGAGCTGGACTGTAAAGAGAAGATTTAATTGATGAATCATGTCATTGATCCGTTATTGCTAATGCATGTAATGTTTGTCTAGCTGATTCTACCTACCATTTTGTTACTTTCAGCCTCAGTGCATACACCATTCGTGGATTTTTCATTCACTGACATACTCCTTGAGAGAGAACTAGAGAATGGCTCAGAATTTTTGCGTACAAATTGTTTTGCTGATGTTGTGGATTTTACATTTCCACCAAATTTCCAGACTCCAGTCCCACCTGTCTGTTTCCACTCGCTGTAGGCTTTAAGTCCCAAAACACAGCTAACAACCCTTGACGATTTTCCACCCTGATAATTATATTTTAAAAAATGCAGCTTTATCAATGAAGGTGACTCCATATTAAGCAGCAAATCCAATTCACAGTCGTGAGAATGACAATACATCACCACTAAGACTCAAAACTTTGCATTTAAATTTCTAAAAGACATACCAGAATTTCAGTAAACAGGTAACTAACCTTGCACTACTATTAGTAATAGGTTATTTTGGCAATTTGTCTAACATTAAGGCACTAAACTAACCTGTTCCAAATCGGATGCCTCAAAAGAAGGAATCCCCAACTCCTGTGCAGCAACCAAAAAATTACGGACATTCTCAAAGTATTGGAATGCAGACAAGGCTGCTCCATCAGGAATAAGTGCAGAGTCAACCGGACTTTCAACAACCTGCAGTTGTTGATCAAGATAAGTTTTAAAGGTAGAAAGATAACAATTCAAGTCCAACAAACTATGAAGATTTTCTTGGATATAAATCGATCGAGCTGAATGATACAAAGGATTCATATAGACGACCGCACCTATTTTGGGGCTAAGACATTTGATTAATTGGTTGCACTGGTGTGGGAGGATGGAATGTTTTGGATTGTATTTTACCTTGGACACAGCTCCAGGCTGCATTTTATTAAGTACATTGCAAAGAATTATTCCACTCCTTAAGCCAAGCCTGAAGTCTTCCTCAGAAGGCTCAGCTGGTAAATCTTTTGCTCCCACAAATCCCACCATCTTTCTCAGCCACGCTGCTGCTTCATACCTCCTCGTTGCTACAAATAAAAATTTCTTTCGATGTCATTCCTTATAAAGTAGAAAATTAGCAGTCAAAATAATGTCTTCTCAGCAATAAGATGCTGAATTGTGTCATTATGTGAACCATCTCAATCTAAAAACTTAAGCCGTTAAATATTCAACACTTGTATCAACTTAATCTTGGCCTGCTATAATAACTACATTAAATCAGTTTCAAATACATGCTCTTCTTAATGTATTAAAGAATGAGTACATAAACAGGTCAGTAACAATGCATCTCCAACCAAAACACAATTTGATTACACTTGCCGGAAAATTACACTGTGCATATAGGTAAAAAAAAGTTGTATGAATATTTATTGGCCCAACTGAAGGACTCAATACTTGAATCAGCCACAAATGAAGAAATTGCAAATTGGTAATTAGCAAGAAGGAGCATTAGAAAGTCACCTGCTTCCTCTGCTCGTCGGGCATCCAAATCAAGATTTCTTGATCTACTTCCATGCTGCTGAAGAACATCTTCCACCACAGATGCCACAGAGAAAGACAATGCACCATCAGCAGCCATTATTGTTTAAATATGTGCCAAAACCGTTAAAGAAGGGATTTTTCTGTCAACTACTTTGAAACCAAGCTCTCTAACATCAAAATTCTCAATTCTCCAGTAAAACAAGACAAACTTCAGATAATCCTTTTGAGGAAAAAACAAAGTGTGATGATTCAAACTCAGCTTTTTATGGCAACAAATTTGACATCAAAATTCTCAATCCTCCAACATAAATCTTTTGAGAAAAAAACCTCAAATATGAATTGGAACAAAATTTGAAACTACACCCTCTAACATCAAAATTCTCAAGATTGGATTTCTATGGCAAAAAAAACTTGAAAAGCAATCTTCAGAGAATAAAAAGAAAAAAAACAAATATCTCAAAGCAGAGCTCTTTACTGGAATAAATTTGAAACTACACCCTTTAACATCAAAATTCTCAAGATTGGATTTTTATGGCAACAAACTTGAAACCAAGCCCTCTAACATCAAATTCTCAACTCTCCATAGAAACAAAACAAACCCCACACAATTCTTTTGAGAAAAAAAAACACCCAAAATGTGATGATTCAAACAAAACAACAAATTTGAAAGTACACTTGTTCTCCAAATTGTTTGGTATAACACTAGTTGTTAGGTTTTATAAAATTTTCTTAAACCTTTTTAGGTTCCTATAGAGTTGTACACTACAAGCTGGTAGTATAAACTTTGGTGCTGGCCAAAATTCCCTTCTTTATCCCCACCTCCCTCTTTCACACTTCTCTCTCACAATAAAATTAAAAGCAATAAGCTTTGCTTTTTTATACAAAAGAAAAAGGAAAAAAAAATACTACATTTTTGTGCACAAATTTCCGAGCCTAGTTCCTAACCTCTCTCTAAATAAACAACTTTATTCACTTTTAATTTTGCTTTTTTAACTAATTTTTAATTTGATATTTTAATAAAAAATTTAGACATTAAAAAATATTATAAACTCCTATTTTTTGACATATTAATATAATAAAATAATAGTTAAAGTTATTTAGCAATACCATGATGGAAATATATATACATGGACTATTTAGCTTAAAGATATATTATAGCAGAAAGGGACAGTATATAGCAAACTATTTTTTTTTATTTGTCACCCACCCCTTAGATTGCTTAAAATGAGATGGACTTGTAACTGAATTCAATCCATTCCATTTTGATTTTGTACATTTAATTCTATTTATTTAAAAAACCTATTATTTCTTGAAGAGAGGGGGGAAATTAATTCTTTAAAACATGACAAGTTAATTACCTAATGCAGTAATAAAATTAACCTAATAGTGTAAATAATATTTGTTATCCATGTATAGGAATTAAACTCTTTTTTACAATTATTACTCTGTCATTTTATTTTATTGGAAAAAGAAAACATGGAAATAACACTATATCATATATAGACAACCCTTTTCCCTCCACTGATTTTTCAAATAAAAGGATATCAAATTGTGATACTTTATTGACTATATATATTTATATCACTCTGCATGCAAAACAAGTGAGGCAATTTCTATCTCAAGTTGATGATTTGTTGGCTAAAGAAGAAATGCTAGCTTTATCATCTTTGGAATTTGCCATTTTCTTTTAAGGTACTTCTTCTTCTTTGATTTTCTTAATTTTCTCTTGAATTGTGTCTCTTTCATTTCTTATTTGGTCATGTCTTCTATTCATGTTAGTTCACTATCTTGTGGAGATTAAAAGAAACATAAATTAGCTATAGAACTCTTCATTGAGTTAATATTGCTATTTACTAGCTCGCAACTAATAATATATTTTTTGTTATTTCATCAACGACAAATTTATTTTTATTGTTTACGATGCATATAGCATGTTCAGTATAATTTTACAAGTAGGATATAGAGAGGTTAGAATGTATGCAAATATTACCTCTTGTTTAGTGACAAAAATACTATAGGTCCATACTCCATAAAATAGAGTAATCAAAAAATAAAATATCTGCATATTTTATCCCTACCTCAAAAAAATTAATTCTAATATACTCTTTTGACTTAAAAATCTTTTAAACTCACTAGTGGATCATATTCCTAGTGAACAAATGTAACAATCAATAAGTTAGTTGAAGACGGTTACCTAGATATCTAGATTTCTAGTTATTAAAAATTACTAAAAATTATCCAAAAAACTAACAAAGCTAACTTTGGTTTAGTGTGCTTTACTACTTACTATAGCCTTTTCCAGACTTTGAATCAAAGAATTAGTATATATCAATGTATATCTCAAGGGTTTTAAAACTTTGAATCAAAGATATGCATGCAATATATTTTTATCGTTTAACAATGTATGATTAATAACATGTACTTCAATTTATTTATGATTTTAGTTTGTAATCAACTCTTTTCATTATGATGGTGATGTTTGAGTAAGTTTGCATGCACTTTATTTAATTCTACTAGATAACAGTTACCTACTATCAATATAGATATTGAGTAATATTGTCTATCAAAATTTTGGCATGAAAAAAATTACCTAGAGTTTTCAGATCAACTTGTATGCATACCTCGTTTAATTTCATGGCATATCTATTACTTCCTATCAAAACAAATAACAAATAATTATACCAAGGGGTTCATCCGAACCCCCTTCGATGGAAAATTATACTATTTATACATGGTTAAAATAATACTTTATGTATATATAGTAGATATCGAACCCTGATTACTCTGTGTGTCTATTTTTACGAATTTTGAACCCCCTTATTAAAAATCCTGGCTCTGCCACTGATTTTTCCTTCCAAGATTTTAAACTGATAGAAAAAAATCTCTTATAAGTTAATCTTTGGTTTGTATTTTTTAATGGTTAAGTTATTTTATTTGGATTATACAATGAAAAAGTAATAAGTCAGTATTATTACAAAAGAAAAAACAAATCAAAGTTAGGCCAAACTCTATTTCCTTGAAAATGGCACAAAGAAGATAGATAAGTTAGAATTATATTGTTAAAAGAAAAACAAAATCTTAGATATGCCAAAGTTTTTTTTCTTTGAAAATGGCATCAAAGAGAGAGAGCAAAGACATTAAAGACTTTTTCTCCATATGGGGTCAAAATTTATTTACTTTTGCTTATCGTTAAATATTCTCAAACAAATTAATAATATGAATAGTTAAAAGTAAATATATCTATTTTAGCGTGATTAGAGGTTTTTTTATCAAGCTTTTACATAAAAAATAAATATTTTTTAATAGTTACATAAGCTATTTTTTCTCAATCAATTGAAAGAGTATTCCCCGTTTGAATCTTGTCAAACATAAATTGATGCTTTAATATTACCATAGTAGTATTTTTCAAAGATAAGAAAAAACTTAATGTTCTCCTCAACATAATGATAGCAAGATTTGGAGGCCTAGCACTTGCTTCTTGTGATTTTTTTATTATATTTTCTTGCGATCTCAATTCAATAATTGAGTTTTCTCATAAACAATTTCTACTCCATAAAGGTAAGAATCTATATGAATTATGTACATTTTATTCTTCTTATATCTCACTTGTGTACAAATATATTTTTCTTCAACTTAACATATTTTGAAAACTTGATCAAACGAGCATAAATAAATATCATTTTATATTAATTTTAATATTTTAATGATAAAAAAAAGAGTATTGACACAAATTAACGTTTGAAAAATTCAAATAAATGGTTCGGAACCGAAGCAAACAGGTTTGGACACCGGTCCTACAAGGAGCGTATGACGGGTCCCATTTGGCCGGGTTTTTTTCAGCCGGCTATTTGAAAATTGTTGAAATAATACCTTGTGGAACCCACATGTTTGTAAAGGTGTATAAAATTCCCCATAGGAAAAACACCTCCTTAAACTCTACTAAAGGCCAAATTGACCTCAGCTCATTTGTTTTTTCCCTTATCATATCGATACATATTGATTTGACTAATTTAAATTTGTGTTACTAAAAATCCATTAAAAGAGGAAAACATTTCGGCATCAAGAACTCCGTTATTTTAGAAATCTCATCTGTTACATTGTATCCTTCAATAGTTAAGTCATTAAATGTATTGATACCACAGTGTTTGATATTTGCAATGAATAAAACACATTTAACAAAGGTGATCTTATATTCAATAAGATTTAATCTCTTTGACAAAGGTGATCGGGGTTCAAATTTGAATTTTCTGATTAAAGATGAAAGAATATTTTAAAGCTGAATCATAAATTTTGTTGGTATTTTGCACCACTAAATACTTTTTTCTTTTTCTCTTTTTATTTTTCACTAGGCATTCATTTTGTATCTCCATTGAAATTCAATTAAATTCTGATTCATGTGTTATAGGGTCGATTTCTGAGCGATGCTTCTAACATCACGAGTTGTTTCATTTCCTAAAACTCGAATTGAAAATCTTCGATTAAGGATGAAGGATCCTCAAGCATCCCATCACATTTGATGTTATGATACTTTTGTCACTTTTAAGCAATCGTTTTTAATTGGGCAAATATTAAAAAGAACCATGTTAAATTTTCAGAATTATCCAATTTTAATTATTATTTTTTTCCTTTTAGCTTAATTGGTTTATGTATAGTAAAAGAAAGAAGATGAGTTTATATTTGTTGTGCAAGTCATTATGAATTTCACATGGGAGATCAAATGCTTGCTGAGTTAGCCCAATCATGGTTCTTCTTTCTTGTTGTTCATATCATTACATAATTAATCAAAATAGTTAATGTTATACTACTACTATTATTTAAGAAAAACACAACCCCATTACACCACACACAAAAGAAAAGGAGAAAAAAATGGAAAAAAAAAGAAATTGAAAATGTATGGGTGCACTGAAAAGTGAAAAAGGTAAAATCATTATAAATCATAACGAGGAGCAAAGCACATTGCAGACAAAACCATGTTCTATGACATGAAGAAAATCATATATTAAAAAAGTAAAAAAAATCATTTACCACTTTTGACTTATGAAGTTTATTGGTAAAATGAAAAATTATATGGTTCTGTCAATTCTTGTTACCTGAATTTAAAACATCATTGATCACTTGCATATATATCATTTCACCTCAGAAATGATATATTAAAAATTAGGCTGGTTTTTCTGTTCAATAGACAATATAAGAGTATAACATGGGATTTTTTAAAGTTAAAAACTTTTAATGGTTGATGGATAAATATAACTCTAACATATATCGAAAAAACATATCTCATTTTCTTATCGTAAAGAAGTAAATATGATTCTTTACTGAAAAGTAATCATAAAATCAATTAGCAATTGATTTAGTTTTAATTTAAGAGTATATATATATATATATATATATATATATATATATATATATATATATATATATATATATATATATATATATATATATATATATATATATATTGAATTTCTCAATAAAATAAATATATAGAGTTTAAATTAGAATTATTGAGTTCCAAAAGTGAATTCATAATTTGATTAATCTTTAAATATAAAAATTATTGTTTTATATTTATTCATCTCATCAGCTTGCTGTTGACTTTTGAGTTAGACCAAATATAAGATAAAGTTTTCAGTAATCCCAAGGCAAAATCAGAGAGAAAAGTGAAGTGTGATTTATTCATGGCTAAACAGTATTAGTATAATCTTTTTTTTTTTGTTCCAAATGATTTAACAATTCAATATTGGAAATTCACAGAATATAACAAATTTAGATTCATATCAAATTGTTGTGTATACGAATAAATTTAATATTAGTAGCTGAAAAAATAAAAGAAAGCGAAATAATATAGTGCGTCAAAACTAGGTTAATTGTTAAGCCTTTTGGATATCGTATAGGCTGAGGTGATAATATGACAGTATATTAAGAATATTTTAAAATAAACGATGAAATAATAGTATAGAGTAGATTTATCGTCCTTTCAAATCTTATGGTGTAATACGGAAAAAAATAGTATGTAAATTTTAGTAGTCATAAATATTAGGACGATGTGGGTGCATGACACATTGTTAATTTCCACATGAGCCGGGAAAATGATTGATCATGTGAAACTAGATGTATAAGGAGAAATTAATACGAAAGATTAAAATTTTTAATTAAAAGCGAAAAATTTTTAATCGTTATCGATATAATATTGAAAGAATTTTAATCGTTATCGATATAATATTACGGGAAGTGGAGAGCATGGCAGCATGGGTTGTGTCTTTCATTTTTTATTATTAAAAAAAAACATGAAAAAGGTGGTCCTCATTTTATTCCCTATAACATGATCATGAAAACCATGGCACTCCATATATACTTTTCTTTAATTATTAATTATTCTAATTTCTTTTCATTTTCTAATGAATAAAGGGGCCATAAAACTTGAGTATAGTAGAAGGAATCCAACCAAATTACAAGGGTCAATTTAGGTACTATTTAACTTAATTTTAGCCCTTTATTTTATTATATATATGTTATATACATAAATAATCGATATACACTTTAAGGTCTAGGTTCGAAAATTCTCTTTTTTCCTAGCACGTTTTGACTGAACATATAGAATATCAATGATATTATTTCCTATTAAATTCACTTTCATATGTTCATTTTATTGTATATTTCACATATTCATAATGTGTATATATTTCGTACAAAAACACATTCTTTGAACTAAATTTTAGTCTTGGTGATAAGGTTAGTCCCAAATATTTGTTTGTTGTAAAACTATACCACAAGTAAATATAGGTTTTATCTTATATAAGTCCTAGAAGATTTGTGTTAATTGGATTGGATTGATACAAAGACATCATATTCTTGCCAGATTTAAATGAATCCCTATTATATTTAATTGAAAAACTTGAAGTATATTAACTAATATATATTTTAATTTTCTTTTCAGATTTTAAGGATGTTTTTTTTTTTCAAAAGTCCACCAATGGTGGAGGTTAAGGTATTGTCTCAATCTTTTTATTATATTAAAAATTCAAGTATATGAAGGAGGATATAGACCTTTGCTTTCAGAGTCAAATAAAGAATGAGACATTTCATTTTTATGTACCTATGGTTACAAATACCAATACTAACTCACACCTCAAAAACTAGCTCTGTGAAATTAGGTCTTAGGCCTAACTCACACCCAAAAGTTAGCTTAAAGGGAGGAGGATTGTCTAAGCCTTATAAGGAGTCCACTCATCTCATTAAACACCGATGTGGGACTTTTGTCATTCTTTAACACCCCACCTCACGCCCAATGCTTAGCATCTGGTGCGTGAACAATTTTGATTTTGGGGTTCCCAACATCGGGTGAGACGGACCCTGCTCTGATACCATGTGAAATTAGGTCTTAGCCTTAACTCACATCCCAAAAGATAGCTCAAAGGGAGGAGGATTGCCCAAGCCTTATAAGGAGTCCACCCACCTCATTAAACACCAATATGGAACTTTTGTCATTCTTTAACAAATCCCACCTAATGTAAAAATTGGGGTGGATACAAATGAGTGAGATATTGCATAAATTCATTTAAAGGCTTATTCCAATAAATAACTTGGCTAATGGATTAGATTCTCAATATAGTGACAGAGTTCTAAGCACAAAAAAGGAGACCTTGAAGGGAATTAAGTTGTTTATCCTAATTAACAATGTTTATTTTAGATCAATCAACATATATTTTAAAAGTAGTTCATAATTAATTCATGTCAAATCAATGCACGATGCTTAAATAACTCACTTAATATGGAGTAATTGACTATTCCTTTAATTTGATTCTTTGAGGTTTCCTATTGAATGTATCTGTTCTATTGTTAATTTTTTTGTAAACAAGTGTCAGTTTGTGCCAGAAATGATCTTTCTCAACAACATATTCAAGTACATGCCTATAGCAGGGATTAAAATAATTACAACATCATGCAAAAATTAATAATCCTAAATTATGATAAAGATAAAGAAAAATATACTAATATTAATATGGTACTGTTTTTTACTATCTACTATTGATATATAATTGTCCCTTTTGTTTATGTGTCTTTTCCATTATTAGTATAAGGTATTTATGGATGATGTACAATTGATAGAAAGATTGCCAACTTGCAAGGATAATTAATATAATATTGGATTCAAAATTCAATCATTATACTTGATAAATTATATTGATATCCTAATATAATTTTGATTTAATTCTTGAAGTATGAGTTCAATATAATGTTGAGCTCTATCATATATTATCCACAGTCCAAAGATATCCAATCTTTGGCATACCGGAGGGTGTTGAGTCCCACATGAGATAAGATGAGGTTAATTGGTTTTCTTTTATTAATTTGAGCATCAATCCATTATGAGTTAGTTTTTTATGTGGAAATTTATTAAATTAGGTCAGGAAGATATAAGGAATCCACCCATCCACTTCACGCCCAATGCTTAGCATCTGATGCGTGAGGAGGAATGCCCAAACCTTATAAGGAGTCCACCCATCTCATTAACCATCGATGTGGGACTTTTGTCATTCTTTAATAAAATTATGTCCAAATTCTATTTAACAATGTACAAAGAACTAACGACAAAAAAGAAAACATAACTAAAAAAAAATCTTCCCAAAAAAATATTTTTCTTCATATCACACACACCCTTAATATTATAATCTATTTATCTCACTTTTAATCCAGTTAATCAAATAATACTCCCCATTTCCTAAATATACATAACAACAACATATATCGTTTAATTACATAAGAGTTGGGTAGTATATTCTTACACATTACCCCTACCTTGAAAGGTTGAAAGATTGTTTCCATTGATGGAATAATAATAATAATAATAATAATAATCCAAATTGTACTATGTAAAAAAAAATTGTGTAATATTTCATGGAAGCCTCGAGCCAAAAGAATTGGAATGAGAAAAGTATAAAAGCATCACAACTGAAATAACAAGTATGAGTTTTGATAGTTATGAAAAAAGAAATGGCTTTGCAATGTGAATGGCAACCCAAGTTTCAGAGTAGTATTTGTACAACATTGAAGAAAGATGGTAGATGCAAACAACTACTTTCAATTAACAGATGGAGATCAAAGTACCTGTTCCCTTGTGCTATGACTCAACCATGTTGCACCAGCACAACTACTTGTTTATTTCCAGTTTCATCAGCGTCTGCAAGGAAGATCAAGTCACAAAGAGGAGATCATCCATATGAATTAGTGAATGAGAATGGATGGAAAGTCACAAGAATGAATGAGACTACTGAACAAGAGATGATGAGGGAAGTTGCTGTTGTTCGAGCTAAAGCATTCTCTCAACCTATTCCCTTCTCCAACTACTTGCTCTTTCAGGTTCTTGATTCTCTGTGTTTCTCTGCAGCATTTTAGGAAAAACAGAATAATGATCATATATTTGTTCTCTGTTATATATGTAGGATGAACAACTTTCAAGACTTGTATACAAACTGAAGAATTATAAATCAGACAGGTAATCTTTGTTTTCTCTTCCGTTATACATTTCTCTACTTCACAAACAAGAAAATCTAACTGCATTATTTTATCCAGAAAGACGATGTATGGTCTCCATCATTTCTAATCATTATTATCAGTTTCTGAAATACTTGACTAAACAGGTATGCATGTTTAGTTGCGGAGGCCTCAACTGAGTTAAAACGACAAGTTGTAGGAGTGGTTGATGCTACAGTACTATATAGCGATGATGATGTTCTTCAGTACCTTCCGGGAGGAACAGAATATATCTATATTTCTGGAATTGCTGTATTGAACAAATTCAGGTTGACGATTCAATTGGATATGAATTCCTAGCTATGTTAAATGAATGTAGAGATGAATTATATGTGTGGTAACATAGACCTAAAAATTGCAGGAGGCAGAAAGTTGCAACTGCTTTGCTTAAGGCTTGTGATGTTCTTGCAAGATTTTGGGGGTTTGAATATCTAGTCCTAAGGGCTAATGAGGATAATTTTGGTGCTCAACGTTTGTATACAAATGCGGGTTATAAAGTAGTTTCAGGTGATGCTACATGGAAGACAAAGTGGATTAGTCGAAGAAGAAGAGTAGTTATGATTAAACGGATCTCACCTGAAACAAAAAGTTCAATTTAAATCAGAGTTTTTGATCTTCAGGTAGTTTCCTTGTGACTATTTTCCTTTTAAATTCACTTACATAGCTGATTTCTCTGTTATTCTAGCCTCATTGTGTATCAAGTACATTAACCAGATATAGTTTGTTTGGCAATAGATATCATCTAGAAGAGAATAATGTTCATGTAGTTGAATATAACTTCAAAAGTGGACTAACAAGTTTGGATTGAAGATAAGACAAACAAGCCAAGTCAAGTCCAGGCATATATTGCAATAAGCTACCTTCCTCACTATTACCCTTTTCAGTGTCTTCCTTTTGAAATCATCACATCCATAGGCTTCTCTTGAGCAGTAACACTAGCCTCACCTCTTTGACTTTCTTCCAATGCTATATTTCTAGTTTTAGGATGGACCCAAGTGTTTCTCCAGACAGCCATTGTCTCACCACTCCAAATAATATGATTAATCAATTTTCACTTATGTCTATTACTAATCAATAGTCTTGAGTTTTGAATCCGAACAATTAAAAACGTTTTACTTTTCGACGCTAAACACAAAGTTTATCATAAATTATTTAAGCAAACTTTTAAATACAAAACCAAAGTTACTAAATTCTACCTATTTTATAGTCAAAATAGAAGTTGTACCCTATCGAAACCAAAAAGAAAAGCATTTTTATCTTATGAGGTTAATTATCATTGGTTGATTTTCTTGCGCCAAGAGAAAAATTAGTCCATTTCACTTAAAGTCGAGGATAAGACTTGACATACCCCACCCTTTCCTCTACCGTTTCAATCGTAGAACTATATACTACTAATATGTTATTACTTCAATTGTTGACACGCAATTTGAGTGTCAAATTTTGAAGACCAACACCAGCATCAACACCATCTCATGAATTATGGACTCACCTCTCATCAATCATCATACTTTTTCCAATTAAGTGAGTTTCTCACTAACAATAAATAACTTGAATTTTACAAAATCGAACACCATATTAGAAAAAGAGAAGTGGTAATCTTTTTAGTCTCTACCCCATTCGTCCCAAACTTCACTATAACTCCATTGTTTGTCACAGAATTGGAGTGCCAAATTTTACATCACCAGCAACTAACTGTCCCTGCGCAATAATCATGGATTTGTAAATCTCGACGAGCATCTTCTCATCATACTCTTTCAATTGCCTCGTTCCAAATCCACTACCAATCCCACTACTCATACATTTGGAATTAGCAATCTTCATCATCATATTCACATAAGCATCCCGCACACTCATCAGTAACTTCTTCGGCCAAAATTGCCGGAGTTTCAAATAATTCCGACTCAACTTCACCCTCGGCTTTAGATTTATCTTCCAGAACCTTCGTCTCCTACAACCCGACCCATTTACCCTCTCATACCCTCCTCTTCTCCTCCTCTTCCAGTAACGTTTTAATCCATTGCACAAGCTTCTTTTTGATACTGATAATCCTCCTTCCATTTTTTTTTATTTTTTTTTTTGGAAAATAAAAAAGATAATGTGGAAATGAGCAACAATCAAATTTGGTTTATATAAATAAAAAAAAAGGGAGAGGGAGTTGGAAGATATGAGAAGAATATTTAATGAGAGCGCAGGTTTATGGTTAATTCGTTACCGGTATTTTTCACGGGACATTAATGGATTGTGTAAGTACGACGGTGATCCCAATTTATTTCTCCAGATTTGAAGTTAAATTAAAGGGATAATGCACAAGTACCTTAACCTATGTTCGAAATCTCAGAGACACAATTATACTATATTAAGTTCTTATTATCTCTAAACTTATTTTATTAATAATTTTTTACCCCTTTTTGGCCTATGTGGCACTATCTTGGGGCCCAATGCTGGTTGACTTTTTTTCTAGGCTAATGTCACATAGGCCAAACAGGGGTAGAAAATTACTTATAAAATAAGTTAAGGGGGTAATAGGACCTTAGTATAGTATAAGTGTGTCTCTAGAATTTCGGGCATAGATTGAGGGGGGTACTTGTGCATTTTCCCTAAATTAAATTAATACTTTTTCCATTTTATATTAAATAGAGACTTTTTATTTTATATTATTATTAATAAAATTATCAATAAATTGATTTATTTTATAATTTTACATTTCACTGCCTCTTGGGAAAAAATATTAATTATCTATTATATTAATTCATTATGATCCGTCTAGGTTTAATTTAACCTGACTAATTATCACCCCTAATTAAACATAAACTTAATAAGGCATATATTTGAAAAGAGTGAACATATTCAATTGATTATAAATTCTACCTATCTTATACCCATAAATTATTTCCAATAAATTATTTCAAGTTAAAGTCATTTTTAAAGATTTTAAAGAACTAAAATTCTAAATTTTAAAATGAAACACTTGGAAGGACATGTTATAATTTCCTGATATATCTCCCTATTTTATGCAATCACCAACTAACAGAGCATTTAATATTCTTCAAGTTTGTCATCATCATCGTATTATAATTATAAAACTATATCATAAAGCACAAAATCCGCTTCCTCTTCTATGATTCTTCTTTTGTCTTATCTATCTACGTCCACGCACCCCATAAATAATAGGGCAACTTTCACATGTAGCAAATAAAAAATTCATATTTGTATGCTATAGCAAAATTTGCATAATTGTGCTCCATAGCAACCATAGAAACTGTATAATTCGCTATACATATACAGTTGAAGCGAATTGTATAAAACGAAGTGTATAAAACGAGAAAGAGAAAGACACTTGGGCAGAGACTTGTATAAAAATGAAGTGTATAAAACGAAGTGTATGATTATAAGTGTATAGAACGATTATATACAATTTGAATTTGTATAAAATGAGAAAGAGAGAAAGACAAAAGAGACTTGGCAGGGAATATACAATTGAATTCAATTGTATAAAACGAGAAAGAGAGAAATTAGATACAATTTGAAATTTATATAAAATGAGAGAGAGAAATTAGATACAATTTGAAATTTATATAAAACGAGAAAGAGAGAAAAGCAAAAGAAATCGGGAAGGGGAGTATTTTTATTGTATAATTATAAGTGTATAAGACGAAAATATATGTACTTGCATGTATATATACAATTTTCTCACGCTTTATACAAACAGAAACATAATTTATACATTTCGTTTCTGTTTGTATAAGTGAGAAAGGCGAGGGTGACAAGCGAGATTTGGGAGAGTGGCGAGCGAGATCTGGAAGAGGGGAGAGAGGGGAACAAAAATATATGTATTTATACAATTTTCTCTGCTTTATACAATTCAAAACAATTTTTATACACTTGTGTTTGTATAAAAAGTGAGGCAGCGAGGGAGAGATTGGAGGAGAGTGGCGAGCGAGATATTGGGAGAGAGGCGCCTGGCAATTTTTTGCAAATGTTTGCTATGGAGCACAATTAAATCAAAACCTAGCTACTCCATTTATTTTAGGTTATTAGTTTGCTATTATATACAATTATCCCTAAATAATATTAGATCATATGAGAAAACAATTCAATTTCATAAATAAATTTAAGCATTTTCCATTAGTAAATACACCTCCATATTTTTGCTTTAATTTATTCCTTTTAAGATTCATTTAATTAGGTTGTGCCTCTAAAATCATATATATATCCTACTAATTTTGTTTCTCGATGTTTATTGAATACTCCATTTCAAATTTCTACGAATTCTTTTCGTTATACAAAGGTTAAAATGGATGTGTTGAATTTTTTTTCATATTTATCCTTTTCTTTAGTGAAATTTTATATTTTCTAGGAAAGAAATTACATAATTCACAAAGTTATATTTATGATTTTAGAAAGTTATATTTATGATTTTAGTAAAGACAAAAGTGAAAAATAGATTTAAATTATGTTCTGAAATATTTTTCTTAATAGGTATACACTACGTACAAATTCACTTAATATGAAATAAAGGGAATAATTACTTAACCACCTTCTATATCTTAAACAAACAAAAAGGAATGAGTATTTGATCGAAGATAAGTACTCCTTCTGCTCCTATTTAGTTATCAAATATTTTTTTAATTTGATTTGTTTTTACTAGTGATTTTTGACAAATCAAAGAGATTTTTTCTTTCAATTATGCCCTTAATTATTAACATTGATTAATATCTGAAAAATATAGTGTAATTATATTTATGAAACTATAACTTAATAAAAATAAAGTTACAAATTTACTATATTAATTATTATTCTTTTAATAATATTTAAATCAAAATTCAACAAATAAAAAGGAACCAAAGAAGAAATAATTAATACAATCAGCACATGTAATCAATGATGTGAAAGTTTGAAATACGAGTAATACAATAACTTCAATCATTAAAAACTAAATTGTTCTGGAAGCGCATGAATTTGGCCATTACCCCATGCATTCGTATTTAATTAGTTGCATTATTTAAGTATGACATTATTTAGTGGTGGATTTAGAATTTTCACTAAAAGGGTTTAAAATAAAAGTATATTTCTTTTGTCTCATATTATTTAATCATCGTATTAAAAATAGTTATCTTATATTAATTGTTTAATTTATTAAATTAAGAAAGCATGAACTAAAATATTTCTAATATTATCCTTGCAATTATTTTCTTTTTAAACTGTTCACATATGTTTGTAAAATTCTTTAAAAAAAATTTAAAAGGTGAATTAGTAAAATCTTCTTATTTATGATTTCTTAATATACATGTAAAATAAAAATAATAAACTAATATAAAACAAAAAGAGTAGTGTTATTAGTTAAAACCTCAATATGAACTTTGAATCCCCTTAACCACTAAACAATATCTAATTTTATGTTTAAGAAATTCAAAATCTATATATATACACTAAAAACCCTGGCTATCCTCTAAAGCCACCCATGTTTCCACTAGAGAAATAGGATCAATGGAAAGTCACATAATAAATTTCAAATTATTTGAGACTAAAGCAACTTAAGTTGGGTGTATTTATGGAGATCTCAATTTTCTTCCAAATAATAATTAGAAGTTTAGAACCATTTTATTAAGCTTTCTTCCTTCTTTTCCAAAAACTAATGCACAATTATAAAATGAGAAACTTTCACATATAGCTACTTAAAATAATTAATTACTTTTTATAGCTATAGTTTGATAATTATAATTTGTAGTTGCATGTTACATGGACGAGAGAGGCAAGCGAGACTGGGAGAGAGGCGAGAGAGAGGGGGAAAAGAGTGGGAAAAAGGTGAACTGTATATGTATGTTGGTTAGATAATTGTATATTATACATATATATTTGTATATATGGCAAGAGAGATTGAGAGGGAGGAAAGAGGCAAGCGAGACTAGAAGAGGGAGGAGAGAGGCAAGCCAGACTGGAAGAGGGAGGAGAGAGGCGAGTGAGATCGAGAGAGGGAGGAGAGAGGCGAGTGAGATCGAGAGAGGAGGAGAGAGGCGAGCGAGAGAGTGGGAAAGAGCTGAATTGTATATGTATATAATTGTATATTATACATATACATTTGTATATAGGGAAAGCGAGATTGGGAGGGGGGAGAGAGGACAGAAAGTGGGAAAGAGGTGAATTGTATATGTATATAGGTTATAATTGTATATTATACATATGTATTTGTATATTCTGGCGAATTATACATATACAAACATGACTAATTATACAAATTCGAAGTCAGCCCACGTAATTAATGTATAATGTTAGTCGTGAGTGATAACAATAGCAAACTATAGCTATGATGAATAATTAAATAGTATAAGTTTACTTTGTTGCGTCATTTTCCCTTATAGATCTCCTTCCACTTAGCTGTTTTGTTGGACATTTACAAGCTTTTATAGTGATATTTGGAAGCAAGATAAAAAATATTGGTTGAGTTCTATATGACAAAGTTTGACCTTAAGGTTCACTTGATCAATGCATAATTGTTGAAGGATGTATAATATATGGTGACACATTTAATTCAGAAATTAAGTAGTATACAAGTTAATACTCTCTTTTTTTTACCATCCCATAAAATAGGGATCTTAAATAGTTTCACTTTTAACCCCAAAATTAGTCATGAGGTGATAATTGAAATTGTCAAACACCATATATACAGAGAGTCAGAGAGCAAATCAAAAGTCTATATAACACTATAGCCGTTCATTGTTTGGATCCATTGACTCAGTTAATCTAGATTCACGTCACCTAGAACCTCGGAAAGAGAAAGTGCAGAGAAATTTATGCTTCGCAAAGCTCAAACCTAGAATCTCGTTTAACCATATTCATCCCACTATAGCCCTTAGTGGCGGTAACCATAAGTATCACTCAAATAAGTATAAGGTTCAACAACATACCCAGTATAGTCCTACGAGTGACGGAGTGAGATCGAAAGAGAGTAAAGTCTACACATACCTTATCCCTACCTTGAGAGATAGAGAGATTGTTTCGGATAGACCTTTGGATCAAGGGAAAACATTCAAAATAGGTCGATAAAAGAAATAGTGGAGGTAAAGAAACTATAGCAAAATACTATAAAGCTCTTGAGGAAATTTTTGAAAATAAAATAAGCTCCCAATACTTGGAGACAAGAGAACACAGATATATAACCCCAGACATCTTTTTTTTTTTTCCTTTTTAGGAGCAGAAGTTGCTGACCTCAGATATTTTTGTTTCTTGGGTGTTGCAGCCTTTGTTTTCTTCAGCCTCTCTGGTATTTTTACTTGGCTCAATCTCTTCATCTTGCCATCAGTTTTACCAGCAGCTGAAGTAGCAAAAATTAACCTATTCATTCAGTAGTCCGTCCAAATATAGACGAGTTGAGTTATGACTCATTTGTTGGCTTGATTTGCCCAATAGATTGAGTCAAATACTGTAACTTGGTGAGTTAACATATAACAAAAGACCCAAATATGAAAAATCAAATTTACAGATTGAAAATTACTTGCATTGGAGGACTTAAGTTAATACTGTCAGACCTCTCTATAATAACATTGTTTGTTCATATACTTTTTTTTGGCTGCTATAACGGAATATTGTCATAGAGAACATATAAGATAACATAACAAGTTTGATAAATCCGCTATTTGACCCATCTCGACCAATTGATTTTGACTCAACATTATCAGGACGGCTGAATTATGACATGTATATTAGACTTGTTTTTACCAGCTCAAATTTGATACAACTCTTACATTTGTTACATTTTACCTGGAGTAGTTGATACATTCTTCTTCAATGCTTCTGGGGTCTTTACTTGGCTAAGCCTCTTCATTTTTTCCTTGTGGAGATTAGCTGAAATCTTATAGGAATTGTTGATTTTGAATAACTTCTCGGACACTACGTATTTCTTTAACTGAACAGAGAGGAATTTCTTGAAATTCGGAGGAAGAAATTCCTTGTACTTAGCTTCGATGAACTTTGCTATTGCTGGTTGGCTCGTACCATTTTGATCCTTCGGTGATGTTATTGCCTCTGTGATCATCTACAGAAACACAAAACATTAGCAGAAACTAAAGGAAAGTTCATAATTTTAAGCTAACGTTTGATCAGATTTTGACATTATGGTCTTTAAATATTTCGAAGTTCCCAGTTTTGGGGACTTCCCCTAAGAAAACTTCATGTTTTTTCCAAGTAAACACAACTTCAAAACTCAAATATTCAAGTTTCAACTTCAAAGTTTATGATCAAATGGGAACTTGTTAAGTGCATGTAAAGGTGAATTGAGATTTTAAATTTGATCGATTTTGTCTTCATGTTCTTACCACTGAACCAATTACATTAGAAATTATGAGTTTATAATCTAATATCTGTCTAAAATGCTGGTTCGATTGAACCCAGTAGCTATAGTTTACTCCTAATATATTGAATTTGTGATCAGTCTCTAACAAAAATGAACCGTAAAGCTCTACAAATTTCAGATTTGGGGGAGAAGGGAAAGAACAAATTAAAGTACCTGAAAACATTGTGGATTGAAGTCCATAAATGAATTCGAAGTTCGAATTTCTATAGCACAATGAATGCATACAAAGACAGATCCGGAATTTAAATTTGATTAATCCAATCTCTACGTTCTTAGCACCGAACAGATTACAATTTTGGAAATTAATTACAGTTTCATATATATTATCTACCGCTATATATCTGGATCAACTAAACACAGTAATTATAGTCTACATCGTTCACCTGGTATACGTGCATTTACAGGTTATATATCGAATCTATCTAACAAAAAATGAAGTATGAAGCTATAAATATTATAAACAGTACGTGTAAATATGGTGATGGACGTTTAGAAATAAATTCGAAACTCGAATTTCTAAGGCACGGTGAAATACATGCGGATCCAAAATTCAAATTTGATTCGTTCCAAATTCCATGTGATAAACACCAAACCGATTACAGTTGTGAAATTAATTATAGGTTCATAATCTATCACAAAATTTGGATCAATTAAACCCAGTAATCATAGTCCACATCACTGATGGTGTATACGAGCATTTACTATCGAATCTATCGAACAAAAATGAAAGTTTGAAGCTCTAAAAATTAGAATGTACCTGAAAATAAGGTGGATGAACATTTAAAGATGAATTTGAAGCCTTCATTGCGATTGCCATGGATTTTGTTCTCTGTGTTTTTGTATTTCATTCTTTGGGATGAATTTTGAATGTAAATTCAAATTTCATTTTGGCGGATTTAAAGTGGAGGGAATTTGGTATGGGCTTGGACTCTATTCATGGGCTGAAGATTGTCTTCCAACTCAACTGGGCTCTATGTTCATTTGAAGGCCCATTAACTTGTACTCTCTTCGTTTCTATTTGTTTGATCTTCATTTGACACGGAGTTTAAGAAAAATAAGAATACGTACATTCGAATTAGAAATATGTCAAATATATACATGTTCTTTATTCTTGTGGTCTTGCACATGCAATGTGGAAATTTGTAATGTTTTTTTCAAAAAAAAAAAGGATAGATACATTTTTATACAGAAAAAAAGGAAAGTAGGACAAATAAATCAAAGTTGCGGAAGTGTTTGGTAAGAAAACTTAATTTTGACAATGTATTATTCAAAAAAAAATTGCTTCAAATACCACCGACGAATGTGGTAATTTTGTGGGACAGATGAGATTTCTAATTAACTATTTCAAATTCGAGTTTTAGAAATTACTAAAAAAAAAATGATAACAAACCTTTTTCTCTTAATAGATTCTTGCGTAGTTAAATTTTCATTAATCTAATAAGTAAATTACGAATATCATATGATTAAAGAACTATAGTCCCTTGATTTAGGTGAATGGCGTTGAATTATTTCTTATTTTTGTTCACAAAATTCTCGAAACTAAGGATATCTCTCTTATATTTCCGAGGTAATATCTTAACTGGATTTTGCGAAGAGTTCAATATTGTATTATATTATCTATCTATCCTATTAGAAAAATATAATATTATTTCATCTGTCTCAAAATATTTATTATATTTTATTTTTAAAAAAAGTTAAATTACATGTATTATGACCAACATATTAAGATGTAAGAGTTTTTCTTTATAACTTTAAATGTAAGATTAATCTAACTTCAAAAAAGTAATAAATTAAATTTCAAAAAATGAAACGTGATAAGTATTTTATAACGGAGTTTGTATTAATGTAAGTGATAAGTTTTAAAAGGAAGCATTGTCATTGTCGGTGAGGTTGTCAAGACAAAGACTACGTCATTGGTGCATTGTTTTCTTCCCTATTTTTAGTTACTCATTTTGTTAGTGTACCTTTACTTCTTCCCAATTCTCACTAACTATTTTTTACTATCTCGATGACTTAAATTTATAATCTCAGAATTGAAGGTAAAAGGTAAATATAGTTCAAATATATTAGTGTGATCTAAAGACAAGATCAAATAGATGTTTTAAATTAGGAGTGTGTATCATTCAGTTCGGTTCAATTATTGTAGTATCGACTCAGTTTATTGATTTTTGGTTTTTAAATATATTCAACCAATAACTAAATTAATAAGACATTTTTATCGGTTTTAGTCCTTATTAAATGTTCAGTTTTCAGTTTACCAATAAGAAAATGCTTATAAAATAAATATATAGTTTTTTCAATGATTCGACGTGATAAAATAATAATGTAAATGATTATAAAATAGAAATAATAATAACTAACATGAAATGAACTATACAGTATAACACAAAGAGAATTGAAGAGGAATAAGATTTTTACTTTAGATTTTAATGTGATGTATAATAATGAAGTAAGACAAAACTAAGTGAAAGGAAGGGTTTCTAAACGGATTAAACCTTATAAAATTCATGTAGTTATCGGTGAGTTATTAAAAAAATTTAGAAAATACGTATATTATTAGTTTTACCAACAAATGATAATATTTTTAATTTTTTTCTAGCAAAAAAAATTACTTTTAAAATTTATATTCAAATAGAATGTAAATCCACCGCTAACTAAATTTACACCGAATTTCATTATAGCAATGAAAAAAGTATTTAAATCGTGACAAATAGATAATATGAAGAATTTCAGTGGTAGCAGCCCAGACAAAGCGCCAACCTTACATTGTATTAAAAATTGTAGTAATGTGCATATTGTTATTTTTCTTGTCATTGTAATAAACGATTGAATAATGGTGCGGAGTTACAGTCAATGAATTATATTTTTTTAAGTAAAATTTATTAAATTCGATCAAATCAATCTACAGATTACTAGCTTCGCTTTTACATATCAAATCTTTTTTGTACTTCTCAATATATATAATCTATGGTTTTCTCTGCACACTTTCTCACATGAGAGTATGTTGATATGATATCGTTTATCAACCTTCAGATGGATTTATTTCCACTTAAACGATTAAACAAATATACTTATATTTCCTTAATTATATCTTCCAACATAATAATTTCTTTAAAAAAAAAAGATTCAAATTTATGTTTTGAATGGAAAGTTTTCTTTCAGCCTTACGTGAAATAGTCGAACAAAAAAACAAAAAAAAAAGTTATATACGTGAGTATTCAAGTTAGAATTCTCTTCTGATTTGTGTGTACACATTTGCTACATTTTAAATTGTAAAAAATTTTCCACTCACTCCTTCACCATATTTTATACTGACATAATATAAGCTACCCATCTCCTTCTACTTTCTTTTTATATCCCCAAACTTTTTTCCCCGTATTTGATAATTAAAAAAAAAAAAAAAATCAACAAAGTTGATAACTTTCTTGAAAAAAATAAAAATGGGGACTCCCTCACCCCCACATTCTCAATTCATTTTCCATATTGTTACTCTCTTTTTCTTGATTTCACTCAACTACTATTATTCTCAAGCTATGTCAACAATCACAGCTATGGCCAAAGACCAACTTTCCTGCACAATGTGCTCTTCTTGTGACAACCCTTGTCAGCCAGTTTCACCCCCACCACCCCCACCCTCTTCATCTGGCTATATTTGCCCACCCCCGCCACCAATTTATGTGTCACCCCCGAACAATAGCGGGGGTTACAGTGGTGGCGGGGGTGATGGGAATGGTGGTGGAAACTATCCGCCACCGACTAATAACCCTTATGGGTACCCAACTCCACCACCCCCAAATCCAATTGTACCATATTTTCCTTTCTATTTTCACAGCCCACCACCACCTACCTCCAAATCCATTCAGCTAAAAAAACACCCTTTAGTCACTTGTCTCATTTTTGGTGTGGCAATATTCTTCTTACTTTAATTTTGAACCCTCTAAACAAGACTACTATTTTATAACTACTTTATATGAAATTGAAGTTTATATTTTTCAGGTTTTGTACAATGTGCAGATATCAAGAATGAAAGGCATGAGAGATAGAGCAGATGAACAAGTAGTAGTGGAGCAGTAATACCCAATTATTTCCATTAAAAAAAAATAATGGATCTTGATTGATGAAAAAGCTGTTATTACTACTAGTTTGTTTTCAACTTTTGGTGCTGTAAAAATCAAGTGGCTGTAGAATTAGCACATTCTCATTTAGATTAATTTCAAAAATATTGTATTTGTGCACTGTTATTTCAACTTCTCTAGAATTTCAAGTTTTTGTGTAAATAATTTTTTAGATTTTCCACTACATTAAATTAACGGCTTATAACATGTCATTTAATTTTTCGCTATTTCTTTGTAAGTAGATTTTTGCCATATTAGTACGTAAAACTTAAAAACTCATTTTTCATTAATATTAATGTACACTTTGTTAAGCATATTGTTAGTTCTTTTTTATAATGTGGAGTTGGGTTGGGTTGAGGACCACTTGGCCACTCAGTGTATAAATCAACCCAAGTGGTAAGAAGACCAAGAAACTCTAAAGCCATCGTTTTTGTACCTATTTCCTCAAAACCCTAAAATGAACGTATAAATATAGCAAATGATCAAAAAGAAGCAAACACATTCCATAATGGTAGTTATTTCACCACCTCATTCTTGTAAATGAAGTATCTCTTCTTAAGCCAGAAAGCAACTACTATGATAATGCCAAATGAGGGTGCAGAGATGGAAACAAGCCATATAAGGGTACAGAAAGATGGAAACAAGTATATGTTTACACCAAATAATGTCATGGAGAGCCCAGGTATGACTTGTAGATTAACATGTACACATATATATATATATATATTTATATATCCACCACCACGAATATGTCTAGTCTAGGGGAAAAGGTAACTTATACAACACCAACTCCATCAATAAATAGAAGAAAATATATGTAAAATTCGAACCTCCCCCAAATAGATAACTCTCTCTACACATTGTTTAAAGAGGATGTTTCTCCAATTTGAAACCACTCACTGACCTGCTAGCCAAACCTGGAAAGAATTAAACATTCAGAAACTACCACAAGTTTTAACTGCAACAAACCATTTTTGCTAAATCAAAGGCAAGGTTGACTAGTTTTACATCATCGCTCAAACACCATTTAACACAACCTAATGCTAAATAATTTACACCATAAAACAGGTGCTCAAAAGAACAAAAGTTTTCAAAGGAAACCGTTGTCAACAGAGGAAATAATCATAAAAATGAGGGAACAATAACATACCCCATCAACTGAAGTTAAATCCTCCCGATGGAAGAGATATATCGGCCCCTCCAAATTCGAATTGATCTTCAATTAATGAAACCGGCACATCCTCCTCCTCCAACCAATAAGTTTCGAGGATCTTCACTGCTTTCTCATAGATTTCAGTGTTGTCATGGCTTTGGAGGTTTTCAATCTTTTCTAGACCTTCAGCCTCGTCAATTAACTGGGCATAAACATTCACGCCTTCTGTGTTACCTAGATCCTTATCAGCTTCCCCAATCTTCAGAATATTCTCAAGCCCTTCCAAGCAGACAGTGACAATTCTTGGGTCAGGACATACCAGAAGATCACACAATGGTTTTATACAACCTTGGCTCACCAAGAACCTAGAAATCAATTTACATGTGAGCTTCAAACTAGATGTAAGGTTAAGCAGATGAAACTGAATTTGCTAAAGGAACCATACTTGATTTGATCATGATTTCCACCGGACGTAGCATTTGAAATTGCCCAAGCAGCCTCTTTCTTTATCTCAAATTCAGCATTTTGTAGCAGATATACAAGAGGGGCAATAATGCCAGCCTCGATCACAATCTATTTCAATTAAAACCCCTTTCAGTATCATTATACAAAACTGAATCATATTGAAAAGGTTCTCTTTATTCACTTATTTTCAGTTGTCTGTCAATTGATAAAAGAAGCACAAATTGTCAATTACCATACAACATACCTGAATTTGATTCCTATTACCAGCTGTAATGTTCGAGATTGTCCAACAAGCTTCCTTTTTAATGCTTTTTTTGTAATTTTGCGTCAACAGGTTAACAAGGCAGGGAAGAGCATGATGGTCAATCATAACCTAAACAATATAGATTCATCAATGTCCACCAAAAAAGAATCCAGCTGATAAATTAGGTAGGACATAATTTGCTTCAACAACCAAAAGATGTAGTTTTTGCGTCCATTTTATTTCCACTGCGTCTGAGAGGTAACAAAACTGGAAGGGTGCAAATAACTCCTCACTGACAGAGAGCATACCTCTGCCATACAATATTACCCTATAGAGCTTCCCCACCTTGGTAGGAGAATAACAGGATAGCAAAGAAGTCAACTCAATTTCACTCATCTTACGTTTCAGGGACCAAAAATTTAGAAAATCTCCTCTACCCTATTTTTTCTCCTACAGAACAAATAGAGATGTAACACCATTTGTTCCCGTAAATATGTGGTATCCCAGTGGGCAGTTGAGCAATGGAAAGTTTATTCTAAAAATAATCATAACAGTCAAACACCACTAACCCCCTACTCAGGTAGGCAAATGTGATAACTGAAGACTGACTGAAGTACACAGATGAATTAGCGAAGACTTCCGTGAGCAACCTCTCTTAAACATGGTAGAAAATTAATGAGAATTAATTGACTAGCCCAATATTTACTTCGTCTTTTCTTTCATATTATGATTATGATATAGTTGACTATCAGAATTATTACAAAATTGAATTATCATTGACTTTCATATTATGATTATGATATAGTTGACTATCAGAATTATTACAAAAATTGAATTATCATTGACGAAAGCTAGATTTTTTAAGTATATTTTTTATCTGACCTGCAATAATTTACCTAAACGAAAAGAAGAAGATACATCTGACGTACTGATGGATTAGATATTGAGAATTCATGTTTACACAAAGACTCAATTAAGAACGAGAAGAGGGAAAAACGAAAAAAAAAATCAAACATGAAAAATTGGCTAAAGCAGAGAATCTTATATATATTGTACATGGGAGGATGATAAATACCTGAGTTTGGATATCATCTCCTGTGACTATGTTACCAACAGTGCGCAAGGCAGGAATGAGAACAGATGGTGAAGAATGACTACTCACGAAAAGAAGATGAAGGCAGTAAGAAACTTATGATTTTAACATATCGAAAGCCTAAGACAAACCCTCAAAAGTAAGATCTACAACTCACAGTAGCAGCTCAACAAGGCGGGAACACACTCCAGCTTCAATAACAGCCTGGATTTTGTCATTAGTTCCATCAGAAAGATATGAAAGAGCCCAGCATGCATCTGTCAAGACTTCTTCATCATTTGAGTGGATAAGGCGACCAAGAGTGGGGAGTGCCGCTTTTGTCTGCGCGATGAATTTTAAAAGGCATAACCTTTAAAAGTAATATAAATATCTGAAAAGATCAAACAAACTTTATCTTTAAAGTCAAACCTGCTCGAACAGTGGCTGAGGTTTTCCCCTACAAAAGTTTGACAATGTCCAGGTAGCATTTCTCAACATAGATAGCTTTGCCTGCTCATTAAATTGTGCCAGCAATGCCACTAAAGCTCCATGGCCAAGCACAAGGTCACGATACTTGGGCGAGTCACCAGCAATATTTCCCAAAGCCCAAACTGCCTATAAATTTTTTTAAAAAAAATATCAAAATAAAAGAATTTTTAACTTCTCAGAAATAAATTGGCATAAGACATATAATATCAGGGGAATCTTAGTAGCTAAGTTGGTTGAATACTTGAACTTTCATCTTGCCAGTAAGGTTTTGATTTTCCACTTTGTAATTCTCTCCCCCATTACTCCTTCCCGTAACCCCAATTTTTTTAGAAAAAATAGACATAATATCATGACAATTATGAGAAGAAACATGAAAGCCTAGCCCTCTTATATATAAAGTTTTACCTGTTCACGGACATCATCACTTGGTGAACTTAGAAGTCTGATGAAAATTGGAACAGAACCATAATCAATCACAACTTTAGTGTTTTCTGATGTACCAGATGCAATATTTGTAAGAGCCCACGCTGCCTCAAACTAGATTATAGGATGCCAATTATGTAAACATTAGAAATAAAGATGAACTGCAAAAAAAATAAAAAAAAATAGTAGATTTTGTTAAAAAACCTGCAGTTGAGGATAGTCATCTCGAGCAAGAAATTCAACAAAGCGAGGAACTACCCCAGACTGTATCACTTCCTCTATAGGAGGATTGCGTTCTGCCAAAACAACCAGAAGTGAAAACACATACTAATTAAGACACAAAGATACAGATAGGAAAAACATTCATTGTCAAGGTGATCAAACAGAAGTACATTTAGGAAAAAAGCAAAGCAACACTGACCAATTGAAAGCAGTTTCCGGAATTGTGTTGTACATTCAAGTTGCAAACTGCTGTCATCAGACCAAACCCCAGCAATCAATTCAGGAAGAGTCTCCAGCTGAAAGGTTATAAACCAATAAAATCAAATCAGATAAGTTTGTTGCTAGAGCAGCATGATATTATTTTTGGCGCAATGCTACTCCTCCATCGCTACAAGGATGATTATATTTGAAGTAGAAATCAACTAATCTAATTTTTCAGTGTATAGATTTCTTCCTTTTTCTTAAATAGTATTTTTCAAATACCTTTTTCACTCTTCAAATAGTGATTGTGTCAATTTTGCTTTGCGGACAAGGGAGAAACAAAGCAGACTGTATATTTAAACTCCTCAGCTTTCATACCTAACTATTGAAAACATTATGCTTCTCTAACAAGTAAAAAAGTTATCCTTAAGAACTGAGTGAAGCAAGTAATTACCAAAAAATAATAGTACCCAATTATGCTCGAAAGGATGAATACCAAGTAACCATTGATTGCACTAGCAATTCAAATAAAAGATTGTATCCATCAAGGAAAAATGAGGCTAAGAACTGAATGAAGAAAGAATGCACACTGAGTAAACATTGATCGCGCTAGCCATTCAAATAGAAACTGAATGCAAATAGGATTGGATAAGTCAGCCTAAGAACTGAATGAAGCAAGTAATTAATGAAAATAAATGCTAGAAATGATCAATACCAACTAGTCCTGATCGCAGTTGCAATTCAAATACACAATTAAATCCAATAAGGATTAGTGAGGCTAAGAACTGAATGGAGAAAGTAGGTAAAACAAGTAGCAAATTAAGCTGGAAAGTAAAAATTGATAGCACTTGCAATTCAACTAAAGCAACTGAAACTGATCACAATATCTGCATCATACGACTGAGAGTAGTTAACAAAAATTCACGCTGCTGAGTAAGCTCAAAGAGATAAAAGATGAATTAGTCTTGATCGCACTTGCAATTCAAATAAACAATTGAATTCAATAAGGACTAGTGAGGCTAAGAACTGAATAGAGCAAGTAATTTAATACACGTAGCAAATTAAGCTAGAAATGATGAACACCATGTAAAATTGATAGCACTTGCCATGCAAATAAAACAACTGATTCCTACGACACTATCGGTATCATATGGCTGAGACAATGTTGTGGAAGGTGATCGTCTCATCATCAATGGCAAGAGGCAAGGCAAGGCGATCCTTCAGCGCCTATTATCTTTGTGGCGAGGCGATCTTCAAAAGGCAACGCCATGGCGACCAAGGAGTCACTTTTTGTATTTTCGTAAAAAAAAAAACAATCAATATAAGATTTTAAAAGAAAGTTACCTACTTCAAAAAAAAAATATAGTGTTTTAAAAGTTAAATTTTAGGATTTTCTTTCCAAATTTGCACAGTTGCACTCGTAAACTACAACTTGACCCCAACCCGTCGACTCGACTAGACTTCTCTAGTGAGGCAATGACCAGTCAGACTTTTCCGGCGACTCCAAAGTCCAACCACTACGTATTTCTTCTTTCCTTCTTCCTCGGTTTCGTTTTCCTACTCCTCCTTCTTCTTCTTCTTCTTCAAAGTTACTTCTATTGAGATTTTGATTATATATATATGCAACTAAATATTTTAATTTTTTTGGTATTAATTGGCGCTGCACTTTGCAACTAAAGATGAATTAGTCTTGATAAAACAATTGAATCCAATGAGGATAAGCGAAGCTAAGAACTGAATGAAGCATTTAAATAACGAAAAATACAAGTAGCCGATTATCTTAAATAGGATGAACACCGAGAGTAAACATTGATGCACTTGCATTTCAATCAAATAATTGATTTCAATAAGCATAAGTGAATCTAAGAACTAAATAAAGCATTTAAATAACAAAAAATACGAAGTACTGAACTAAGCTCGTAAGAGAGAAAACCGAGTAAACAGTGATCACACTTGAACTTCAAACAAATAATTGAATCAATTAAGCATAATTGAGGTTTAGAACTGAATGAAGCAAGTAACTAAACGAAAAATTCGAAGTAACGAATTAAGCTCATAAGGACACCGACTGAGTAAACATTGATCGCACTTGCAGATTCAAATCAAACAACCAAATTCGATCAAAATATATGTAGCTAAAGTTAATCAACCAAAAAAATCTATACCTTCTTATCGAGGTGAGAAACAGCAGCAGTGTTAGGAAACTGCTGAGCTTGTAGTAAACCTTCACGACGCTTCTTAAGCAAACTCTCTTCTCTTTTATTCTTCCGGATCTCCACCATGTTATCTTCCCTTCTTCTCCGTCCTTCCTCCGCATCGACGGCAACTTTGTACCTGCTCCGGCGAGCCTCCGTTCTCGAGTTCGGCCTCAGTGACATAGCTCCGGTGAATCAAAATTCCGAACTCAACTCGATAATCGATAATCTCTATGAACAAAATTCAGTTTGCGGAATTCGAAATGAGAATTTGAGTTTTGTTAAATAGGAAAATGAGGAAGAAGACAATTGAGAGTGGAATCAGGGTTTGGGGAAAATTTGGAGTGTTTCTTAAAAAAAAAAAAAAAGGTTTTGTTTCAACCACCGTTCTGCTTTTGGAAAGTAGCCTTTATTATGCCGTTTTCTACGATATTGCCACGGCTTCGTTTTCCTAATTAGTAAATTTTTAACTTCATTTTTCATAATTTACAATATCTAATGCGTGTTGGAAGAGTTAAATAACTTTTTTTTTTGGTTTTAACTTTGGATTTACAGAAGTTATTTCTATTTTAAATTTCTTGCGTAATTAAATTAAGAGAAAAAAAGTTTAGCAGACTAACTTTTACGTGGAAATTTACTATTAGTAATTGTTTTTAATAAATCTTTTTGTTATGTCGAAAATAATGAATATATATAATAATCATGACATTAATGTACGGACTATTTTATATGATATGATATAATAATAAGGGAGATAACAAAAAAAGTAGCAAATCCTAACTGCTCTATCTGATAAACTAGTTAATTAATAAAAGTAAGAAGATTTAATTTGCTTTACTATAGCAGCCATTAAACTGATAATAATATGCCATCAAATATGTAGTTACAGTAAGCTTCGACACATTAATGTTAGTTAGTATATATATTTATACATTTTTATGGTATTATTGAGGTATTTAATAATTTAAAGAGATTGCTATGATATTATTATAATATATCTATATATTAGTATGGTATCTTTGGGGATTTGCTTCAATTTATAATGATATGACCATAATATATTCATATATATAATGGAAATGTATAATAAGCTACATCACTTTGCTTGATATATCGGGATGTTATGATGTATTCGAAATCGAGACGTGATATATTCGAAATTAAAATACGATGTATTACAATGTTTTGCAATATATTTGGATTTTGTCAAATTTACAGTTTTGCGATTTGAAAAAGAGTAGAAATAGAAAGCAATTAGCTCTTTAACATTATGAAATTTCTAAAAAAAAATAATACAAAATTATTGTAATGGATAAAAATAGATAATCAGACGATCTTTATATGAAAAAAAAAACTAAGAAAGAGAAATAAAATATTATTTTGTATTTCGTGTCCTATTTATATAGTTTCCTCTCGAGAGCCCGGGGGGGGGGGTTGTTATTGGGCCGTTATTGGGTCATTCCACAATGCTTCGTGCAAATTGTGTGTTGGGGTTTCCAAAGTTGCAATTCATGAAGCTCAAGCCCATTATGGTGAACAGTTTCAGCCTAAATTCATCCCTTTTTTTTCTTTGGATAAATTTTAGGAATCACGTAGTTTTAATATGAAATTATAGTCAATTCCTTTTTAGTTTGTAATTCCATTAATCCCTCAAAAAGTAATACAAATCGGATACACTAATATGTAGCTCATATACATTAAAGAGTATGTCATATACATTATAACATAAACCAGATACATAATATGTAGCTCGAATACATTGTAAAATAAATCGAATACATAATATGTAGCTCGGATACATTAAATACTGGCTCAGATACACTAATATGTAGCTCGAATACATTAAAGAAATAAGAAATTTTAGAGGTTATTGAAAATAGAAAGGAATATTAAAAATAATGAAAACATAAGACAGTAATTTTCCTTTTTTTCTTCTTTCGAAGGAGTCAAAGATCAATAAATTCTGATGTGGAATGAAGAAAGAAAAAATATTAAAAGAATAATCTCAAAATACATAATCATATGAAGTTATAGATCGATTAGATCTCAAAAACGAACTACTATATATTATAGATATTTTTTCATTTTATTTGAAATTTTTGAAGTTGAAGAAGTTGTGTTTTATAAAGTCCTTTTGCTATTTGTATTTGATTGTTTGAAATGTAATATGGTTTAAACATGAAATATAATTTAGAAATTAAACCATTTTTATACAAATAAAATTTTTAGAGAAAATGAATATACACAAAAAATGTAAACATGGTTTTGGATGTTTTTCAAAATTCAAATACAATTGCAACTTGCAAGTTGTAAAATTGTAACAGAAATTTGCATAGGCAATTTTCAAATAAAGTAAAAAAAATATCAAAGTTTCAAAAGAAATTAATTAATGAAATTTCAGTTTAGAAATATTATCTAAAATGACATTCCCTTAGAAATTAGAAATTAACTGATAAAACACACTTAACAAAATGTGATTTACCATTTATTAAGCTCACCAAGCAATTTGGTTCATTTATAGTTTACTACGTGCATAATTCCTTAAATATGCAATATACAGTTTTCATTCTCTAAGTTTGTCAAAAATAACATTTCAGTCTTCGATAAATATTTAACTATAGCTTAAATCATGGCTATTAATAAAATAAGACTAGAAACCAAAAACCAGACGAAATAGTAGGCTATCCTTAACTTAAGGCGCACCTACTCTTACTAGAAGCTTCAAAGGGAGCTGCTGACTTAAGGTATCCCCTGATCCGAGGGTGAACTAAAATTGCGTATGGTGAAGAGGAAAGGAAGAAGTCATTGTAAAGGAAGACGACATTTATCATTTTCGCCCTCGCCATTGCGATTATCATCCCTAATCAGAAATAGTTTTTGTTTGCGCGGATTTACCCAGTTGAACATAGCTCTAAACCCATTCCGCTATCATGCTTTTATTGAATTTTGCTTTCAGCAGCCATCCTCCCTGACTATGTTTATTAAATTTGAGGAAAGCAGTGAAATAAATAATTAATCATAAATATTATGAAAGTCTCATCGAATTCTAAAAATATGTGACATAAAAATTACACTAAACACAGTCTCTCTCTATATACCTCAAAAATGTAATTTTTTATAAATAAAATTTGATTAATATATGACGAAGACTAAAAATATTAACATTTGACAAACTTAAAAAACTAAATAGGTTAATACATACTTGAAATAAAGACTATTCCAAACATAAAGAATCATTTTTATCAAAGACACTTTTGAAAATTAAACACATATTTCTTCACTAGAAAGATATATAAGCATTATTTTTTTAAATCTCACTCGTAAAATTACTTTAAATATATTAATGTTTATTATTATAATGATGATAAATAAGAACAATACAAATAAAACAGGAATTAAATTTTGTATATAATATCTAGTTCGTATAAATATACAGGACCACAATTACAAAACCAACTAAGAAAAATAAATTCAATAAAGTTCATGGATGCACCCATTAGTAAACGGAAAAATTAATAAGCTATGTGATAGGAAAAAGAAAGGCCAACAATTGTATATATAGCCACTTTGAGTAATGGAATAGTGATATTCTTTGTCATGTCAATTCAAAAAAATTACTAAAGTATTAAATATATGATTAAATTTGTAACTTTAACAGGAAAAAAAATTTACAGCCACTTCATCACTTTACTTAAGTAATTTTCAGAGAGATTCAATCGTTCATTTATGCATAAAAACATTAGTAGTTTTTATTGAGAAGATGACGAATTTCTAATTACACATTCATATTTTATGGGGCTATTATTACTCCCTTAAATTTTACAGTTAACAACTTAATTTTGATTTAATATTTTTAGATTAGGAGATTAAAATGAGTTACAGTTATTTATCCAATCATATTTGATTAAATTTTTATTTATCCATATTTTATATGGATGGACTGTGATCCAATCTATTTTCAACTCAATTCATATCTGATTCCCTTTGTTACCTCTAATAGACACTTAAACTTAAACAAAATTAAACAAATAGACACACACGCCCTAAGTGACATAACACACATAGGACACCACACAAAGCATAAGATTATTACACATAGAATAAATACGTCTATCTATTCAATCTTTTACAAATTTAAATACATACTCGTGTATATTCAAAGTTAAAGAATATAAATAATACTCTCTTCGTTTAAAAAAGAATGACCTCTTCTTTTTTTTGTAACATTTTAATTTCAACTTTTCACGAAGCATGTTTAAGGACAAGATCAAAAGACAATTCTGTACATTTGACCTAACTTTAATTTAAGTTCAAAAGTCTTCTCTATACTATTAAATTTCGTATCAAGTCAAACTAGGTCATTCTTTGTAAAACGGAGAGAGTAGCTTTCATCAAATTAAAACATATAGTATATGTAAATATGTTTAAATCTTCTTTGTCGCTAGTCACTACACAAAAATATTCACTTATTTCATATTATAATTATAATTTTTTCAATAATAAAACCCTCCTTTTTTCCCCTTTCTTTAGCCCCGTCTCTAACTATGGAATAAATGAAAACTTATTCGCTTTATAAATAAAATACAATCCTAATTTTTCATTATAGAGAGAGAAAAAATTCTAACATATACTTTGTTTTCTTAATTAGTGATAGATGAAAGAGAAATTAAAGACGGAAATTACGAGATAAAGAATTGAATCATTAATTAAGTTGATATTAAGAAATATGAAAGTTGAGATAACTTATAATAATTTATTTATTACTCTCTCCGTTTAAAAAAAAATGACCTTTTTTTTTAGTATGTTTCAAAAAGAATGATCTCTTTCTTTTTTTGGTAACAACTTTTCATGTGTTATATTTAAGGCCACAAGATAAAAGGACAATTTTGTACATTTGACTTAACTTTAATTTAGGACGATAAGATTAAAAAGACTTCTGTATACTTTTAAATTCTGTGTCAATTAAATTAGGTTATTTTTGTAAAATGGAGGGAGTAAAATTTTTGGTGTATAATTTTGAGTAATATGAATGAATGTAGGTAGACACAACACGTGACGGTGTTCATGCCACGGCTTTCTTCTATATTGCGTGGTCTCTTGATCAATCTCCAAACAATTATTCTACGAGTGACACATAATGCAAAATCTTCCACATTTTAAAACTTTGGTTTATTTTTTTAAACCTTTTAATAAAAAAGATATATGTCCTATCCTTAAAAGCTTTCAACAATTATGTCATAGGTTCTAAATTTTTATTATATTTAAAGAAAAATAAAGAATTAAGACGGTACGTTTTAACTTTTTATATATATAAGCCGCTTTTATAATCGTTATTTTTTGAATTTAGTTTTAAGCCACAAACGAACAAAGAAAGTGATGTAACAAGGTGTCTTCAATTTAGGATTTTATACTAATCTTTATTCCTATATTTTTTGGAAAATAAAAGACCTATATATTTTGGAAAATAAAAGACCTGTGAAATTACGTCTTAGGTTTAACTCTCACTCCAAAAACTAGTTTAAAGGAAGGAAGATTGCCCTAGTCATGCATTTCATTAACTATCGATGTAAGACTTTTGTCATTTTATAACAGACAGTTTTGAATAAGGTAAATGAAAGGTTGCATAGTTAAATGCGTCCATAAAAATAGGAAGAGGTGAGTAGGTGAGATGGAATTAATTACAGTAGTAGTACGATATAATTCATTAGTGCACCAAACTACTTTGTTTCTTCTAAGTTGTATCTATTTATTCACATTATGTTTGGGGCTTCATCAATATATATCTTAGAAAGTGTAGTGTATAGTATAGTATAATAATAATAATTATACTATACACTAAAAATAAATAATGGGAAGAACACCTTGTTGTGAGAAAGTAGGTCTTAAGAGAGGGAGATGGACTTCAGAAGAAGATGAAATCCTCACCAACTATATTCAAGCTAATGGTGAAGGTTCTTGGAGGTCATTACCTAAAAATGCTGGTAATTAATTATAAACATCGTCTCATCTAAAAGTTTAACTTATTTCTTTTTTATTTATAGAAAAAACAGTCAACCATCTACTACATTTTTGTTTACTTATACTTTCAACTACATGCTAGCTACAATCTTTAACTGAGTATGCCAATAAAATTTAATTATATTAACATCATGAAATATAAATTAGCTAAATGACTTAAAAACTTAGCCAGAATTTGATCAGAAAATTTAAAAAAATTATAATATTTTTTATTTTTGAATAAACTAATCTTTTTTCTATTAAAAGGATGATAACTAAAAATTTATCATTCTGATTAAATTTTCTGGCCGGAAGATATTTTTTTCTTCATATAACGTACGGTAAGAACTCTTAATATGTATGAGACTTTTCTTGGAAAAAATAGTACGACTTAGGAACTAAGTTGGCTAATTAATATCACACTATTTTAGGAGTATTAATGAGTTATTTATACTAATAAATAACATTTATTTTTTAGTTATTTAATTAGATCAACAGGTTTGTCAGAAGCAGCTGTGGTGGAGTTACATTAACTAAAAATTAGTAGTAAGTTTGGACATTGTTCGCCATGTGTTTTGTATAATATAATGTAGTTTCGATTGAAAATTTTGACTTCATCATTTATTACGAGTTAATTAAGTGATTGTGTTATGTATTTTTATTTACTTAATTATGTGTTTACTGATTCGTTGGAAAATAAAAAAGTTTTTAAGTTTATTTTTGTGGTCCTTTGATAGGGTTATTAAGATGCGGAAAGAGTTGTAGACTAAGATGGATTAATTATTTGAAGACTGATTTGAAGAGAGGTAACATAACCTCTGATGAAGAAGCTATAATCATCAAGTTACGTGCAACTTTGGGTAACAGGTTTGTTCGTTTTCAATAAATTTTTAATTTCTATTCAAAATAAAAACGTTATATTTGGTATATCCTTAAAATATTATGCTATTAAAATATATTGGCTAATTTTTTTAATTAGAAAATTAATTAGTATAAATTGTTTTGGTATTGATGAATATTTTTTTAGTCCCTTGATTTATTACACTATTTAAAGGGGGAAAAAAGAGGAAAATATATTTTTCCAGTGTGATAATAAATTAACTAGTTATTGGATTACATTTAGTATTTATTCTTAGAAATGAAGTATAATTGTGTAAATCTTAATGTTTAATATGTTTTGCAGGTGGTCTCTAATAGTAGAACATTTACCTGGTAGAACAGACAATGAAATAAAAAACTATTGGAATTCTCATTTGAGACGAAAAGTGGATAGCTTAAGAATTCCAAGTGATGAGAAGCTACCACAAGCAGTTGTTGAATTAGCTAAAAAAGGAACACAATTACGACATATTAGCAAACGAGGACGCAGTAGAAGAAAAATAAATACTAGAGTTTCAAATTCTACAAATGAAAATATCGAGTTTGATCATATTGATGACCAGATTTTATGGCATGACGATATTATGCTAATGGACGATAACTATGAAGAGCTAGATCAAGATTTTATTACAAATTGTTTATGGGACGGTCAAGGAGAAAATCTTGAAATAACTGATGATGATAATAATAATAATGAAATCTTAAGTGAGGATAATTATGGTAATTGGAATTGGGAATATTTAAGTGAAATATTGAATAATGAAATATGTGGAAATAGTACTAAAGAAGCAGAGCAAGAGAATAATAATAATAATAATAATAATAATAATAATAAGTCATTATGTGACATTGATGACAATATGCAGAACTGCATGAACAAAGAAGCAACACCAGAAAATATTGATCCCACGCAGAGTGATTTGGTTGCTTGGCTTTTGTCTTAATTTTGGAAATATTTCAATTAAGGAGATAGTTTATATTATTTATTCCACAAAAATAAAGATTAAATTATGTATATTACTTTTTTTTTTTCAAATCTCATTTATGAGATGAAAATATAATATGTTATTAGTGTGGTAGAAATAGACTAGGCATGTACAGTGGTTTTAAGTGTATTTTTTTTTTTTTACTTGCAATATATATGATGTATATGTATTATTTATAAAATAAATTAAATAAAAAGTTGCGTGCGTACTGGTTAGGTTTCGTTCTGATTTTTTAATTATATTTGAGGTTTTTTTAAAAAATTAAAATATTATCATAAATGTTTTAATTTTTCTAAAAGGATAATATAAATTTTCTTCCATATTTGATTATTTTTTCTTAGAGAAAATGTATGAATCACTATAAATTAAAAATTCTTTTTCCATATCAAGAACACAATAATATTTACAATGTACACCCTTAAAAAATTTAGGCTGAACCCATCGACAAATCCTTAAGAGTGACATTAATTTTCACTTAGACACTTTAAGTAGGCTTTGTTCATTTTAAATACCTCAAGTAGGGGTTCACTATGTCATTTTGACACTTTTTTGACAATCAGCTAAAATTACAAAGTGTGTGTGATACTTGTGGATGACATGACATGATAACTAATTAAAAGCTGACATTTGAATGTACAAATAATAATTTTAAAATAAATTATTAAAAAACAACTCATTTTTTTAGCAAAAATAAATAAATAAAATTACCTATTTTTTATCATTTCATCCCACGTTATAGCACCTCACCCCTAACTTATATGCTTTACGCGTCCCTTTTGCCTCCCCAATTCTACAACCATTTTCTTTGTTCTTTCTTCCAATTTTTTTTTTTTAAATCATTAGATTTTAGATTATTTTTTTGTGAGAATTGATTTTGAAAAATTATATATGACATCCTTCTAACCTTTTTTTTTTTAGAAAAAAAAAATGTGTTTTGTTCTAAAAATCTTTTCAAAATTAGTGTGATGATTTTTAGAAACTTTGTTCTTATAAACGTTTTTAAAATTAGTGTGATAGTTTTTTATTTTATTTTTTTATATTTTGTAAGTCTTTTTTCATCATGAATTTTCATGAGGAAAGGTGAAATACATGGTAGTGCTAAAAAGTGAAGAAGAAGGAAAAAAATCAAAAAATCAAAAAAAAAAAAAATTTACGCGCTTAAAATGGTGTAGCACACACAATATATCAAGTCAGCAAAAAGTGTCAAAATGACGCAGTGAGATTCAACATGAGTGTAGCACACACAGTGAGCTACCGATGAATTCACCCAAAAATTTATTTATAGAGAGATTTTTTCTCGACAGTCTTGATAAAAAAGATTATATTAGCTTTGTATGTAGGTCAATTAGAGAAAATGTACTATTTCTCATATGTCTTAATTATCTTTTCACTGTGTTACTCTTTATTTACTATAACTTTTTAAATGATTAGCTTTCAATCATGTATCATTTTTTCTTCTCTTTTTGAAATTAGAGAATCCTTTTAATCATAATTAATACCCTATCTATCTATTAATTGTCTTAAAAGTTATACTAAAATTAATATAGGGACAAGAGTCTGATATATCTATTTACTTTGCTATTTGATATATCCTTCGTTATGAAAATGACTCATATATGCCCTTATCATTATACAAACGGTTCACATATATCCCTGTCGTTACAAAATGAGCTCATATATACCCTTCATTTAACGGAAGTTAAAAAATTAGTTTTAAATTTATATTTTTTACTTTTAATTTTTAAAAAAAATTATTTATGGGTATATATGATTCTTCTATCAAAGCTCAAGGTATATTTTAACTTTTATTATACATAAATTATTTTTTGACTTCTTTTATTATAATTATTTGAGTTTCTTTTTCTTATTTTGTTTTCTTTCTTTCATTCCTTAGTTTAAAGAAGAAAAAATTTAAACTTTTTTTTGTATATATTCCAATTTGATTTTTGTATTCGAAGAAAAAAATTTGGTCATCTACAATAATTTTTACAAGAATATTAGTGAAACATAAATAAATTTGATTATCAAAATAATAATTCTAAATTAGTTACTGAAACAAAAAAAAAGATCAAAAAAAAGTATGTTTAACGAGAATAAAATTTACTCATATGGGATTATATTTTGTAGAAAAAAATAATACAAAATTAGATTAAAATTATTATTATTTTCATTTTCGTTAGAGAAAAAGGGTATATGTGAGCCATTTGTTTATAAGTAGAGGTATATATGAGCCACTTTCATAACAAGGGATATATCAGCTTTAAATGACAAAATTAAAAAGTATATCAGATCCTTTTCCTATTAATATATAAATAACTTATTTTTAATCTTGCTACCAACTTTGTATCGTGTGTAACTTTAAAATTTAATATTATTATCAAGTTTCTTATAGTAAGTCCTTTGGCCTAAATTACTCTTTTCCCCTTCTAAATGCTTAAAAGAGAAAAACAAAAAGGAACATTAATTAAAAACAATAAATGCTTAAAAGAGAAGAAAAGGAACATTCATTAAAAACAATAAATATACGTGACCCTAACAATTAGATCAAGCTTTAAAAAATTTCACCAAACTATTTGATTTCTCTCACTACCTAATTACAAGTAAAAGGAAAAATCCTTTTGGCCCGTTTATCTGGACGATTGAAAATATAGCAATAATATTTTTTATATTTTTTATTTTTTGATCACTAGAAGCAATTTTTATTGACACAAGGATCTCCTTACAGTAAGCTCTATTGTTATAGAAATCGACAATAATTTTACGAAGACTTCGAATAATGTAGAATAGGCTAATCATCGGACGGCTCTGGAATAGGTTATCGCTGGAGACAAGAACGAGTGAATCTATTTACTAGAGCATGCCTTACTCTAATAGGAGGCACAAAATATTTAAGTGAAGGCAAGCACAACTATAAATGTAATATACTAGCTGTCATGAATTCCCATTTTTCTCATTATGCTTCTGACATGGACAACATAAGGTAAGGTGGAGGTTAGGTGGCTCGGCTCCTATCCTATCATCGGATATGAACATGACCCATGATTCGATTTGAGTTCCACGCTGAGCATTGTATCCCCGTCGCAATAGGTTCTTCTCTTCCTACAGTAAATGTAGGATCGACAACAACAATACTGGAGCGGTCAGTGTTGCCGTTGCGATTCAGCTCAGAGGAAATGTCGATATTTTGGCATCTCTCGTTGCTCCAGAATGATATTTCACTTATGTTATTTACTTTTTTGAACATATTTACCCTTTTAACTAAAAGACTGCAAAAATAATAATAATTTAATTTAAAATAAAAATAGATATTATAGACTTTTTAATTTTATGACCAAATTTTCTTAAATTAAAAGGGCCAAAATGTTCAAAAAAAAAAAAAAACATAGTGTGAAATATGTTATATTTTCTTTTTAACAAAATTTTGATCAAATTTTCTGACCAAAAGAATTTTTCCATAACTCTTCATTATTCTAACTAAAAGCTTTCTTACAATTTAAGATCACAATTATTTCAAATTTGATGCGGATAAATCAAGTAAAAAACATCCTAACATAATAAAAATTCATACTTATGCTAGGACTTTTATTCAAACCAAAAAAAAAAAGGAAATAAATAAATAAATATATATATATATATATATATATATATATATATATATATATATATATATATATATTATGGCATGTATATACCTAATATTAATCAGTTTTTTTTTTCCATTTTTTTTTGTCTTTCACTCGTTTTCTAAGAGAGTGAGTATATTCTTTGTACCACCTTAGTTAGAAAAGATTCATCTTTAAAACGAAATATATTATTATCTATTTCATATAATTAGCTAAGTGCATATTTAACCTTCTTACATTTTTAAAAAGCTTTAAATGTTCTACTTTTTTTTTTGCTAAAAAAAAGAATTTCACCCTATATATATATGTATGTATAATATTGGTTAGTCTTTTCTTATATTTTTAATGGTGTGTATATGTTCGTACCAAATATTGATCAATCTTTTCTCATATTTTAAGTGAGCATTTTTTTTATCACCTCGATACCAAATAGTGTATTTATTAACTTCTTGAATATCAATATCAACTTTCAGTGGTTGGAGGTTATATTTTGAAATTTATTTAATAATTCGTATATTTAATAATAGTTGTTAGTTATTAATTTGATATATGAATTAAAAAACAGTAAATGATAGAGCTAATGTTATCAAATCACTTTTATTAATTACTTATAAAACATCTAAACATTAAAAGTATGTATAATATTTAACATTAAAAATAAAATAGACATAACATGATAAATGATTTTTTGATTTTATAAACTGAACATAATTAAACATTTTAAAATAGTATAATAAACGAGATATGATAAATAGATGGAGTAGTTGGAATATGTACCTTACAATCATCAATTATGAATGAACAATTATTGGTCATTTGATACCTTAGTGAGCTTATAATTTTGAAACTATTCAAAATTCAAATTAAATTCTCTTCTTGTAGCATCACATCATCATGTGTTGAGAGGAGTAACTATTTATTCTTGTTCCTCATCTATTATTATTTTTTATAAGATGATATATTGATAGCAAGAAAACACTAAACATCGTTATTATAGAATGTTATTTCTTACATTAATATCAATTTTTAAATAAACTAAATTAAACAAATCAATAAGATATTTTGTATCAATTTTATCAATCTTTGATTATTAACGGTTCAATTTTCCATTTCTCTAATAAAAAAATGCTCATAAATTAAATATATGACTTCTCAATTCCTTATCAATTTGACGCTAAGTACCTAAACAAGCAAATCTATTGTAAATGCTTTAGTTAAACAAGAAATATAACGAGAAATTACATTATAGGATCACTAGATGTAGTACGGAGGCTTACATGGTACAATTAAAATATAATTAATATACGTCTTCTCCGTCACATGATTGAGAAATGCAAGTTCAACGTAAGAAGATTGTCTGTATTATGTGGGAGAATTATATTAAAGACCAGTTCACTACAATTTATGTTTAATTTTTTTTTTTACTGAATTAAAGTTTGATGAAACATTTACTTAAGTGGGGAGCAAATAACATTGTAATAATTTATTATGCGATTTAATAATTTTTTGTTTATTCGGTAAGATTGAATAAACAATTGAGACTATTTTAATAGTTTTACAACTTATGAGATTCTTATGTTTATGAGAAAATATATAGCACAAAAATTCTATATCGCATGTCCAAACAAAACTTCAGTTTCGCCTCGTGATTCCATATTATGATACCATATCACAATTTTATATTATGATACCCTATCACATGACCAAACAGACCGTTAATTTTATTAGTAATCTCCAAAATAAATACCCTTCCCTAAAATAACACAGCAAACACACTTTACTAATATATTTATTTTATTAAATTTCAACTGTATAATTAAGTAGTACTCCATTTTGTTTCTCCAATTTCTTCTTTATTATATATAGGTCCTACTACTTTCTTTTTCATTAATAATTCATCATCAATAAAGTCATTTTCCAATTTAATACCTTCATTTGTACCGGTCACAATGTCTATACCTTTTTTGCCTATAACCACCACTACAACGACGTTCTTCTTTGTACATTGAATTTTTGGTGTGTTGCAAGCAAGCAAATAAAATTAGTTATTATAAATATTTTTGTATATGATCTAGATAATTAACATCATAGGAATGTGAGACGGTACTAGAAGAGTGTGAGGGTAGTGGAGTCGGAGTTATGTTGGGTGGGGTAGGGTGACAACGGGTGTACGCGAAAATAAACAGAAATGAAATATCACTGATAAAATTTGTTTTTTCCACTTCTATTTAAGACAATCATTTTCACAGAAAAGACATTCCTAAAATATAAAAAGGTTCTAAATAATTTTGTTAGATTTGTTGTTGTGTTTGATAGATTGATGGTTGAAGTTTGTTCATCTGTGATAAGAATTTTATGAAATAAATTTGAGCTTATTTGAATTAGATTTGAGTGTTAAATTGTTGAAATTTGAAAAATAAAAATCTTTTTTGGCAAAACAAAATCAAATATTGTGCTAGAGATTTAAGACAATTTTACATGCTTCTTTGGATGCGAATTTCAACCTCAATTTATTTTCAGAAGCAAATAAATTCATCAAAAGAATATGTACAATGACTATTAGTTATATGCTGACCCCCAAAAACGAGTATTTAAACATTTCGTTGGTCTTAAATTTTTATTCCTCGAGATAAATAACTTTTTTTCGTGGGACATAAGTTTATATCTTCACATTGTAATAAGCACATGTTATACCTTGCACAGTTAAAGAAGTTATCACACGCTTGGTATAAGTTCGATTGCTGACGACAAAAATTAAAGACCAACTCATTTGATTGACGGACAAATGTAATTAAATTTTAGGAAAAATTACTAAACTACACTACTTTAATTTATATAATTTCATTAATTCCCTACTAATGTATTAAATTACAAAAATCCCATTTTTTATCCCAAATGATACTAATTATATTTTATATTTTGAAATACTAAAAAGTTAATTATCTTTATCAAAGTAAAACAGACTTACCTTCCCAATATCTGATTCCTTTCCCCATAAAACTTATATTCCCAATATTTTCGCCAATTCCAAAATTTTCTCCCAAATTATTCTACCAAATTGTTTCCCATAATTTAAGTTAACCTTACCAAAGTAAAACATAACTTTAACTTGCCTTCCCAATATCTGATTTCTTTCCCCCAAAAATTTTACCTTTCCCAAAATATATCCGCCATCCCCAAAATATCCGCCTTCCCCAATGTTTTCTCCCAAAATTTCCCCCTAATTTCAGTCAAAATTGTAAATCAAAGTTGAAATTCAAATTATTCTAAGGATTTTAATCAATACTCTTCAGAATTTGAGTCCTAAATCAGGTATATCATCATCCACATTACTATTTTTCAATTTTTTTTCGTTTTTTTGTATTTTCTGTGATGGTATATCATCATTCACATTAATATTTTTCAATTTTTTTTTCGCGTTTTCAGTTTTTTGGTATTTTCTGTGATATCATCATCCACATTAATATTTTCCAACTTTTTTTTCGTTTATTCAGTTTTTTGGTATTTTCTGTGATGGTATATCATCATCCATATTAATATTTTTCAAATTTTTTTTTCGTTTTTTGTATCTTCTGTGATTATTGTTCAAGAAATTTTATTGTTGATTTCTATAATTAAATTCCATGTAGATCTGGGTTATTTATAGTTGCATCAAACTAGTGTCATGAAGAAAACAAGCTCTGGCAAGAAAAATTCTTCAAAAAACAAACATGCATCTACATCTAAAGACCCAAAACCCCAAAAAAGAGGGGTAGAAAGGCGGCACCTCCTATTGTTCGACCAACATTACAAACGGTATGTAAATTTGTTTCCTATATACATCATTATTTTCAAGTTGTTTATTTAGTTTGTTGATTCTGATTGTTAAGTGTCGTTCATATTGTATATGGATTTTTTTTTAGTTAGTCTGATAGATTAGTATAAGTCTGATGGATTATATTAAGTATCGTTTTAATCTTATCATGATTTTTGTATATATTTGTTAGTATGTTCAATTATTTTTTATTAAGTATCATTTTTTTGGTGCTCATTATAGAATGATTCTTTATTTTATTTTTACTTATATTTAGTATATATTAACGCATCAAATAATAGTATATGTGTATCATACAGTCATACATCTGTTATTTAAGTATCATATTTATATGAAATATTTGATAAGTATATAAAAATTTAAGTATCTAATTTAAATTGTGAATTTGAGTATCTTTTTATGTGTTGGACATGAAATTTAATGTATCAAAGAAATATATTTAAATTTAATGTTTCGTTTATATATAGTTTCAAATAGTATTTGTAAGTATCATGTTAACCTGTTTATTATATTTAGTATCAGCATTAGGCAATTTTAAGTATCATTTAAAACAGAAATATTATTATATGCAGTCAATAGTTTATAATTTTTTTATATATGTTACAATTTGATAAAATTTTATTTGTTTTATTGCAGAATATGAATTACGTCATTAAACATATTCCAACTAATGCATTAAAGTTTGGTCCCATATACAACACGAATTTTGTTGAACACTTAGTATCATCTATTAAGGTTGAAGGTATGAATTTATTTAAAGAAACAATTTTTGCACCATACCTAAATATCCCTAGATGCAATTACCAAGGCCAAATTACTAAGTGTTTATACTTGTTACAGATTGAGCATGATAATTTAGATGAAGAGATTCATGTTCGCCATGCCAAAGGGAATGTGTTGAAATTTAGTATCAGTGAATTTGCAATTGTTACTGGTTTGAAATGTAAAGGTAATGTAAAGGACTTTACATATCCGGACTCAAAAACCAGTAGGTTAGTTGAAAGATATTTTCCTGATACTAAATATAATGTTAACAAACTAAGATTGGTAGACCGGTTTATGGTAGGTCAATGGGAAAATATTGAGGATGCCCTTCAGATGGCTATTCTTTATTTTATCCATACATTTTTGTATTCCCAACCTAATAATACACCAATTCCTATTGAAGATTTCTATATGGTGGAAGATGGTAGTTACCAACAGTTTCCTTGGGGTATAGTTGCTTTTGAAAAGTTAATGAAATCTTTCCGAAAAAAGTACAAACCCTCTAAAAAGTTGTATCGATTGAGTGGATTTCCATATGCACTTAATATATGGATTTATGAATGTGCTTCTACGATAAACACCGATATTGCTGTCAAAGAAGGAAACGGTATACCGAGGATTTGCAACTGGCAAGTTGTTGGTTTGAAGCCCAAGTTTGAGTTTTTTATGGAAACAATTTTTTCAGAGGTAATTAATTCAATACAACATTCTTAATTAATTATTTTTATTATGGAATACAACTTTAATATGTTTATTGTCATTATTTTTTTTCTTAGATTGAATGTTCTAACATTCAGCCAACTCCTGAGGAAATATCATCACTTGGGTTAACAGATATCAATTATGTACCTCCAAACCAATCAGCTTCATCAATTCCAGATAATGACGATGTGCATTCGGAGGAGGTTTCTGGTTTTGAAGACTTCACAACTACACCTCCACATATTCTGTTAAAGAGAACATCAAGAGGTGCTAATGTAGGAACAACCCCACAAAAACGCAAGAGAATAAAGATTGCACATCCACAAAAGTATAATCTATCAAGACTTTCAAAACAACAGAAGGAAACAGATCAGCAACCAGATCATTCATTCCAAAATTCAGAACCACAACAAAAAGAATCTGAGAATGTAGCTGGTGTTGGTGTTTCTCCAAATTCATTCAATGAAAAAACAAGTTTGGGCAGTTCAGAAATTGATGATTTGAAGAAGTTCATGAAGTCTTATGTAAGTAATCAAGCAATTTAAACTCTTACATGTTTTAGTGCTACTATTTTTTATATATTAATTTTGATTATAGGTTGACAAAAAGTTTGGAGATCTTGATAGTAAAGTTGAAGCTCTTGAGGCATTAATAAAGAGTAACCATTCAGAATTGTTGATAGCTGTTGCTGCGAGAGGAAACAAATCCGAGAAGGTGATATTTTGATTTTTGTTATTTCTTTCTGATTTTTTAAGTGACGTTTTTTAAAAAAAATTAAGGATACGGGAGGAGTCTCATCGCCACACATGATGGATGATTTTGTGGCGAAAGAAAATGTTGGTACACAATTCAATTCTAGTAACTCTGATGAAGCAACTGTTTCACATCAGCATATGGATTGTGCAACTGTAGACGATGCTGCTGAAAATTCTGATGCTGCTGGAAAACAGAAGGTATCTTCTGAAGATGTATCAAAGGTATTTAAGTATATTATACTTAATTTATTTGAAGATACCTTAATATTTTTGTGCATTAGAAAGTTTAATAAAGTATTTTTTTGTATGCTTGATACTCTAATCCATCAATTTTTATATGATAATTGTGTATCATTGATTAACTAATTGTTTAGTTTTAAAATATATTTGAAGATGTATCAAAGGTATTTGGTATATACTTTAAATTATGAAATTGATTACTTTATTTTTTAAGTATCACTGACTGCACAACGCACATTAATAGAATAACTCTGATCATCCGACTGTTTCGCCAAAGCATACGAATTTTGCAACTGTTGATGATATTGCTGAAACTGTAGAGGAGGTTGGAAAAAAAAACAGAAGATGTAATGAAGGTAATAAAAAATATGATACTTAATACATTGATTGATACTTTATTATTCATATTCTACAATAAAGTATCATTTCAGATGGTTGATACCTTATTCCATCAATTTATATTTGAAAACTGTATGTCATCAGCAATTGCCTTAATTTTTTACAGTAAAAATATACATGATACTTTCAATCATGAATTTTGCTTTATAAAGTATTCTATTAAATTGATTACTTTATTTAAGTATCACTGACTGCGTAATATATATTAAAATACTAACAGATACTTTATTTGTTCAAATATTATTATTTATTTTACATCATGGTGCTGACATAATGAAAATATAGTGTGTTTGTTAATTATTTGATATCACACAGGATTCTACCTCATCGGTCCCCTTCACACCTGAAAATGAAGCAATGACATTGGATGTCAACCCATTGGATGCAGTCATTCCTCTACAGCTTACCTGGAGTGATGATCTGTTATCGGACAGTCAGCTACCCACCCAGCTTGGTGTCAGTGATGTTGATACTAAAACTCCTGCTCAGCGTAGCAGGATGCCTTCTAAGGTTTTGCAGTCTCCCTATGTGCATTCGTTTGAATCAACTGATAAGGGCACGGAAAAAAAAGACGATCATATCCGTCCATTTACTCCATTTGATGATTTCCGAATCACATCCCCTGTATCGCCGGGTTTAATGCAAGAGTTTTTAGATTGGATTAAAAAGGGACTGCTTAAATCACACGCCAATAAGTAAGTTTTTATTAATAATGTTTTTTTATAAAATCATTTTCTTAAGTACTTTAATTTTGAATTAAAATTATTTATTATAGGAAACCTGATGATGATAAATATAGAGGCAAATCTTCTAATTTTGGCTTTGATTATATGGATTTTGTTGTCGCATTTCCTGTTGACAAGAACTGGTTTTATACCATGTCATATCCAATGAAATGTTGGACTGATTAGGTACATTATGCATTTAAATTATTTAAATAATACAATATATAGATCGTTCATATTATTTAGAGATCTACTTACAAATTTATTTATACCGAATTTCAATCTTTATTTATTTTTCAAAGAGTGCAGATTTCATATTGTGTTGTTTTTTATTTGTAACAGCATATAGATGTGATTTTTTATTATCTACGGAAGAAGTCAAAATCAAGAGGCTTGGATCAATACAGATACACTACGGTCAACTGCTTGTTTAAGTCATACATCAACATTGTATATAATAGGTATTATTGTGCACCTGTTGATGAATATCTGAATACACAACAACATATTGCCCGTGGTATTGCTATAGCTGGTTATGAAAGGTCTATAAAAGACATTATTAATGGATTTTTGATACCTGCTTCGTTACCTTGGCATCTAGTTGATGAGGTTTATATTCCTGTTAATTGTGGCAAAGATTTTCATTGGGTGTTGGCTGTGGTTGTTTTGAAGAAAAGGTTAATACGTGTGTATGACTCATCTTGTGGGTCAAGGAAAAGAGTGCCTCCTGAAGAGATTAATCAGTTGTCTGTAATGCTTCCAAACTATCTTCATGATAGCGGCTTTTTTGACAAAACGGATAGAATTAATTGGTTATCATTGGAGGCGTACAAAGACAAGGAAACAGGTGAACTGTTAGGTCCTCAACATTCATTTACAGTTGAATATGCGCAAGAGATTATGCAACAACAAAGCGACAGCCTGTAAGTATTTGTGAATCAACTTTTTTTGTTTGAAAAAAATTTAGTTTTTAGATTTTCTTTACATTCAAATCCTTTTTAATATATCTTTTTTTTTTTTAGTGATTGTGGACTGTTCGTAGCTGCTTATGCAGAATATTTGAGCGACGAAATTAAAATTCCATCCGTTGGTCTTCAGAGCGACTATCTTCGCAACAGATACGGAACATTGTTATGGAAGTATGGCACGGGCAAACACAATGATGGATATGTTAGTCATAGCGATGATCCAACAAAGCCAAAGGGCGGATTTTCTAAACAAGCAGAAGATGAATTTGTTGATGTTGATTAGTTAGGTTTATATTATTTTTGAACTATTATTGGAACGGAATATTTTGTGTTTCAACTTATTTTTTTGGTTCAATATTACTAAGCATTTTATAGTTTTAATAATTTATCTTGTCAAACCGCTGATGATACTATACTAAATTTTTTTAACAACAAAACTCAATTTATTTACTAAATTATGACACATAATTACTTAGTTAAAATTTATTAATTATTTCATAAATACCAAGATATGATACTATATTATAATCATATTCGAAGTAACAATATAATTCTTATTTTAGTATCAAAACATAAAACTACTATATCGTTAAATAATACAAATTAATTGTGTTCTGCATAAGTAGTATCACACAAGAGTTTGAATAATATAATTATATATATACAGGTAGTTTAATTTATATCTTTGTCAACTTTTTGAATTCAATTATATTAGTTAATATCAGATTCATTATACGTTTACCATTTTATGTAATTGATATTAAACAAGTTATAAATTTTTATAAATTTGTAATGTCTTTGCACGTAATAAATACAATCAAAATTTGGTATATTTAGTATCAACTCAGATTTTGTAGCTTAAATCAATCACATGTTGTTAAACACATCAAATAAAAAAAGTTCACATATTATTAGCAAATTAATAAAAATCCAGAAACATTATTACACATCAAATAAACTAAAAAAATATAAATCAAGAATCTTTTGGAAAGAAGGTACATGTTCTTTTATTATGACCTTCTTGACCACAACGTCCACAACAATTCGTTTTTGTTGTTATCTTTTCATCTGGATTTTTCTTTCTCTTTTTTCTTGGTCTCCCAGGCATCTATTTGTATTTAGGTGGCAAGACAACTTCTTCCAAAACAGAGTCCGGAGCTTTCCATTCTCTTTTGTCTGGCATTAGTAAGAATATGACTTTTTAAATATTTTTAAATAGAATAATGAAGTAATTCAGTACGTTTTTATGCAGTTTTCACGGTAATATTGTTAGAAATTTAACATAAATCAAGGGAAATCTGTTACCCTTTAATTTCGCGGTAACAGTTGCCAAAAAAAAAAAAAATATTAAGTATCCCGTCATTTTATTTAAGTATCATTGTTGGTTATAAAGTATCCGTCATTCTTAAAAATAAGGGATTTTTGGTAAATATTGATATTATAGGGATAGAATGTAATTTGTCATTTACAGTATGTCATTTGCCTAATTTTTACTAAATTTTAATACACTGCTCGTGTCCAACTGTGGTAAAGAATGGACTTAGGCTTTGGCCCATATAAAATCTGCATCATCAAGGCCCAACAACATGTTTAACATTTTGAAGCCCAATAGTAGGTTTCATTTTGAGGCCCAACAATTTTTCTCCGAAATCTAATTTTGTTTCTCGTCGGAGTTGTGCGGCGGCCAAAACGGAATAGTCCATTCATCGGTGAAGCGCACGTAGATTCTCGATTCAATTCGTCCCGGCGCCAGTTTACGCTGATCAACAAGAGGTAAAATTCCTCGTTATTTCCAGTATTTGATGCTCAGTTGTTAAATTCAATAAGCTAGGAAGTCTGTTTCTTTCAATACTTATGAATTACATGATGATGATGAGTACTAAATCAAGTGTTTTACATTCTGTAATCCTTTTATGTGACTGTGTGGGCAAGAATTTGAGGCATGAGAAAAACACTTAGTGGTGGGCCCAGTGGCAGATGAGAACCATGATCAAATTTCAGTTGAAATAGAAACACTTGGTGATTTTTCCCCATATATACTAGCCTTGGTTGATAGAGTTATCATGTACCTTCTGTTCTGTTTAGAGGTGATAACTATCCTGTGGAAATAGTCGAGCTTAAAAATGAGTTTTCTTCAGATAGCTATGTTAAGCAAGATAGTTCATTTCTAGGATAAGGACTTTATATATCCTTAGAATGCCGTCTTCTGGTCCTCATGTGGATGATATCCCATATGATAAGTGAAAGGTTGGTTTATCAGTTTGAAGATAGCTGCTGTGGGATCTAGCGGCTCCAGCCACATTGACGATAGTCCTTCATTCCCGTAAGCTGACCCGCACAATGTTGATTGAACTTTTGACTCTTCATTAGAATGCTTTACAAAAGATAAAATTGTCATTTACTATTTTCCTCAAATAATTGTCATTTAGTTATTATCTTACTTAATATTTAGGACTTTGAAATTAATCAAAGTTATAATAATTAAATTTTTACTTATGAGTAAGATGTATCAAAACCCAAACACAATCCCCTACCCTTTTCTCTTGCGTTTTGCGAACTTTAAGCTATGGCTATACCTTCTAGCATTGTGAGTCTCTTTCTATACTTTGTTTTGTTCTAATTTATTGATTCATTCTTCATCATTTGCTTAATTTAAGTTGGTCATTCATTCTTATGCTACTGTGGGTGAAATTTGATACAGGCTAAATCAGTGAGTTGGTTGTATTTAATCTTGAGGAAACATGAATTGAATGCAGAACTTTGCCATAAAAAAATTCAGTTACTTAATGGAAAGTTAAATTAGTTATTTGGGCCTGAGATTTTTTTCCGGAAAATGAGAGTGTTTATAATCAGTGTTGTCAAAGGCACACTTAAACCCTGGAGTGGGTTCAGAACGCGTTGAGCACTTCGCGTTGCTTAATGTGCACTTATGTGTCATCATCAAGATTGTAAGACGTAGTTTTCCTTGCCAATGAGGACACTGTACAATTGATATTTCCCTTTATAGGATTTTTTTTTTCAATTTCTTTGTTCATAATATATATTATATTCATGCTTATAATTATTAATAATCTGGGACTAAACATATATATTTGTATCCTTTTCTCCCTTTGTGCCTTTTTCATTAAATCCCATGTTTTGTTTGCGCTTAAAGCCTCCAAGAAGCTTAGAGCTTTTCTGGTTTTGATAAACTGTATAATTCTATTTACATTCAATTACTCATGTCCCCTTCCCTTTACTGCATTTCTCCATTTAAATTCAGATATATATTAGCGGGTTCGCTTTGTTTGAATCCAAATGATATGAGTTCTTGACTGAGTTATATGAGTTTTAGCTTTTCATCCCCTGCATGTGATCTTTTCTGCGCGTCAGGATGATTTGTGATTTGCTTAGAGTTAATTGACTTTTAAGATGAGTCATGTAAAGAAGAGACAACTCATATTTAAGTTTGACAAAGGATTGAACATCCAGTGATGTTTCAATCCTTATCTCTTGTTCTTTGTGTTAAGATCTTGATTCGAGGTAGTAAGAAAGTTGGTTGGACAAACAGCTTGTAAATTTATGTAAGTAAAAAATGGACAGATTGTCTGGTTTGGAAAACGTAGCAATTAGCGGAGAGAAGGGAAGGATGCTGAAGTCTCTCAATGAGGAGCTGCTTCTGTAAGACCATTCTTTCTGCTTGTTATAATACGTACCACGTACTGAGTGTGAGTAATGATTTGTTTAAAAACTGTATGTAATAGATTATCAAGGCCAATAAGGGAATCACTCTCCAAGGCTCCTTATACTCCTCCAGAGGGTTCCAGTGTCTCTATCAAATCCATGCTACTGTCTCTTCTTTCCGACTCCCAACTCGAAATAAGGGATTTTAGCTTATGCTGTGCTGCATTGGCGTCTGCCGCCAAATCCACCTACAATCAACTCTTTTGGGTTCCCAATTCGCTATCTCTTGCTGCTGCCTCTGCCTTCAAAGATCTATCTAAAGCTTATGCTACCATGGCTGCTGGGAATCATGACCTGATCAAATTTGGCGAGCTGGATCTTGATTTTAAGTCTCTCCCAAATGATAAAATCTTGGCCATACACTTAATCCCTCAACTCTTGCCTTTGCTAAAAGACACGATTAAAGAGAGTGCCATTGATAAATCAATTGATGGTCATGAGATATCAGCTGCAAGCGCTACTGTTCCCGTAGCATATGCCATTATTGCTGCTTATCAGTTTAGATGGTTAATTTCTCAGGTATGTATATCCTTAATTGGTTTAATTGGTACTTGATGATTTATTTGTATGATTATTTTCTTCAGTTGGTGGTTGGAATTTTATTGAGATGAAATGAAACATATCCTTCTATATTTATCATTTATAGGTGGATTATCCTCACCTCGGAAAAGTGTGCTCTTTGGTGATTCCATGTGCCCTAACAGCTCTTGATCACTGGTCGTCTGAAGTAAAGGTGCATTTGTCTTTGTATGATTGCAGGTCTTAGAAATTTGTTGCTGTTTCAATCAGATATCTCACGTACTTGTTGATTGGTGCTTCAAACTATGCTGATAGCCCTATATAAGTTAATACCCTCTAAATAGAGTAAAACTGTTGATTCTTGCAGTGATCCGTTAATACTGTGAACGAGTTAGATGATTAGATATTCTAATTGGTGATCTCACTTTTCCTAAATCACTATGTTTCCCTTGAGATATATTGTGGTCAAAATACATTGTAAATTGTTAGACATGATATACTCTTTAAATCAAGTATTAGCTAGCTAGTGCTTAAACTTGTATGTGCTTCTACTATTTGGCACACTTCTGAGCTCTTAGCAACTGATGACAACAAAAAGAACATCAAAGATCATGTTTCAGTTTCTTTCTAAAGCTTGTCTGTGGATACTCTATTAGAGACTTCTGACTGCAATAATGTTGATTGTACCTCTCTCAGTTTGTCTTTCCTTTGTAGTCATTTTTCTTCTTCTTCTTCTTCTTGGTAATTACCTTTTTGGCTTAGTCGGTTGGAGCATGATGTAATCCAGCTTCAAGCTTAAAATGGTATGTCAAATTTTTACTAGCAAGTGGTAATTGTGTGCTACACATTTACATCTCATAATTAAGATTAATATTTTTGCTTTCATTAGTTTGTTGACTAAATGTTGTCTCTTACTTCAGGGACAGGGCATGATTAGCTTAATATATCTGGCGAAAAATGTCAATGCGGCTGAGATTGGTTGGTATGAAGATGTAATTCTTGATGCTTGCTGCCAAAATATTGCTTCCGATGATGAGATATGGGAGCGTGTGGTTCAAATGTCTGTACTTATGGTGACCTTCACCCAGAAAAGTAATCCTCGAAGCATATGGTAGAGTGACTTCTATATCACTATATGTTATATATTGAATCTTGGATATTAAAATGGTATGCAACTCATAAATTTACTGGGGAAATGGCCTAATTCTTAACAGGAATCGTTCAAAAGAATGATGCTTGGATGGTAATACAGAAGGAACTGTCCTATAAAATTTTTGTGCACCCCATAAACAGTTGGATACCCTCAATGTTTTGGCTTGCACAAGTATTAAGTGAAAATTTGACTTTTTTTTCTTTGGGGTGGGTGGGGGAGGGGATAGGATTACCTCTGTGTTACTCATTGAAGTTAACTCTAGGGAACAGTCTTTCATTGTCAAATTTACAACTTTTTTTTTAATAATTAATTTGGAAACCAGATTTTCAAGTTGTTGTTTTGGCATCATAATTGCTGTTCTTTTTAGCTATCTGATGTCTGAATAAATTTCTTCTTTGTTTAGAGGCTTGTGATGCAGCAAATCCCTATTTAGTTGTCTTTTGAAGTTTATGGCGATGTCATATACATTAAAATAGGTATCTGTACCTTTGTGTTATTAAATAGGTATCTGTACCTTTGTGTATTAACATGTCACATGTCCTCTGAAATTAGCATTTCCAATATGTTATGCTTCAAGTATGTATTTACCTATCAAATATATTGTGACACAGGTATGAAAAATTGTTGAATGAGATGCTGAGTCACCTAGAAAGGCAACCAAGAAACAAGGAGCGACGTGTTGCATGGCTACAACATATTGAGCCACTGTTCAATGGTCTTGGTCTTATACTGCTCTCTCATTTCAGGCGACTTTTCCCCCTCTTCTTCCGGTGGATGCATGCAGATGATGACAGAACTGTTCTACTGGTAAGAGGTGATGGAATTCTTTTGAGCTGGTCAGCCTTGCTACCTTATTATGAATTCTTACAGTAAACCACATTTTTGCTGAATTCCTTTCTCCTCTAGTTTCACTTTCTATAGCCTGATTAAGTACTATAATTTAGTTGCATCAACAGACTTCTTGCTAAAGTATATATGAGTTAAGCTTCTTTTGCATTTAAAATTTTTCTTATACAAGATTTGTGCTTGAAGATCACCGCTAGCAGCACATTTGATACTTCATTTTTATTTCAGGTTCTTGAACGGATCAAGACAATTGTAAAGTTGACATGGATAAGGAATTCTCCATACATTGAAAGGTTATTTACGAAGGAATATTAGGAGTCATCCTGAATTTTACTTAAATCTGCTGTTAATGTGAAGAATGGAGTACGCTAAAAGTTTAAAAAATCCAGTAGCGTATTTTTTTGTTCCCGAATTCCAGTTTTGCATCTAAACTGAGGACCCATTTTTTCAACAGTTAAATTATCTTAACTGATGATGGATTAACATCCCTTGCATTAAACTAGAACCTTCCTACATGCTCTTGTCTTGCTTCTTTAAATTGTATCGGTTGGTGTGATGCAGGTTGGTGGATGAACTTGTTAGTCTATTCAAGGAAGCAGCGCTGAAAATTGCACGTGAAGAAATCAGAAAACTTGTTCTTCAGACTATAATTTTGATCCAACAGTAAATATCATGCTCTGTTACTTCTGTTTTCTCTTCCTTCATGTGATATGGCTTTTTTTGTTTTGTTGTAGTTTCTCTCTAATTATTGAGTTCTTCAATTTCTTAATATTTTCCCCTCATTGTCAAGATCCAAGGGCTCACAGTTCAAAACCGCTTGGGACAAGCACAAGGATGATCCTGACTTGACAATTTTTCATCATTCCCTTATTGAACAACAGCCTGCAATGGTAAAGCTATCCCTCTGATTTTTCATGAGAAAAACGAGCAAAATGTCGGTCAAACATTCAAGATGATATTGTTGCACTTACACTAGGTGGTAGCATCAGCTGTCTTAGACAATTTTTTGCTGCAAAATGATCCTTGCTTATATAATACTTCGCCAGTGATGCCCTGATCTGTTAAATCAAAATTCAGGTTCTATCTGATGGCTGGTTTCTAGCTGCTCCCTCAATCCCAATTTGTGAAAGTCATTGGATACCATTGTGTTTAAAATGTCGTCTTGATCACATATTAATTGGGGATAGCCTGTAATTTTTGTGGCTTCTTGATGCAATCGTGTGCTAAAAGTTCCTGCAGTTAATGATATAAAAAACGGGACTTTGTATATTCTGTTTGTTAATGTTGTTTGCTGGGAGCTGTTAATGGTTTGTGGTTTGCTGGATGTGAATACTTGCCTTTTCCTTTTGAGTTGCCGAGGAGACTCAAGTTTGGCATTAGCTGGCAAATAAACACTCCAACTTTGAGAGTGCATATCTAGACACTTCTACTTGGTTTGATCTAGGAACTATACACTCCCAACTCGTTCTCACTGTGTCTTGTGGAGACCCAAGGCTGACGTGACTTTTGGAGCTATCTAGATGATCATTTTGTAAGCTGGAGTGTTAAATTGACACAATGGAGACAAGTTGAGGTGTCTAGATGTGCTTACTCAAAGTTGGAGTGTTTACTTGACAGTTGAGATCGAATTTTGAGTGTATGTTTATTTATTATGCCTTTTGGAAAAGTATACATGGAGGTCTTGCATCAGTTTGATACTCTAAATAATTTGTCACTACTCCCTGTTTTAGCACTTCATTCGTACAAAGTGGAGAGAAATGGGAGATCGTTTTTTCACTTTCACGAATGGGTAGAAACATTTGTCTATTTGGGGTACTAATTACCGTTCTATGCATTTACAGGTTGTTCAATTAGGGAACCTTGGTGTAACTGATAAAGTTGTCGCCATATGATAAGGAGGTTATAGGTTCGAGCCGTGGGAAACAGCTTCTTGTCTGAAATGCAGGGTGAGAATGCATACAAATAGATCCTTGCAGTCTGGCCCTTCTTCGGACTCCTCGCATAGTGAGAGCTTAGTGCATCGGGTTGCCATTCCTTTCAATTGCTGAGACTTGTTATGTCTTTCATCAAACGAAGGGATTGATAGTTATTGGGCTCAGCATCAATGTAAATAGTTAGTCGCCCATAGGCATACTTTCAAGTTCAAGATATACTACTGTTACAATTCAGTATTTCATATGGAGATGTATTTATTTTAGTATGATTTCTCATAAAATACTTAAGCTCATCATCGTATGATTCCTCCATTTCGGGATGGTCTTTAGTTTTTGTCCTCAGATATGATGATTTTTAATTTGATCCTTGTTGCTCACTGAATAAAAATATTATGGACCAAAGCACCCTTATTTATGACCTAGACCTAGATTCATTAGATGTAAGTTTAACCTGATTTTTTCCTTGCTCTATATAAATAAGTTATATGCCTCTTACAATATAACTACGTGAATTTTTAAACCAAACTTTTGTCTTGCTTCACATATATTCACTTGTGAGATTTCCAATTTGAACTTATGCCATTATTGTACAAGTTCTATAAAAATTAAGCAACACAACTTTTTACACTTTTTAAAGTAAAAATTAAAATCACCTAAAATAATGGCATTTAAAAGAATGATCCATTTAATGGACAAAACGTGCAATTTTTACGCCAATCATGGTAAGGAAAAAAAGGACAATTTTTACATATAGCAAACAACAAAATCATATTTGTATGCTATAACAAAGTTTGTATAATTGCGCTCCATAGCAAACATATAACTGTATAATTCGCTATACATATACAATTGTATAATTCGCTGGCCTAAATTGTATAATTCGCTGGCCTCGCTGTACATATACAATTGTATGATTCGTTGGCTTAAATTATATAATCTGATGGCCTATTTCGCTGCAATTGTATAATTCGCTGGCCTATTTCACTCAATTGTATAATGCACAAATGTATAATTCGCTGGCCTATTTCACTGCAATTGTATAATGCGCAAATGTATAATTCGCTGGCCTGTTTCGCTGTAATATTTGTATAAAATTTGCATTTGTATACAGTTGAATCGAAGTTAAATATTTGTATATTGTATAATCATAAGTGTATAGGAAGATGATATATGTTTTTCTCTCGCTTTATACAAAAACAAAAACACAATTTATACACTTTTGTTGTATATAGCGAGAGAAAATTGTATTTCACTATAATTGTATAATTCGCAATCGTATAATTTGCTGGCCTTTTTTGTTGCAATATTTGTATAAAATTTGCATTTGTATACAATTGAATCAAAGTAAAATATTTGTAAATTGTATAATTAAGTGTATAGCACGAAGATATATGTTTTTGCATGTGTATATACAATTTTCTCTTGCTTTATACAAAAAAGAAACATAATTTATACACTTCTGTTATATAAAGCGAGAGAGGTGAGCAGAGGGAGAGTGGCGAGCGAGAATTTTGGGAGAGAGACGACTGACAAGCTTTGACAAACGTTTCCTAATGGGGCACAATTAAATCAAACTATAGCTACTTCATTTATTTTATGTTATTTGTTTGCTATTATATACAATTATCCCGAAAAAAATGGAGATGGGCTTTCAAAGCCCAACTGTGTGTTTCATTTGAGGCCCAGTAATAAGTGCGCCAAAATAAAAAAATTAAAAAACACAAAATCCCTCCAATAATTTGTCCACTCCTTGCTCGAGAAGCTTTGTGAAATTCAACAAATTTCTAGGGTTCATATTAATTTTTTCGTGTTGCTTCTTCCATGAAAAAATTGTTCCAATGACTGAAGATATGTTATATGAAGACAGCTCCAAGATTTTCGTTGGTGTTCGTTTTGTTCTAATTGGATTCGACCCCCATAGAAAGGAACAGGTAACCCTATGTTTAATTTTCTTCCTCAAAAAAATTGTATTTTTTCAAGTTATAATTTTGTCATGCGAGTTTCCCTAAGCATTGTCGGTAGAAATGATCAATAGCAAAATGAATACAAAGTATTTGTACTGTCACACTTTAACTAGATTGAGTTTGAGGCAGAGTTGATTGATTTAATTGTACTTTTTTCAAGGTAATTATGGCCATATGAGCTGAGGAAAGTAGAGTCGGTCTCAAGCCGAGATAAAAGACGAGGATACAATGTTTTGAATTGTGAAATGGATATTTAGATTTCATGTTGTTGATGCAAAGCCAGTTGATTGATTTATTTGTTTCAAGTTCAAGTGTTATGTTCATTAAATGGAGTAGTTATGATTTTTTTTTTTCATTTCCATGTTCAATTCTTATGGTGTAGTTGTAATTGTTTTTATGTGTGTGGGAATTTTTCTCTTTTTGATGGTTGTTGTCATTGTTCTACTTTTGAATTTTGTACCTTTTTCCTTTTCTAGATTCGGTCCAAGCTCGTGGAAGGTGGTGGAGTTGATGCAGGCAAATATGGACCAGATTGCACCCATCTTATTGTTGATAGTATTATCTACGTGAGTGTGGTGAACATAACTGTCCTTATTTGGTTTTCAGGGCGACTTTCTATTGCATTTCTTGCTGCTTGATTTCTTATCCCATTTTTTGTACGCAACTCAAACGGCATTCCTCACCATTATAACTAGGATGTAACATAGTGTTTTCTGGAAACAGGATGACCCCATATGTGTTTCTGCTCGACGGGTTGGAAAAATAGTTGTTACCAGCTTGTGGGTTGCACACAGTTTTGATTTGGGAATGCCTGTCGATCACCATTCTGTGAGTTCCTCTGAAAAATTCTGTCTTTTATCTGTTAGAAAATACAGTCTGCTGGCTCACAATTATGCTTAGTTGATTGGTCCTTCTTCCTGCTGTGGTTGCTTAAACAGTAATGACTACAAAGAATGTCTTTATTGACATGTAGTTTTATGATATAGTGGATAGGACATATCCTTCGGAAGTATTTGCATTAATTTATAATACCACTTTGGTGCATGAAAGGATCTTTAATATTCTGTATTTATGAGTCCATTTTGTCAGTGGCTATTCAGTTTTAAAGGCTTTTGCTCTGCAATATTGCTATTAGACAGTCAATAATGCAGTAAGTTCAGGAGCCAGTATTTCTTTTATATCTCATATTTAGCTTAGGGAATTCTATAGAAATTATGAAGGGCCATGATTTTGGGTTTTTGGTGGTTATGTGAATCTATCTGTTGTTTTCTATCTGTTCCCTTGCTCCCTTAAGAGTTCTATGTCAACTTGTCATAGACCTGTAAGCATAATTGATTTTCCCCTTAAATTAAAACTCAATAGATTCACCACTTCTCTTACAGGTCATGTACAGACCTCCAAGAAATTTGAATGGAATTCCAGGTGCTAAATCACTGATAGTCTGCTTAACTGGGTATCAACGGCAAGATCGAGATGATATTATGGTTTGTAAAATGCAGTTTGTTGTTCATCAATTCTTTTACTTTTAAAAGAGGTTAAATATTTTCTGATGAGGAGAATCTAACAGTTGCTTGTCACATGTTTGGCTCTTTGTTTCTAGACAATGGTGGGATTGATGGGTGCAAAATTTTCAAAGCCGTTGGTGGCAAACAAAGTCACTCATCTCGTATGCTACAAATTTGAGGGTAACTATCCCCTTTCCACCAGTTGCTATTGCTGGTTGTACTACATCTCTCCTTATTTCTTGTTTTGCTTTATTAAATGATTAAGCCTAGAGGGGGTGAATGGGAGTTTCAGGTGTTTTGCACAAATGCCCTTTATGTTGATGATTTGTTGCTGCTGGCTGATTTTTTCCCTCCCATATTATTTCTTGCCTTATTTTATGATTGACCTGGGGAGAAATGTTGAATATGTGTATCTGACATGGGTAGTTCAAAGCAAACTGAAGGTCAGGGTACCATAGCATGTAATCTAGGATATTGTCTGCAGTTGTGAAAATGAGTATTGCTGTTACCTTATAAGCATTTAAAGAAGAAAAAAAGGAAGTCATTAAAGTAGTACTAATATACAACTTTGAAACAATATACTGTGATTTTAGAACAAGAGTGATTCATTATAAACGTAAAACTATTACTTCAACAACATACCAGTGTAATACCACAAGTGGGGTCTGAGTAGGATGTACGCAGATCGTACCCCTGCCTTTGTGGGGCAGAGAGAGTGAGAGACTGTTTTCTGAAGACCCTCTGGCCTCAACTCAAAATAGAAGAGAAGAAAAGGAAAAAGGAGAAATTTAAGGAAGAGAACTTTCTTTTGAAGAATGGATGCAAGGAGAAAATAATATGACAACAAAATAGCACTATACTGTGCAAATTAACAAGAAATACTAAAAAACACCAAGAATATTAAGTTATGTGAATACTATGCAATATTACTAATGTGGGCAAGTTTAGAGTCGGCTAGCCCCTTGCCTATCCCACCGAAAGTGAAACACCACTCAACTACTTACTAATCTTCTACTCTATTCCTCGACCTGCATACCTTGCTATGGTCATGTCTTTGGTAAACTGAAATTGTTTCATGTCTTGTCTAATCACCCCCCTTCTTTTCTTGGCCCACCTTTACCTCTCCCAACTCCTTCTATAGCCAACCCCTCAAAGTTCCTTGCTAGCGCATCCACACACCTCTTCACATGCCCGAACCTTCCCTGCCTCCTTCCTTCATCTTGTCTGCCACATAAGTCACTCCCATCTTATTACGTATTACTTCGTTCCTAATCATATCTGTTCTAGTATGCCCACACGTCCATGTGAGCATCCTCATCTGAACTCATTCGTGAACTACATCCTATTCAACAATTTGAGAGAATAATGACAAGGAAATTGAAATATTCAGTCCGTGTCAATTTATGTGTGACACTTTCCTTTTCAGGACCTCCCAAAAACATTGATACCTTTCCATTTTTATACAACTTTCAAAATTTAAATTCATTGATATTTCTCTATCGTATAACTTTTCTACCACTACTTCTGTTTTCGTACTTTGCTAATATAATAAATAAGTTAAATTACTCATTAGATTTCCTATCAAGTTAAACACCATCTCATAATATAGGATGAAGCGAGTATTATGAAAAAGAGGACTGTGCCACAGAATGAGCTAATTTTTTCATTTGATTTTCTTTGACGATTTACTATGTGATATGTCATATGGTTAGGGCATTGAGGCTTAATAAATGAGACTCAATCACATGTTTATTCGTTAAGCAGCCTGTCAATTTCCATGACCATTTGATAAATCAGCCTGTCATACTAGTAATGTCTTAAATTCTCTTTTCTCATCGAACAAAGATAAGGAAGAAAGCTACCCCAATTTCCATTTGATCTTTAAGATGTCTGTTGTGGTATGTATTTACAACTGTGTATCAATGCTAATTGAGGTCATTACATTTGATAGGGGAGAAATATGAACTTGCCAAGAAAATGAAGACGATTAAGCTTGTTAATCACCAGTGGTTGGAGGATTGGTATGCACGAGCTTTATTTTGTCAGTTACAGATATTTCTGTTCTTAACCTGCTAAAATGCAAAGTATCATTTCATGATTCTTATGCAGTTTAAAGTCTTGGGAAATCCTTTCAGAAGCAGAGTATGATAAGAGGTGCGTCATTGCCATCTCCTGCCTTTTAATGTGATGTAGCTTCATTGTTTCTGCTGTATTGTTTTGCTTGGTACTGATTAGTTATAATACCCCTACTAGGTTGCCTTTATATTGCAGAATCTGAAACATATTAAGTTGAACATTGAGATATGATGGAGGCCTGTTTAATTAGAAGCTGAAAGTGTTAAAGGGTGTATTGAAATTGTTAAATGAGAAACATTTTCAAGTGATCCAGTTGCAAATGCATACTTCTATGTGCTTAAGTTATATGAAATTAGACTCGTTAGAGGTTTCTAAGTACCTGCTCAGCCCTTTTTGGATCTGTCAATATAATGCCTAATGCACTCATTTTATTTTATTTAGAGTTGTGGTAGCTTCTGACTTCTGTTCTAAATAAAAGTTCAACCTCAAAATCAAAGCATGCCGTCGACAACGATTTTCAGAGTAAAAAGCAATAAAGTGATTTTACTCTCTTGCTATTAAGCAAGAGCTAATTTTGTTTAGCTCAGGCATAATATGTTTATACTTTACCCCTCTTATGGGGCTTTCTTGTCAAATAAATTAATAGCAAATAATTGTGTGCTCATGTATTCTTTTTCTGGCTTTAGTGGGTATGAGTTGGAGATGATGGAAGCTGAAGCCAAAGATTCTGAAGATGAAAATGAGAGCATTGCTGCAAACAGGTCTGCAGAAACAATAGCTATCATGGGTCCTGAAAATCCAAAAAGTCCTAATCAATTCCTTATGAAGCAGGAAGCCTCTACAAACATTTCAGACTTAAACACATTTACAGGCTTGTCAGGTCTTGGGAACACAAAAGAGCTGTCATTATCTGCTTCAAAGCAGTCAAAATCTGACCAGGTTCCAGCTTTTGAAGAATCTCCCAATAGGCATGATGAAATGCTTAATTCCAACTTCTGTAGAACAAAAGAAGAGCCACCATCTAGCATGCAACAAAATGGAAGTGATTTGGTTTCTGTTTCAAATAGTGCCAGGAAGTCTCCTCGTTCTTGTTCGTCCCGAGAATTCCCAAGGAAATTCAGTTCTCCAATGACCTCTGAACATATGAAGAGTTATTCAGGAAGTCCTGCCGCTACTGAAGCAGGTATGGGGTTTGATTGCTTTAACCTGTCCTCTCAGAAAGGACTAGAAAAAAGTGAGTTAGGTGTAAAAACTCCAAAGAATTTGTCGTTTTCTGGGAAGGGTCAAAGCAGTAAACTGCCTGAGAAAAGGAATATGGGCATTTCAGAGAGTAGCTTCAAGTCACCAAGGACTGGTAATAATCCTGAAAGCATGCCAGATGTTTATTTGACGGCAAATCGTTCTGAAGAGTTAATAAATTCGTCAAAGTTACATAGTCTAAGCCATAAGGGCAGTCATCTATTGTCTAGGAACCCTGCCCCTCACTTGGACAAGGGTGTTACTTTGGAAACCATGCAGCATTATGATTCAACCATTTCCAATCCTGCGACACTAAGCACTGGGCAAGGGCATGATGAGGATGCCCTGCAAAGCAGCACTTGTATGATCACGGGGTCGAAAGAGACTAGTCATGCTGCTGTTGATGTCAGTGGGCCACTGGATGAACGGCATGATGTCCCATCTCCAGTTAATGAAAGAAGAGATACCCTGAAGTCTAATGTGCTGGCTGAGTTCAATAAAGCTGGAGATGATTCCGTGTCAGGGTCTAAGACATTGAAGAAAAGATCACTTTCCAAGAAGACACTCGGATCTAGACAAAGTCTCGGTAAAGGGGATGGCAGAAATCAGAAAGGTTCTTTACTCATTAACAAGACTGTTCTGACGAATGATTCAGCTGCTTCCAGTAGCGGAGGGAGAGAGGAGACAGAGCACCAAAATATCTTAAGCTCTACAAAGGGTGAGGTTCTGCCTGCAGATAATGCTGATTCGAGCAAGGAGATCGAGAGAAATAATTTTTTGAATTCTGAAAAAGAATCTGCCAAAACTAATGAATCCCTAAATGATGATACTGAGGCTCCAGAGGACCAAGAAGACGAAGAATTAAATGTTCTAAGAGAGAAATCTGCTGGTACTGAAGAACAACATTCAGGGCTTCAGTCAGCAGAGAAGAAAATAAATGCAAACAAGGTGGTAAATAAGAATGACAGGAAGGATATTGCAAAGAGTCTTAGTACTGAAAGCAATGAATTTGAAACTCAAAAGACTTCTTCTGGCAAGGAGACCAAGTTAAGTAAGTCAATTTCTGAGGGGAAAGCTTCAGAGGAGAAAGTCTCCAAAGGTCCAAAATGTCTGAAGAAGAATAGCAAGAAAACTAATCTAGCTACTAAAAGAGCTGTTGCTTCTGTAGAAGGCGCTATTAGTACTGAAAACAATGAGTTTGAAACTCAAAAGACTTCTTCTGGCAAGGAGACCAAGTTAAGTAAGTCAACTTCTGTGGGGAAAGCTTCAGAGGAGAAAGTTCCCGAAGGTCCAAAAAGTCCGAAGAACAATAGCAAGAAAACTAATCCAGCTATTAAAAGAGCTGCTGCTTCTGTAGAAGGCGCAGAAAGGAAGAAGTGCAGAACTGATAGAAACAAGGTAGAAGCAAAGAAAGGAGAAGGGTCTCCATCTGAAACTGGAAAAGCCACGGTAATTTCGACTGAGAATCAATTGAAGAGCTCCATGGATGTGGAGAAGGAGAATATGCCTGTTATTGGACTCCAGAATGCGAGTCATAATGAACATGAAGCTGACAGAAGTTCTCCTTATGATAAAAAGTCTCGTTCGTTGAAGGTTACAGTTGTACAAAGTGAGCCTAGGTGGTTTATAGTTAGTGGACATCGGTTACAAAGGAAGGAGTTTCAGCAGGTTATCAAGCGATTGAAAGGGAAAGTGTGCAGAGATTCTCACCAATGGTCATATCAGGCAACCCATTTCATTGTTCCTGCTCCAGTACGAAGAACAGAGAAGTTTTTTGCTGCTGCATCCTCTGGAAGGTTTGACTAATTACACAGCCCTAAAGAAGTTACCAGTGTTAAAAAAAAATTACACAACCGTAAAGTTATGTCCATTATCACTAGTAAAACATATCATCTATTGTTTTTACAGGTGGATCTTGAAGACAGATTATTTAACTGCTTGTGTTGAGGCTGGAAAATTATTAGATGAGGAGCCTTATGAATGGCACAAAAAGGGATTGACTGAAGACTTAGCAATCAACTTAGAGGCCCCAAGAAAGTGGCGACTTCTGAGGGAGAGGACTGGACATGGCGCATTATATGGAATGAAGATAATCATTTATGGGGACTGCATTGTACCTCCATTGGTATGGTAATTCGTTGTTTGCTGTATATGTTTTTGAAGATTGAGTTCCTATGCTGCCTATTTGCAAGAATTTCTTTTTCTCCCATCAACTCTTTTCACGGTGTGTTTTGTATGGCGAAGAACTATTTTCTGGAACTTCTTTGATGAAATCACTTTCTAGTTGTTGGTTTCCTTGTATTATGGAAAAACAATTTCTCCTAACATAGCATATTCCACCAAAGGGGAAAATGACTTACATTTGGGCGCAAGTAAATTTTCTTTATAAAACGTAATTTCTTCATTATTTTTACAAAGCATAACTCTTACTCATATTACTTAACATGTAGATTGTCTTTCTTTAGTACTAAAAAATTATCAGTAGAACACTATTTTAATATTAAATCCAATATCTTGTGCGGCCATCATATGTCATGTACTTTTATCCCCAATCACAATTGGAAAATGATCTAGAAAGTGATTCCTAAGATGAAACATTCCCGGTGGAGTTATTTTCTTTGGGAAGTTAATTTTTCCACGCCACATGCAAGCGATTTGTAGTCTGATTAATTTATCCAGATTGCACTTTGTGTGCATCTCTAACAGGTTTTAATATGCTCTCTTTTGTTGAATCAGGATACATTGAAGCGTGCAGTTAAGGCAGGGGATGGCATTATATTAGCAACTTCTCCTCCTTATAGTCGATTCCTTGAGTCAGGTGTTGACTTTGCCATTGTTAGTGAGGTCATGCCACGCTGTGACAAGTGGGTTCAAGAATTCTTAAGGCATGAGATACCTTGTGTATTGCCTGATTACTTGGTGACTTATGTGTGCAAACCTGGTTATACCCTCAACAATTATGTGCAATACAACACTCATTCCTGGGCGGAAAGATCACTGAAAAAGCATGTCAATCGTTTGGAAGAGATTGTTGAGGAGATGGAGCCATCAGATGACAGTAGTAATGATATAGCATGCCAGGTGTGTGGGTCGCCTGACAGGGGGGAAGTAATGCTGATCTGTGGTGACGAAAGTGGGTCTCTTGGATGTGGCATTGGCATGCATGTAGATTGCTGTGATCCTCCCCTTGAATGTGTACCCGAGGAAGACTGGTTTTGCCCAGAGTGTAGCAATAACATGAGTAATACAAGTACCAAAAGGAAGTCCAAAAAAGTGACCTCTACATCAAAGAAGAAGAAGAAGTGATAATCTGTCTGTTGGCTAAGGTCTGTATAATAGCTTCACTCAAGTTAAGTATATTTAGATTAGTAAAAGTAAAATGTAGAAAAATAATTATTGACATTGCAGCATCTTTTTCTTTTGAAGTTGATTTTCAATGTTGTGTAAAATCATCTCTTGAGACATCCAATGCAGGCTGAGCCCTGCAGGATCACATTTGCCTTTTGTCTGTAACTGTTGTATTTGAGCAAACACTAAATGACACTTGTGAAAACTTCCATTACTTTGAATAGTTGAATTCAACTCTAGAAAAATGTAAAAAATGTTCATGGCTAAACAGCCACTAACTTTCTTCTAATTAATAATACTAATAGAAGAGGCAAAAATCTATACAAGATGATTTTATAGACACTACCTAAGAGTTTGAATGTGTGATTTAACACAATTCCCTTTGCCTCTAACACTACACTTTTTCTTATTATATCATGGTTTGGAACTCAACTCAAACAATTGAACCCACTATTCCTTGATTAACACTACTAATTGAAGCAATAAGTGTGAACAAAGAGGTACCAAATGTTTCTTAAATTCAACGATTAATATTTGAAACCAGAAAGGAATATAATTAGTCAACCAGTAAGTACTCTTTTAACTCAATCAACTTGTGAGTTCCAAAATCATTATTACTACTATGTACCTTATTGGGATTCGAAAATTAATACTTTTTACTTACTAAAATAAATAAATATATCCTCAAGAGTATGATATTAATTACATTAAATGTAGGCATATGTCATAGGATCCCCATTTAATGATTATCTATTAATCAATATTATCATACTTTAAATTAACCCGTTATACATAGTTAGTTGTATTGTGTTATTTTCTTGACGGAATAAGTATTAAGAGTTGCACTAAGAAATGCCTAGAGATTGCTGACTTAATTTACTATTATTTTTAAGGATAGTTGGATAAGATAGCATAAAAATAATAATACTCAGATTGTTATTTATTAACCGTTTAATTTGATATTTTGTGTAAAACTAATAGTAATAACAACTCATAGTATTAGCAATACAAAAGTTATTAATGCATGATTCCAGGGATGAACATCTCAAAAAATGCAAATTTGTAATGAGCCATTATAAATATGAAAAATTATTTTCCTTCAAGTCATTTATCAACGAATTTCTATCATTTAAAATTAAAGTTTTCAATAATAATAATCTAACTATATAATTAAATTTTGAATCCGTTAATCACTCAATGTGCACTACTTTTTTTTTTCTTTTTCTGTTTAATATTTTGGCCATCATAAAGATTCGTTAATCTTTTCCTTAGTGGTCATTCACTAATATTCCAGATAGATAGATACCATATAATCACTATTCTTTTATTGGTTTCACGTGACCTTTTTTATTTCTTGATGTACAATAGAATTATGAAATTTTGACAACTCATGAGAAAATAATATATATATATATATATTAACTTTGATATCATCTTATTTCTTATTTGATAATATTTTAATCTGTCCAATAAATATTTGTATTAGTTATATATACACGCTATTTTTATACATATAGTAAATCATGATATTAACAATACAGGATATCACTCTTATTCGAACATATCCTATTTTATTTAATATAATACGATAAGAAATAATTCAAACCTACACACGAAATTTCACTCTTCTCTATCTTACAATTGATTTCGAGAGCATTCCGCCAGTTATTACTAGTCACAATATATATTACTAATACTCAAAGGCGGAGCCAGAATTTTCAATTAGGGGGTTCAAAATCTATAAAAATAGATAACCGAAAAGGGTTCGACATCTACTATATATACATATAAACTTATTTTAACTATGTATAAATAATATAATTTTCCGTCGAAGGGGGTTCGGATGAACCCCCTTCTATGAAGGTAGCTCCGCCCCTGCTAATACTCCTAGATCATCAAAGCTAATCTTGTTTACACCTTATTAATCGACTACTTAAAGATAATATAATTCATAACCATCAAACTGTTGTATCGAGGTAAAGAATAAAATTAAAATTTTTTTTTTCTATTTATTTCCCTACTATATCCATAGAAATGTACATATCGATACAAATTTTAAACGCTGGTTAAATCGTAAACATATTTTTATTACCTAATATATTTACATACATTTTTTTTTTTCATTAAAAATATTTTCGATATGAATATGTTAATTCTTTCCTATCAATGGAATATATTGTCACATGCATGAAGATATTTGACTAATGCTACCGTTTCTTGCGGTCAAAGTTATTGGATCCTCATACCTAATTACGGCTTGCATGTGAAAAAACATTGACTATTTTTTTATTTTTTTTATTTTTTCTTAATAAATGGTCCATTATATTGGATCACGATCAATAAAATATAAATTTATTTTTCTTTTAGAGTGTGTTTGGTATGAAGGAAAACATTTTCTGGAAAATGTTTTCCAATTTTCCCATGTTTGGTTGGGACAAAAGTTTTGGAAAATGTTTTCCAAATCAACTCATTTTCCTCAAAATTAAGGAAAATGACTTCCCTTAAAAAATTAAGGAAAACATTTTCCAAAACCCTCCTCCAATTTCAAATTACATTTTTTTTTTGGAAAAACATCAATTTTAAAAAATATATTCAATTTTAAAATTTTATTTTTTCACCCGATCCCTGACCTTCCCCCCCCCCCCCCCCAACCCCCCAAAAAATTAATTTTGTTTTTTAAAAATACTATCAACTTCGAATTTTTATTTTTTCACTCTTACCCCCTCCCCCTTGCCCCCATCCCACCCAGCATCAATCCAAAAAAATAATAATTTTATTTTTAAAAAATATTTTTAATTTCATAAATTATTTTTACTCTAGTAAAAATAAAAGATGTCTCTTAAAAATATTTTTCATTCATAAATCAAGCACTAAAAATCATTTTCGGAAAATATTTTTTACTCACCAACCAAACATGAGAAAATAAGTCCAAAATCTACTTGTTTTTCAGGAAAACATTTTCTAGGAAAATATTTTCCACGGAAAACATTTTCCTCCATACCAAACACACCCTTAGTATTTGATGTTCCAACTTAACTATTTCAATTAATTTAAATTTACGATGAACAAGTTTGAATAACAAATAAACAGGAAAATCCTGTGATTCCAAACCCAAAAATGTCAATACCTTTAAATATATCATACATAAAACTTATAGTCTTACATATATTTATAATAAAATTTGTATTGTTATAAAAAAAAAGATTTAGTCAAGAAAAAAGAAGGAAAATATCAATTAGTTTTTTTTAAAATAATATAAGTTTATTATTTTTATAAAAACAAATTTATAAGTTAAGAAAAATAATTGACTTGCCTCATTAAACCAAACAACATCATGTGTTATTTTAATTCTATATAATTCAATGCAAAGTCTTGGATTCCCTTGGTTTATTATTATTTTTCTCTCTTTAGCAATGTTACTGATTAAGAATTAATACAACAAACTATATATTAAAAAAGGATATATAATTGTTACAGCTGTCTGGATGAGTACATATACATTAATTATACCTTATACATATAAAAAATATTTAAAATGTTTTATTTGTATTTTAGTTATATTGACTTTTATGATAATTCGAAAATTTGAGCTATTGAGGTTGATGTACTTTTCATGTTTGATAGGTCTATTTTGCTATTTATAATGCATGTTGATTTACCCAAAAAAGAGAGCCATCAAATTGAAAAGGAAATAAATAAAATATTTTTATTATTATTAATAAAGAGGTAATTAAACAGCACCAATTAACATGGGATGTTTAATAACCTTTTTAACATTTAGTTCAATATATATACCTAATTTCGTCATCAATTATTTATTAGCATCTTCTTAATTTCTGTTTGAATTGACATGAGACTTTGGAGGTACGTTATTGGGAGTTGTATTGAGATAAATAAGATGCATTGATTTATAAAAATATTTTAATTTATAGTGAATCCGATGGAATATTATTACTTTTGTTCAAATCGTACAGTAAATTTCGAAATAACTAAAACTTTATAAAGTTTATTCTGAATTCGCTTTTATTCTCCCTCAACAGCTACACTAAAAACTTCAAATTCGAGCTTTATATGAAAAAATAAGAAGTATTTCTTATACACAACAAACATAAATTATTTTTAGTCGAATTTTCAATATGTATTAAGATATTGGATAAAAAGAGAACACATGATTTTGGACGTATCCAATAGGGTTAGGTTTAAACCACATTATTAGCTTACTCCAATTCTTCCTAATTTATGTCTCAATTGACATTACTTTGGATACCATATTTGAACATCGTCATATTAAGGTGCGAAAAATAAAATATATTTCAAATCGTGCATTAAAAATTTACTAAATAAGTAAAAACACTAATTTCATAATATAAACATATGAAATTACTATTCTATATTTTCAGAAATCATAAATATCAAATTATAAATTTGCCTTCACACTCTTTTCTTTTAACCAAAAACTTATAGTTCAAATTTACTATTCAAAAATAAAAAATATTTACTTTTTAAATAAATCTTTCACAACATAAATTTGAATTAATCGAAATTTTCATGCAAATACAAACATTGGGTGAAAAAACATAACACTATGATTTTGGAAAAATCCATTAATGGTGATGTTGATGAGCATATTAATTAACTAATAATGGAATTAATCATATAGGGTAGGTCCAATCCTATTTATAATCCTATATCCTAACTGTTAGGCTGAGCTGGAGTTCCAGCACCTTAAAGTTAGACGCATGGATGCTAGGTCACAATTATTTAGGTATGATGATGTGGCATCAAATACTTACGATGAGATTTATCGAGCAATTTAACATGAAAAATACATTACTTGAATTTATTTAACTAAATTTGAATTCATGCGTAAAAGTTTTATATTAAAACTAAAATGCGCTAAAAAATTGACTTAAATTCATACAAAGAACTCAAATCTAAAATCTCTAATAGAAATCAATAAATACTCAATATCGTTTCATCACAATCCTTATAAAGACTAGAAATTTGAAGTTTCGCATTGATAATATAGAAGTTATTTACGTAATCATAATCATATTACTTAAAAAAAATAAAAAGTAGGAGTAATAAATATTATTTTGGAGAAACTTTAAGACAAACCAATATGGTTGTGGACTCAATATATCATGTGCATTCATTAAATAATATCAAAAGCAAAAGAGAGAAAAAAGAAAAAGCATGATTCTATTACCTTACGCCATTGCACTTGTCACTTTCTCAACACTATCTTTTGCTATTATATATTTTACTATAAGTTTTTTTATTTTTTTTTACATTTATTAATGGTGACCACTACCATCTTCCTTACAATATTCTTAAATGTATTTATTTTTTTGTAGATCTAGCTTACCTAGTATCTGTTTTTTCATACTTTTCTTCATTATATTGTTTGGTAGCAAAGAGGATGGAGTAGTAATTAAGTAGGCTAGCACTTTAGTTGATATTTTGAAATTTTTTTCTATTTCAAATAATTTGTCGTATTTCGTTTTTATAGATTTATTAGAAATTATCAATACAAATAAATTTTAACTATTTTATTCAAATTAATATCTTCATATATAATCTATCTGCATTGAATAATAATGACATGTTCAAAACAAATAAGTTACGTCAAATTAGCAACGTGCTTCATAGTTGATTTATATAAAAAATTCAGAAACAAATTAAATTATCATAAAATTCAATATACGTATATATTTTATTATAATAAGAAATATCAATCTATAATCTTTTAATCACACGACGAGGAGTCGAAAATTATGATCCATTGAGATCTAAGGTGGGTGGGGTGGAGGTGGAAATTAAAAAAACAAAAGATAGGATAGATGAGTAAATTAATTATGTTGCAGCAGAAATAAATAAATTCACGCACAATATTAATTTTGTTTGGAGGCAACTTGTTGGAATTTCATATATATATATATATATATATATAGTTGTGTACTATCAATTTTACATAATTCTTAAGAAATTATTAATAGAAAGGTAATTTTATTATATTAGTCTTAAATATAATAAATACAATATATAATTAATGATAAGACAGGTAAATTATAAGTATAAAATTATTTATTAATTTCATAAAATGGACAAATATTATTGAGCATCCCAAAAGAGTATATTGGAGAGTACCCGTGTAATCAAAGTTAAATTAAATTACATTAACTTGATATGTTAAAAAAAAATTAGATATAAAAAACTATACGAAAAGTAGGATAAGTTATGATTTTTTACATATTAATGTGATGAAAAAATACATCGTAAAATATTAATCAAAGTTTTTATAGTTTGACTCTGAAAAAAAAATTATGACAATTAAAAGTAGACGGAGATTATATAACTTTCCCCGCAATATGCTTAATACTACACAATTGAAACACATCTCGTTATACATTGCATCAACAATAATCATTAGCTGCAACTCATTAAGCTTTTATATATATATATAACGATAATTAACACTGTTTATAAATGTCGAAATCTAATGGCAAGTAATTGATTTAATACAATAAAATTATTTAAACGATGTATCAAATCAAACTCAGATAAAACAAATTAATTAGAGGTAGATGAGTCTATAATTGTAGAGTGTAGAGGGGGAGGTAAGTCTTTACAGAGAGAGAGAGAGAGATATTCTGGCGTGGTTTGCCAGCAATGAACCAGAAGGATCAAAAGCTCTCTCTCTCCAAAGCTGGCACTGTATATTCATGCACTTGCTCAATATTAATGTAAACACAGATACCCATTACACAAAAAATATCAAGAAATTTGATTCTTGATCCAACAATGGCTGCATCTCCTCCATTTCTTGCCTCTGCAGAAAAAAAGCCCTGGTGGGTTACCAACAAAAAGGTACAATCTTGATTCAACCCTTTTCATTTCATTCACTTTTTTTTACTTTTTATGATTGCATTTGCATATATAGTTAGTTAATATATGCGATAGAATTCAGTAACTTTACCCTTTGTGTTTTTGTGCTTGAAAAACACATTCTTGATTTATCCATTTTCATGGATACATAGTTAGTTATGCAAGGGGAGCTAGAGCTTCACTTATGGATTCCGTAGAATTCAGTAGCTTTGACTCAAACTTTGAAAAATACATTCTTGAGTTAGAGCTTTGCCCATGGGTTCGATTGAATTTAGTAACTTTAGCTCATGTTTTGTGTTTGAAAAACACATTCTTGATTCTATCCATTTTCTTTTCATTTCATTCACTTTCTTTGATGATTGCATTTGGATACATATGTTGTGAGCTTTGTCTACGGGTTTGGTAGAATGCAATGGCTTTAGCTCAAACCAATCAACTTGTGTTTAGAAGACACATTCTTGATTTGACTCTTTTTCATTGCATTCACTTACATGGATAGTTGCATAGATAGTTAGTTATAAAAGGGTGGAGGTATAGCTTCACTATGGGTTCAGCTGGCTCAAATCGCGTATTTGTGTTTAAAAAATGCATTCTTGATATTACCCGTGTTCATTTCATTCACTTTCGCTAGAGCTTCATCAATGGATTCAGCAGAATCCATAATGTATTTTTTAAGATGTGTCTTCTAGGATTCGGAACTCATAAACTCAAAAATCCTAAACTCATACTTATGCTCTGTGTTTGTTTTTGTCAGATTGTGGAAAGATATATTAGAGATGCCAAAATTCTTATAGCCACTCAAGAACCAAATGAGATTTCTTCAGCTCTTGCCCTGGTTGAAGCTGCGCTTGCAATTTCTCCGCGTTTTGAATTAGCCCTAGAGTTAAAGGCTCGATCTTTGCTTTATTTAAGGTGTTTCAAGGATGTAGCTTATATGCTAAAAGATTATATTCCTAGTCTGAAAATGCCTAGTGATGACACATCATCTACCTCTTCTTCTGGTTCATTTGATAGCTCAAAGGAGCAAATCAGCCTCATTTCTTATGGTGATGAACCTAACTTCAAGTGCTTCTCTATATCTTATTTGAAGAAGAGGGTTATGGCTAGTCTCTACAAGAATTGCAATAAAGAAGGTCAATGGAGGTAAGCTATTAGAGAGAGTGCACTTTGAGTTACTTGATTATATCATGTTTTAACACGCCCTGTCACGTGTGAGTTTGATTCTTTTTCATGGGTCGAACACGTGGAAATATTTGTTGCTTTTTTTGGGTGGTGATGAGTTTTATACCTATGTTGTGTGATCGTCTCATTTAAAACTCTGAAGTTTTTAGAGGGAACATGTGTTTAATCTCTTAATTACATCATGTCTTAACAGGTATTTGGTCTTAGGACAAGCTTGTTGCCATTTGGGCCTAATGGAAGATGCAATGGTTCTGTTACAAACTGGCAAACGCCTTGCTACAGATGCATTTCGACGTGAGAGCATTTGTTGGTCTGAGGATAGCTTCTCGTTTTCTAAATTTCCAATCTCAAGCAAAAATTGCTGTACAGCTTTGCAAATAACCGAGTCAGAAACAATATCTCAACTTCTCAGTCATATCAAGCTACTCCTACGACGAAAAACTGCTGCAATTGCAGCTCTTGATGCTGGTCTTTACTCAGAAGCTATTAGGCATTTTTCAAAAATTGTGGATGGTCGTCGTGGTGCCCCTCAGGGGTTTATGGCTGAATGCTATATGCATCGAGCATCAGCGTATCATTCTTCTGGTCGAATTGCAGAGGCAATAGCTGATTGCAATCGAACGCTAGCATTGGACCCTTCTTGTATTGATGCTCTTAAAACTAGAGCTGCACTATTTGAAACCATAAGATGCTTGCCTGATAGTCTTCATGATTTGGAGCACTTAAAACTCTTGTACAATTCAATGCTACGGGATAGGAAACTACCAGGACCAATATGGAAGCGTCAAAATGTGGAATACAGGGAGATTCCAGGGAGACTTTGTTCCTTGGCTACAAAAATTCAAGAATTGAAGAAGAGGGTTGCAAATGGCGAAACGGGGAATGTGGATTACTATGCATTGATTGGTTTAAACTGGGGTTGTTCAAGATCAGAACTGGAAAGAGCACATTTGTTGCTAACTTTAAGACACAAGCCTGACAAATCGACGAGTTTCATAGAAAGGTGTGAGTTTGCAGATGAACAAGATGTAGATTCAGTAAGGGATAGAGCAAAGATGTCAGCTTTACTGCTCTATAGACTGATACAGAGGGGTTACTCTAGTTTGATGGCGACAATCAAGGACGAAGAAGCAGCTGAGAAGCAGAGAAAGAAAGCTGCTGCTGCATTGCAACTGATGCAGCAACAAGTTCAGCTAAATCAAGAACAACAACAATCAAGAACTGAAACTTTTGGCACAGTTGTGATGCAGCAACATATTCAGAAAATTCAAGAACTCCAACGACCTGTACCTGAAACTCTTGATTCAGATGTGTGCAATACTGCATTATGTAGTAACACAAACGTTACAAACGCGACAGTGTTCAAAGGGGCATTCTGCAGAGAGCATGCGATAGTTGGGAATATGTTGTCTCAAGCTGGATTTAATCAACCAATTCCAGTGAAATATGAAGCATTGAGTTGTTGAATTTTAGGGTATTTGTAGTAAGAGTTCTATAAAGAAAAGAGAATAGTTTGAAATGTTATGCCACTGACTCAGCAGAATCTGAATCTGCTCCTGGGATAACTAGAGTCTCGGGTTCAAGCCTTGGTATGGAAAAAAAATGTTGGGACCACTGCCTTCTTAAATGGGCCTCACGCGGCTTGAATTCATATTAGCACCAATGCATGTACTGGACACTGGGTGGGATACCAAAAAAAGAAAAGAACTTGCTTCAATATCATTGTACACATGAGGAAGAAAAGTATTTACCACTGCTAGCTGGGAAATTTTTGTAGTTTTATCCATTTGTCATTTTATTCTCTCCTTCCACTACATGCACAGTATTAAATTCAGTATCTGGTTTATCTACTACAAGTTACCGAGGGTCTATTGAAAATAACCTCAACCTTCACATCACCCCTCCCCGGACCCTAGTTGTTGAACTACACCAAGTCTAGCACCTTTTTTGATTCGGGTTTAATTTAATGTAAAGACTTTTTTAAACCTTTGAAAGTATCAAACTTCAGTCTTTCTCACTTTTGGTAATTAATCAAGTTTTCTATTGCCAGAAAAAAAAAGAAAAATTGTGTCCCTCTTCTCAGCATTGTTTTCAAAATAACAAAGTATTGTACATGATTGTTTCGTTTGTCATATTTTCATAGGAAAAAAATAGGACACATTTGAACAATATATGGAAAAAAGAAAAATATAAGTCAAGAATATGTAGATAGAAATTTCCAGCTACATGTAAATGTTACAGAAACAAAAGTATCTTCTCATCAAACTACATAGATACCAAAGGATACAAAATAGTTATAGAAGACTGACTGATCAATTCGAAAACAAATGAATAAGTATCTGGTGAAACCAATCTTTTTCCAAAAATGCTGATCTACAGCATAACCAGGACGCCACTTCTTTCAACTTCTATGGCATAACTTACTTTATATATTGAGATACCCACTTAAATCCATCGCCATAACCCATTTTCCGTACAATACTGCACATAAATACCTCCAAAGGACGAACGGTAGAATCAGCAAGATTCACCTTACCTTTGCCAGTTGTGACACCGGTCAAGCCAAGGTGATAACGCAGTTCATCTTCTGAGGCTGCATATGGTATGTCTATCTTGTTTCCCAAAATGAGGAAGGGGACAGTAGCAAGGGCTTCATCAGAAAGAAGCGCGTCAAGTTCCTTTTTTGACTCTGCAAAGCGCTCTTTGTCATATGCATCAACTAGGTACACAACTGCATCAACCTGTGGCACAGCAATTCAAGCCACTTGACACAAAACTACGGAAACTCATTGGGCAGATCAATAGTCACCGGAAAAGAAGGAAATAAGGAAAACAGAAGGCGCAAACTTTACACTAATAAGAAATTATTTAGTACCTTACACTGCACAGCTTAAAAAAGAAAAGAAAAGATTGCAACCTTGTAACAAACTACTGGGAGGAACTCTAGGGAAGGGGTGGAGAAAGGAACTTTGCTGGAGTAGGTAATGTTTTCATAAGACTAGCAATTTAGTCCCTGAGCAGTAATTTGCGACTCTTTCAGTCCTAAGCTTCCATCTGGTCTTCAGCATATGCTCCTTACTTCCCCGGGATAAAAAGTCTAACCATCAGAACAACCTATGTCCTACAGACACTTTAGGGGCACTTTTATCCACTACCATAAAATAAATGAATATAGAAAAAAGGTAATTTTCTAACTGTTGAGGCACTAAAACATTATAATTTATCAAAAGAGGGGAAAAAACATTATGCATGAGGAACTTTTGTCCTTTCTTTGTTTATTAAGGCAGATTTTTTGAAATAGAGTAAAAGGTACATTAAAATATGGATTGTAACGAGTCAATTTGGTGTTTCGTGAGATTAAGGACAACTTGTCTAAGAATAGTCATGATTTGCTGTGCTATCTGATCACCCAACTCCCAAGAAAAAAAGACGAAAAAAGTGTTGGTAGAGTTAGGCTGTTAGGCCGACATTAGACTATAAAGCAATCAAGACCAAAATCAAAGATGGAAGAATATCATGAAGCCAAACTTGTAACCTTGAGGGAAAAGGGACAACAGAGACCTTAATCAGGGAATAATAATTTCAACCTTGGGGAAACCAACTAATCATTGCTCTCATGCTATGATTTTCCTTTAAAAATTGGCAAGTGTACAAAGCAATTTATGAAGAAAAACTGGAGTCTTTTATGGTGAAAATAAATTTAGGTCAAACTAAAATGAATTACTTTTTAACTTATCATTTCCTTCCCATATCATCTACTCCCTCCATATCACTTTACGTGACAGTGTTTAACTGGATATGAAATTTTAAAATTCAAGAAAACTTTTATCATGTAAGCCAAATATAAGCAAAGCACCAAGATTATCCCTTTAACTGAGCGGTGGTGAGGGTTCCATATGTATTTTGTGTTTACATGAGCGGTGGTAGTGTCCCAACAACTCCTTGGGAGACTAAAATGAGGATACTTAAATTAAATAGTTACCAAAAAGAGAAGGTGTCATGCTTAGCAGTTAGCACAAAAAAATAAAAGGAAGTGTCACAAAAGTTTGGACAAACGGAGTGATAGGTATGAAAACAGTCACCCAAGTGTGTGGCCTAGTGATCAATGACTCAACAAAGTGGGTGAAAACCTAGGAGACCAGGGTTCAAATCTCCATACAGACAGAAAACCGCTAAGTGATTCTTCCCATTTGCCTAACTCTTGGCGGGCAGAGTTACCCGGTACTTGTGTAGGTGATAGGTAACAAGGTACTCGTTGAAATAATTAAGGTGCAAGAGCATTATATCAAAATAGAAGTGTATAAATATTTCAAGGATCTCTAACTCAGATTGACTTTAAAAAGTCAATTTGAGCATAAATTTGAATTTTTAGTTTGCCTACGTCCATTGCAATAAATGTCAGAGCTAAGCTGGACAATCGTTAGAAAAAGGGTGAGTATGGGACTAAATTAGCAGTATGGGGATTTCAGTGGACTGAAAGATAAAACAGAAGGCAAATCTAAGACAAATCAAATACTTCAATGGGTAAATCAGTGGTAGATGATGTTGAACCCGCTTGCTACAGATGATAGAATCTTTTGTAAGCTTAGTTTCTTCCCTGGAGGTTCTTTTTTTAATTCTATTCTCACCCTTTCCCTCCTTTTCGGATGTTATCTCAGCACTTCTTCGTGTTGTTTTGTCTTTTATGAAATCAACAATGCTTACCTTTTCCAAGAAAATCTGAATCATTTTCCTTAAAAAAACTGCTGCATTCAAACATACGACTTCGACAAATTTGACAAAGGAATAGCCCACTACACCTTCAGTAAATTTAATTCTCCATACAAATACTTTCTAAGCACATACCTCACAGAGATAAGTGCCACCAATGAAGCACATTAATGTTTTCATGTTGCTGCAAGGGACAGCCAATCTAGAGGCTGTACTAAGCCATCATGGTCATCGAAGAGAAACACAAGTCATATAAACGAAGGGAAAAGATAGGGAAGTGTCTAGGAATCTGGCCCAGTAGGGCAGAACAATAGCAGAAGTATTACGGAAAAAGGGTCACATTTACCCCAGTACTTACAAAATATTGTTCATATATACCCTTCGTTATACTATTCGATTATAGAACACATGGATCTGATGCAACTACATGGCAACTGACTTAAACATCCAGTACAGTTGATATAAAAGGCAATTTTGAGTTTTCTTTACTTTTGGATTAGACTAAAAGAGATTATTTCTTTTTATTAAAAAGTAAAAGATGATCCGGTTACAAAATTCAGGTATTGATATATATCTAATCTGACAGAAAGATTCAACACAATCCGCGAAACTTTTCAGTGACCAACACAAGAAAATGCGGAGAATACAATGATGCAACAAAATGGGCAAGACAAGTTCTACCTATGTGCAGAATTAAAATTACAGAAATAAATGGTTATCAACATTTAATACACAAGGCATACCTTGGCATAGTAGTCTTTCCAGACCCGACGAGCAATCTGATGACCTCCCAAGTCGAAAGCTTTGAACTTTATCTTCCCAATACTCAACTCTTCAGATGTAGGATACTGTGTTGGCTGATGCTGAACTAGCCTCTGTACATACCGAAAAACAATCAAAGACGATGCTTTTATGATAAATCAACTACACACAATATGAATCCTAATCACCCATTTGCTCATTTCCACTTCATTCATGTTTTCTCAACATTCATTATAATTACTCAATCCATCTCAAATTTCTTTTTTAGTCTGTTCCCCCAAAAATGCTACCTTTCTACATTTAAAAGCAACTAAGGCATTAATAAGATGATTCACAAGTTTCAAATCTTTTTTTTAAACTCCATGCGCATCAAGCAACATAACATAATTCCTCCGTCTCTCTCAAATTGATGTAATGTACTTTCTTTTTAAGTTTGACTGGGAAAATAAATTGCTAACTTTCTACATTTAGAAACAATTCAACCCACCATGCTTTACATATTTCAAAAGTACATTTTTTTCTTTCTCAAACTTCGTGTTCAGTCAAACAACATAACATAATTCCTCCTTCTCAAATTGATGAGATGCACTTTCTCTTTTAGTAACTTCCTATATTTAGAAACAATATAACCCTTGATTTACAGTTTTTCTTAAACTTTGTGCCTGATCAAATAAACATAACATAATTCTTACATCCCTCTTAATTTGATGTGATGCACTTCCTATATTAGTCTGTCCCTAAACAAATTGCTACCTTTCTACATCTAGAAACAATTTAAACCATATAACAACAACATACCCTATATAATCCCAAACAATTTAACCTACATATTTCAAAATTATATCTTTTCTTTCTTAAACTCCGTATCAAATCGAATAAAAGGGAATTAATAGTACCTCATCTTTGAGCATATGAAGAAGAGTGGTTTTGCCAGCATTGTCAAGACCTAAGAATAAGATCTTAGCTTCCTTTTGCCACAAACCTAGAGATGACAAAACTCCATAAAACCAATCCCACAAAAACATTTTTTTTTCAAATTCAAGAAAGATCTGGATTTTAATGTACTCTTTTTTTCAAAAAAATAATAATCAGATCTTGGGGTTGTTTATAGGGGTAATTAATTGTTAAACTTAGAAATAAAAATGATTAAAGAATTGATTAGGGTTTAGGTGAAGCAAAATGGGAAAATGAAAATTGAAACTAATTTTTTTTTTTGAGGAAAAAACACAAATATATATGGATGGATCTGAACTGGCATTAATTGCTGTCTTTTTATTTTCTTCCTTTTTTTTTAAATGGTGGTAAAAACTCGACAGGTAATTGAAAATAAAATATTTATTTTAATATATTAAATCTCCAAATCTAATCAATTTTCTTTTTTTGATTTTCCAATTATAACATGAATTGAGAAATAAAAAAGAGTATGAAACAATTTAAAGGATCATATATTTAGTTTTTACACGTTAATTTTTATATATAAAATAAAATAAAATCATATTCAACAATTTTTTTAATTCTTTTCTTATAATAATTTTGAGAAGGTGTGAAAGAAAAAGGAAAAAAATGTTTTCATATCATGTGATGATATGTTGTTCTATTGTGCTATGCGTGAAAAGCTTGTAAATTTGGGAGAAAGAACGATCAGACTTATCATTATGCTATCATCTGTGATATGCTAAGGTAAGATACGTGAAATTATGATCGATGTTTTTGTAGTGAAAGAAAGGGAGGAAGCATTAATTGATGAATAAAACACTTCGATCAAGTTGAATTTTTTTTTTTTTGGGGCAATTAAACTGTGAGTATTACCATACCAAAAACAAAGTATTACAATTTTGATCAAGTTGAAAATTGTTGGCTCAATTATTCACGTTTTTTTCTTTTACATTGATTTGATATTTTATGGGTAAAGTAAATTTATAGAATAACTCCATCTATAATTATGTCTCTCTATGCCATCGTCGTTTTTCTAGATCTTTCATCGTGAGGGTATTTCCCATTTCAATTTATTCATGTTACTTTCCTTTTTCTAATTTCAAGTTTTCACAGGACATGTTTAAAATCATAAGATTCAAAACTCTTCTTTACTTTCTCAACCAAATAAACAAATCAAAACGGAAGGAGTAGCAAGTATTAGAAAATGTCTATCATATATTAACACAAAAGGGGAAGAAGGAAACAACATTCATTATACTCAAATGTTTAGTTTCAATACAAGAGTTTTTCGATTCCCCTTTAGTTTCCAGCAAAACTATACCTCTTCAGGAGATGGGAAAACTGAAGGTACTCGGAGGGAAACTGAAAGTCGTTTAGGAAATGGTAGCCGGAGATGGTTATATACACACCTTACAGAAGGTTTTCATGGCTCTGATATTTCCGATATAGTACTTGGCATGTTAGCCAGCATCTCGTGAACGTTTTCAGATCATGGCAAGCTCAATGATCACAACGCCACCATAATTATTATGAGGTACTCTGCTCCCGAGCCTTTGCCAGCTTTGCTTGGGTAAGCCTGTCCAGGATAGAAGGTTCCAGAGGAATTGGATCAAGACATCGCTCAGCAGCAGCAACAATTACCTGTTCGTTCAAGAAGATAAGTTCATTTAATCTCTTGTCAGACAAAAGAACAGTTGAAGCAACAACTCTATCGATATGTACAGTTTCCAGCAAATAAACAGCAGTATAATGGACCCTTTGAGAACTTTCATACTGCACAAAAGGAAGTGTCATTGAAGAGGAGACACTAGCCAAAGAATCCTTCGACATAGTAGCTGTAAAGAAGATAAGTAGGCATTATGTCTTTACCTCATCAAGCAAAAAATCAACAGCAGCTTCATCATCGGCAGTGTCCTTCAGAGTAGTTTTAAGAAAATGGATGTCCAGCTGAATTTGTTGAAATCCACTACGGTTAAAAGTCTGAAGTCGGACAAATTCTTGTAAACTCTTCAAGCAAAGTTTCACGATAGTAGTTATTACTGAGTCCTGCAAAATCAAGGACATTCTTATCCATTGTTCTTCCAGACAAATGAAGTTTACCAAGTGACAAACACAAGCACCCAACCTCTGTATGTTCAACTTTTGTGAAAATTTCCATCTTCTGCTTAAACAATTTCGCCAAATGGGACTCAAGAAGTTGACTTCTGGCCTGCTGGGTATTTGACCGTACCATTCTGTCATCTCTTAATGGATTACTACGGGAGGAAATGGTGCTCCCACTGCTGTCAGAACGGCGATGCTTACGCTGGATCCCTTCAGGCAACATACTCTTTACTTCTTTAATGATACTATCTAGCTGGCAATAAAAAAGAAAATGTTAATTCTTGTCCTGTATCCAATTACATGTTACAAAAAGGGGATAGTTTCCGCCCACACCGCACATTAACTTCCCGTTCTTATAACATGAAAAGAAGATAAAGCCAAAACTTACCTCTTGAAGAAGCAGATCAACAAACATATGAACTTCTCTGGGCTCTTTATGCTGTACAAACAGGAAAAGGTAAGACGAATTAGCACAAACCATCACATTGCTCCTCTTGGGTAAATACTCCTACCTCACCATGTGTTAAGCTTACCTTGACCCAATTTGGCGTTGTAAACCTTTTATTCAAGACAACTGATATCTTCTGAGTTCTCATGTTAATATACTGAGAATAAATGGAGATGAAGAGAATCAGAATTTTGATTTCATACTCTACTAATGAAGGTAACAAAAGAATCAACAAACTTCATGTTTCATTTATAAAACTATAATCAAGCTAAGAAGATGATTTGAAAATTGAAACAGTGAAAGATGCTTCATAGATAAGCAAGCAATCCATATAGGACATCATCAAGAACCTTCAAAAGCAAGAATTGGGAAAACGTATGAAATCATTTAGATACAAGAAAAACATCTTTATGGCTTACCGACTAACAAAAATTACATTCAGCAGTTCTACTAGATATAATTATAGAAAGATGTTACTTCTTCCAAAATGTGCTATAATTCATTCACCAGATGAAAATGTATTTCACAAAAAAATAAAATAAAATCATATAGCTTATTTTTTTAGACATGTAAGGATTTAACAAATAACAACAACCAAGCACTAAGACAGTGAATTTGCTTACATGATCTGGGATCCCCTTATACAAGTGTTACCTATAGCTTTTGCATACTGCATAACCACTTTTCTCCCAATAGAAGATTTTTACACAGTAAACTTCTGTAGTTCTAGACATCTACCATTAAATTGCTGTATGTTTCTTAAAGAAACTACATACAAACTTGTTAGCAATAGAAGACGAACCATGGCGGAGACATTAAACTCTCAGTAGTTAAGCAAAATAATTCAGATTCTGTAGTTAAGCCAGTCACTGAAACAGAATAATGGTGTTGGGCATCTGTAAGAGAAAGAAGATGCTCAGAATATAAATAACATACATGCTGCAAGAATTTTTCACCAGCTGCTCTGAAGGTGCGACAAATTTCTGCAGGAACAAAAGCTGGACCATTTTCATAGCCCCGAGACCCACCACCAGAGAAAGATGAGGCAATTTCCTGAAACATTTGAAAAGTTAAGAAGTGCCAATTAAATGGGGCAGAACATAAAATTATACTGGCTATAACTACTAGGCCACCCCTAACCTCGGTAATTCTGGGAATGGCATTTTGCTCAACAAAAACAGACAGTTGAGCCAGCACAAGAACAAGCCCAGGAAGTATTTTGTCTCTCTGTATTCCCTCCTCATGAAAGCTTAGATCTTGACCGGCTGGATATTTCTTTCCAGAAAGTAAGAGAAAATGATCATTAAGTTTCCTGAAGAAGTCCTGAAATCCTTCTTGTACCCAGTCAATAACCAAGTCTCTCAACTTAGAAAGCAGTTCCAAGTTTTCATCAACAAGTTGACGGAAATCCTGTCATACAAGAAATCAAAGCAAAGGTGCAACTCAGAACAGAATTCACTAGGAATTAAATGCCTGTAATCGTGATTTTATAGCTTTATCTTTTCTTTTAGAAGGTAGGTTCCTTGTTATACAGGAAGCAAGTCTATTTATCTTTGATACAGGGAGCTAGTTTTTGTCTAGTTGAGTTAAAATTCATGTTATGAACCAAGTCCAGCACAATGTAGATACTAATGTCATACAAGTTGTTATTGGGCTGACAAGGCTGACAAGAGCTATTGGGCCGAGAACGAGCAATAGGGTCAGGTTAATTTGGGATCCGGGTGAAGTTATGGGCATGAAGCGGTTCCATAAAAAAGGGCAGGATATGTGATTTAGAGATTATGCAAATTGTTGAAAAAAATGTCTAGTCCTCTCATCCCCTTTCTTTGAATTCTACTTCTCATCTTCAATCTTCTTCTATCTTTAATTACTTGTTATTTTAATATTTCCATTGTAAGTCGGTAGTTTTATTATTACAACTAGAATCGTAAGATTGTAATCGTGTTTTAGTGCTCTTATTAATATAGCGAGGATTTTGGTTTGTTACATTGGTGCTTTCATTATCGTACTCTAATGGCAGCAATGGGTTTAGATCGATTCACCGGAACAAGTAATCCAGAGGACTGGATTTTTCAGGCCGAACAATACTTTGCGTCCCTTGGCTTTCCAGAGAATGACTGGCTACCTCTTCCTTTCATCTATCTCGATGGTGAGGCACTCGACTGGTTCCGTTGGATGTATCGCAACAAACAATTTTGGGATTGGAAGCATTTCAAGGAAAAGTTATTCTTGCGATTTCGAGCACAAACCTCCCGAGAGTCTCATGTGGCGCACTCGCAATTCAAGACCATTCTTACGTTGCTACAGAAGATGCAGGACAATTTTTCCGTTATGTCTACGCAACTTGACAACATCCATATCTCAACTTCCAGTATATCCAATATCACATGCTTATCACCAACAATAATTCAAGAGGTTGCGGTAGAAGATGCAATTGACAGTGCTACTACGAGGGTTAGCGAAGAGATTGTCTCTGTTTTTGACAGTGCTACTACGAGGGTTAGCGAAGAGATTGCCTCTGTTTTGGTTGATGGAGAATCACACATTGCAAATCATTCTGATGTACATCTTAAGACATTGGACACTTTGACAGACACAAATCTCCTTTTAGTTGGGACAAATTTGGTCATGGGAGATGAACATTCAGACCATGCAGACAAGGTGTTTGATGATAGTTCTCACCAGATTGATGACTCGGTCCATGAATTTGACAGGGCATTTGACTTGGTAGAGGATAATTCAATGGGGTTGCAAGTGCCTTTGCAAGTAACTGAGGTGATAAGTACACCTACTTGGTGCGTTGAAATTGATTGTCGTGGTGATATGCACTCTAGGAAATCAAATGTTTTGGTAGATGACTGTCTTGAAACTAATACTGACATAGTGTTTGGTGAAAGTCTCCAGCAAAACGAGTCCGACCTACAATGCCAATCCGGAACTCTGCGGCTTGTAGTGATTGAAAATTCTGTTTTTCATGAGATTTTAAGTTCTGACTTTGATGGATCAATTAGAGTTGATGGAAAGATCTCTCTTATCCCTCATGATGATGATGAGATTGTTGAGTTTTATCCATGCATATTCAATCAATCATTTTTTGTCGATTTTGGGGCTCTAGCAATTGAGAGCATGACAGATGACTTACCCACTTGTTATTGGTTTGACACTGGGCAATATATTTCTCAGTCCATTACCTTCGTGTTCAGACATACAAAATGTGGTGCTTATTTATCTGCAACGGACTTTGACAAGAATGGTTATCTTCCTATTATTGGCGCTCAAGGTGGCGATGTCCATTTTTTTGCCATTATGTACTCAAGATGTTATAGCAGTGGGGATGACTCAAAAACAGCTTATGAAGGAGATGCTCACAATTGGTTGCTCGACATGTTGGCGTGTTACGTCCTAGCTACGGGATCGGGCATTTCAAAGGTGCAACAAGTGTTAGACACAATATCCAATGAAGCTTGGAAGGTATCCAATGTTATGTTTAATTTGCTACTGGTTGGGTTGCTATTTGAAACGCCTAAAGAAACACGAATTGTTCAGCAATTGCACTTAACAGACAGAGATTATTTGTTTATTTCTTTTGATAGTCGAGAACCTATAGTGTCGCCCTCACAATCTGCACACGCCCTACCAATGAGGTATTTTGATCCCAACTCTCTTTATAGTGGCTTTTCTAAACAGAAAAATGATTTGGTGGCATCTGACGAAATATATATTGACATAATTTTCCTGAAGCTTACAATAATTGAGGATCTATATCTTGATAAACTATTTTTTGAGAATAAGGGTGGTGTTTCAAAGAGTGAGATCCAATCTTATGATGTGAGAAATGATGTTAAACAAGAAAAAGTTAATGAGGGAATTAGACATGCTGAATGTTTCTTTACAATGGATGCCGGAACGAATTTGTTCATCGTTAAGCTTGATGGAATGGTGAAGGTTAATTGTGTGTGGGATCCGGGAATCAGTTCCAAGACTATGCACCATAATGGTCTTAGGGAGACCACCGAGGCACACCTATTGCTCGAATTTATTGATATTACTTCTCGACTTCTTAATTACTTTTATGATGCTCACTTGAAAGAGTGTACTAAATCTAAAGGAAGGAGGAAGACGACATTAAGGGGATTGTTGGTAGTTCCTTATGTGTGGTTGAGTTTGTTACAAGATAATGGATGGCAAGTTTTACTTTACATATATACATGTGTGGAAGCTAAGGATATGCCTTATGATATTAAGCTGCGTGCTCTTACTCTTGTTTATGCTGTGTTACTGGAACCAAAGCAGGACATACTTGTTTATATTGGAAAACCCTACAATAATGACCAATATATGTCAATTGTCTGCAACACTCTTATGGTTCCTATCAGTGTGCCTCAAAAGACATTTGTGTTGGTTTATGGTCAAGAGTACATTTTACCTCCTTGGTATTGTGACTTTTAAATGAGTCAAGGTTGTTCAATCTACTCAGCTAGTTCAGAGATACAATGACAACCTACTGTTATCTGAGACAGTTGGTGAGAAGCATGTTGTTTCCATTGTTATTGTCTTGAACCTTGAGGACAAGGTTCTTCATTGGGATGGAGGTATTGTTATGAACCAAGTCCAGCACAATGTAGATACTAATGTCATACAAGTTGTTATTGGGCTGACAAGGCTGACAAGAGCTATTGGGCCGAGAACGAGCAATAGGGTCAGGTTAATTTGGGATCCGGGTGAAGTTATGGGCATGAAGCGGTTCCATAAAAAAGGGCAGGATATGTGATTTAGAGATTATGCAAATTGTTGAAAAAAATGTCTAGTCCTCTCATCCCCTTTCTTTGAATTCTACTTCTCATCTTCAATCTTCTTCTATCTTTAATTACTTGTTATTTTAATATTTCCATTGTAAGTCAGTAGTTTTATTATTACAACTAGAATCGTAAGATTGTAATCGTGTTTTAGTGCTCTTATTAATATAGCGAGGATTTTGGTTTGTTACAATTCAGGTAGTTGTTTTGGCCTAATTAATAGTTAAAACTATCTGTCAATTACCTGAGATCAATTTTATTGATGTCTCGTGCAAAGACCACAGAGAGCATAGAAGCATTTCAATAATTTAATACCAGTGCAAATTTGTAAAAGCATCATCATATTGTTATTGCATTCCAGAGAACTATTCGCAAGAAAATTGACTCACATGGAAATGGATTTTACTTATTGGAAGTTCTCCACCTATACTCATAAGAACTCTTCAGTCTTTTACTTCTATATCATGTAGATTTCGTAATTGATGTTCAAGTAGGCTCTTACACTGAAGCTAAACACCGTAAGGGCAGAAGTAGAATTGATCAACATGTACCATCAACTTTAAAAATCACCCGTCCCACCCTCCGATGAAGTCTAAATCTTGAGGGGGACAGTACATAACTAGTGAAGTAATACTAATAACTTTAATAGGTTTGAACAAATACAAGAATTATTTGCCATAAGGATAAGTAAGAACTTTGAATAATTCCGTCACAGCTTATTTTACCTGTAAGACATCCATACTGCCTTGCACTACTGCCTTTTTACTGGCCTCAAGGATGGCCTGCAAAGAATTTTTTTCTTCAATACCCTCTATTTGATTACCTACTTTGACGACAGCACCTGACAATTCAAAAGAACAAAGAATAGCCAAGATCAAAATGCATTAGAACTCATGCAACATATGTGGCTTCAATATTAAAGTCATTGTATTGATATAAAGAGTTTATTTTTCTCAAGGTTACTCATTTGTATTGAGAAAAAATCTCCGGTTAAGAAAGTTTACTATGGACAATACACTGAGATTTGGATCTTACATGGAGCGAAATGTACACACATTTCAGTTTATATCCTTTTAAAGACAAAAGATAAGTTGGACCCGTTTTGAGCTGTTCTTTGAAGAATCTTACCTTTTAGGCAGATAGAGTAGGTTCTTTGTGAAGAAGGGACAGAAAGCTGGTTCTGCATTTCAATTTCGGGGAATCGGTAAACTCTTTTTATTTAATTTTAATTTGAGAAAGAATGTTTTTTTTTTTTTCAGTTAATGAAAATCAGAGGTTTGTTGGTTTGCACATCCTTCTTAGAGATATCTTTATATCTCTTAACTAATCTGTTACATATCTATTTGTATTGCTACTGTATCTTCTTCTTGTTTCATTTTTAATTTACATGTTATCTATTATTTTGATTTAACAGTACAAACCTGAAATATCAAGTAGAAGATGGCTAAATCTGCTAGCAACGTATTGTTTAACGGCAACATGAGCAGCCTGAAACGACAGAGTCAGTACATCAATGACAATCGAGCATTACAGACTAATAAGAGCTAGATGTCTTTTATATGCAACCTCCATAGTAATATCACGCAGACCAGCCTCAGGCAACACTCCATCCATGAGAAGCACATCGGTCCAAATAATCCCTGATAAAATATGAGTGCCATAAGATACAATCAGTCATCATTACAATTTACAGTGTTCCAACACAAGTGTTATCCATGAAAAGCATGGTTATAGAAATAGTTAACTTGAGATTTTGGAAAGCAGAAGAAAGCTTAATGAACAAGCAAGACTGAAACTAAACAAAACAATCAGTTTTTTTTTTTGAAATAGGTAACTTGCTAAACAAAACAATCAGTCATATCGAGCATAAGGTAAATAAGAAAACGAAGTCCAAATAAAGAAGTTAAGTAGATGCAGTTGAAAATGCAAAATTAAAGTTGAATAAGCAAAATAAAATAGAAGCTCATTTTACAATGTCCATGAGGTGAATGCTAATAAAACTTACTTAACATGGCAACAAGATCAGAAGAAGCAAGTTGTTTCTTGATATGCTGCTGGGTGGCTTCAAAGTGCCTGAATTTGGTAGTAATCACAGATGCAAAAATATTAAGCACAAATGATAATGAGAGAAAAAAATCAGCTTCACCAAGAAAGGAATGTGGTGAATAAGAAGTGCTTACATTTTAGGTATGTTTTGAGCAAGTCTGGAAAGTTGCTGTTCTGAATCATGGAAAATAACTCGATAAGCACGGACAGCCTCGGAAAATTCACGAATAGAAGCCTAAGTCATGAATAGGAAACGTTAATGTAAATACAATTAGTGCTCAGAAGGAAAAAAAATGAATAATTCAACCATACAATTCAATTCCAGAAGAAAGGAACTCCAGAAGCATACTTAAGATCCCGAATATGTGTCCTTTTGGTTTCACCATATTGTATTAAGCTAAGTGCGGGGAACTAGAATGTCGCATAACAAATATCTCAGCGAAGTGGTATTATCTTTCACATAAATGGGCAAGTCATGTCATAATGCAATTCAATTAAACTTTAATTATGGTTAGTTTCTTTTCTCAAGTATCATTCACACCCTTTTTGTAGTGATAATTCCACCTCTTTGCAAGGTTGGGAGGGGTACTCATCTTTTAAAAAAAAGTAAAGGAAATAGTGTTAGTAATGTATTTAACCAAAAACATCATTGTCATTATTCACATCCCTATCCCTATCCTTAGTTTTAGTTATCCTTATCCCATTTTTTTATAACTAAAAGCCTCCCTTATCCCACATGTGGGATGACACAGGGTATGTTGTTGTTGTAAAAGTCTCCCTTAATTAAAAGCCCCATGCTACACTAGGATCATCACATACTTTATTTTGAAATACATTTGACAAATCAAATTGTATATTAAAACTTCTTTCACTCCCGACTCCCTCCATTCTCCCTTCTTTCTCCCTCTTATTCTGTCTTAGTCATTCTATCTATTCGCAATCGTCTCCCCGTTTCTTCTCTCCCTGTCTTCAGTCTCTCCCTCATATTCTTCTCTCTTTCTCCTTCTTGTTTCTTCCCCTTGCTTCTTTCTCATCTCTCTTTGGTGTTTATATTGTAGCCTAAGATTCCAACTTCAAAGTATGAGTAATGACCTTGCTTTAACGCACCTCATAAGCAGCAGAAGTAGCTGATTCAGGAAGGTTTCCTTGATCTACTGAAGCAGGGGGTAGTTCCTTAGATTCCAGATGGAGATCCACAAGGAACTGTTCTAACTTTTCAAATAGTTGCACCTTCAAATTATCAACCTGCATAAAACATATACATTCAAAGATCAACATGTTAGTTTTTGCTCACTCTCTTTATAATAATGGCTTTACAGCCTTTTTGATTTTAATACAAGATGCTACCATTTTTTTTAAAAAAAAGATCAACATACAAGAGGAAGACAATAGAAGCATCAGTAATCTTGATTGCACCAATAAACACATGAATTTTTGTTTCGGTCATTTATAGTATTTACAAACTAAACTCGAACATATACAGTTACTCTTACATTGATATCCAAAGAATATGAGGCCGCGGGTTTCCTCTTTACATCATATATTTTTCTTTTCATCTTGAGGGAAATTATTTCGACAACCATGCAATGTATAATCCATACCGTGATACTAGCATAGAAATAATTTTTGTTACCAACAAACTACCATATCCTTTTGGCTCTATAAACATACAAAAATGACCACATTTACCATTGCACTACGTAAAAACACATCCTTAACATTTTCAATTCTCTACTTGAGAAAAGAAAAGGATAAAATTGAAGAGGCATATTAGACAGAAAAGCTGATTCTAATTCAGAGGGACTGGCAACCGTAGGGTTTTGATAATAATTCAGGGGACATAAGGTACCTATGTCTTATGTCCCTCAAACTCTTCAAAATTCTCGTCAGGTGCATGTCGGATCCTCCAAAAGTAGTTTATTTTGGAGGATCTGACATGGGTGCAGCGACATTTTTTAAGAGTCCTAGTAACATAGCTTATGTCTATGCTCTTATTATAATAGGAAGTTTATCATAATCCTTTTAAAAACCCAAAAATATTTTAAGTTATTAAAGGCACATATTTTTAAGACAAACAGTAAGAGGATCTTAGTATATGGCTATCCAAAATATACGAAAGTCATCTTAATATGTATTTCACACGTTGCTTACCCACATCCCTTCCCAGCCATTCTTACATAAGTGATATAATTCATCAAGTTAACCCATTGTGCAATTAATTCACATTGGATTAAACTTTCAACAAAATGCAGCAATTTTACTAGCTACTGCGAGCAAGGCATGGATAAAATTGAGACCATCAACATACTCATCTTCACTCTTCACAGGATGGAGAGCTGAGAAAACAACTAGAAGCTAAGCTTCTTGCTAAGAGAGGGACAGTGATATGTCAAATGGGAGTGCAGAGTGCATTTCTTTATTACACATTTTATTTGAACTAAAGCAGACTAAAATTCTTATGAAATTAAAAATCCGTTCTAACATTCAAGGATAAATAGAACTATGCACAACAAGTGATAGAAATGCTCATATATAGAAGCAGAAAAGAAAGTGTGATACAAACCGGAAAATTTAACTGCTTAAGGAGCATAACAGCTTCAGCCCTGGCTTGTATTGATTCAGAATCTGAAAATACCTTTCCCTGTAACCAAAGAAAAAGTAATATGAAAGCTCAACTCTGATCATTTTTGCCAAGTTCTTGATAGAAACCCAAAACGGCTTGAACCAGTGTTCTGCAAAATTTGTATTCAGATTCATCTTTTTCCCAACTCCTTCAAAATTAGCCCTTAGAGAGAGGGCAGATCAAAACACTCCACAGCATGGCAGAGATCTAAATGGTTCATAGGATTAATGAAACTTTGCTCTGTTTGTTTAGAATGGAGAAGTAACGCTGGACAACTCAAACACAAAAGCAACAACCCCCCACCCCACCCCACCCGATCCCGTCTATCCCATTTTTATGAGACACGCTTTCCTTTTTAGTTTGTCGCAAAAAGAATGGCACCTTTCTATTATACAAAACAATTTAACTTGAACCTCTCATTTACCCTTAATTAGATGATTTATAGTTGCACAAATGTCTATGGCTTGTTGAAGACCACAAGTTTCAAAAGTCTTTCTTTATTCTTCGTCTTCTCTCCTCCCTTTCCCTCCATCTTAACAAAATATCTAATTCTGTTTAAGTACGTCAACCAACTATGGCCTCTCCCAACAAAGTAATTGCTAACTAGAAAAAAGGAGAAACCTGCAAGTGTGTTGTAATAACAGCAATTACTTCCTCTGAGGCTCTTTTGCAATCCTGGAACGAAGAGTCTCCATATGCCTGGTGATGAAAAAGTGCTGACATTACAGATGAGACTTTGACGTGCATTTACACATACAAACAGGAAAAACAGTGGAACAAATATCACTATGCACAAACCTTGAAAATGGGCATGGCTCCAGTGTAGTATTTCACAGCATCAGCATAGGCTTCTGATTTGATACACTTTGCTAACCTAGCGGGTAGATCATATATGAACTGCTCTTTTCCACAGAAAATGAAATCCATGTAACTCACAAAAACCAGAAACCAACTCATATACAATTGATAGCAACATACAACATAAAGTTGCATTTTATCTTTGTCGGAAAAGAAAGTTACATGATGAACCTGAACAACAAGTCTATAAGACTGTGAAGGTAAAAATACATTTTATTTTTTTCAATTGACATTAGCAATTATTTACAACTTCACCAATCCTTTTTTGACCATTTAATCATGTGAACTGTTAAGAGCTCTAAAGATCCAGTGGCTAAAATATGGAATGGATAATTCCTTCCTCCCCAGACCCCAATTGTGGGATTTCACTGGGTATGTTGTTGTATAAGTCCTCCTTCCTAAAAACAATTTCACTTTATAAGTAAATTGCTCTACATATACCCCATGAATAATGAGTTCAGGTAGCTTGTACTGGAAATAACAGATGATGCCATTTTTAATTAACATCTGGATAAATCTGTTTCACTGCCAAATGAGCATCTTATTTTCCCTTGCTTAATTGTTTTTTTATAAGTATTTCCCTTGGTTAAATCATAAACAGTCAAAAGTCAACCAGCTCAAAATATCGGGCGTATAAAGGAAATGCTTATTCCTCTATCCTCATCACTAACAACTTAGTTGTAAAGGTTGTTATAAGAACTCACAGTTGGTAACTTCATTACTCAATAAGAAAAGACACATTTCCCAATTGCGTAAGACATTGCAAGAGCCTAACACCTGACTTTAGTACCTGAACTTTGCGTAGAAGATTACGGGTCCTATGCAATTTCTCTATGTGTTCCCTCTTCTCAAAAAGAGAAGTATTGACCCCATCGCTTTTAGATTGCACGGACATTATCTGCAAATAATTATTTTGAGAACGGTAACAGATTATCTACAAATAATTGAAGAAAATCTAATTCTTGATACACATCTTTCAGTGTTTTGCTGCTTAGGTCGTGATTATAACCCCAAAAAAGTTCAAAATTCCTTAAACAAGTTAAAAGGGAAAAAAGAAATAAGCAAAAACCTTTTCAAGAAGCTGCTCCATATTTGTCTCCATGCCAACAATATTGTTTTTCATCCTGGGAAGGTAATCATATAGGTGAGTTCTTTATTATGCCAAATGAGAACATGACAAGATAAAACCCAGTTAGTCCTGATTCAACATATAAGCTGAAGCCAAGCATAATAAGTTTAAGAAACCTCTAACAGTTGCCTGATCTCCCTAATTGAACAGCAGAAATTGAGGACCCATGCAACATGCTTTAAGTACTAAAAAAACTCAACCTACTTAGAGTTAAGTTGCAACTATACCCCCTAATGTTTGTCTCTCAAGGGATGGAATGGGTTCGAAACAACTTTCTAGAACATGGTTTACCTTTTAATTGTGTCTGTGGCACTTACGAACTTGTTGTAATTTTCATATACCAGCATTTGCAGGTCAGTATCGAGATTCTTTATCTCAGCAGCCATTTCAACATGCCTCTGAAGCATACCTTCCAAATTGGACTTCTGCATCTGTATGTTTGATGAAATATATGACATTCGTCCCAGAAAAATGAATCAAAAGTCATATTTATTTTTTCCACGACTAGAAAAGATGGCGTGATTAAAGATCAGCTTACTCCTTGGGCAAGCAACAGATTAAGTAAAGACCTCTCTGATAAGTACAAAAGTTCGCAATACAGAAGTTTTACTGAAGACACCTTACTCAAAGACAAACCAACACGGCCACTGTGTCAAAGTTTGCTCCTCTGACTTGGGTAGGCTGAGGGAAATGGGGAAGCATATTCTACAAGGAATACTGATTGATTCTATTGCAAGAGACTGCTGACTGATAGTATGACAACTCATTTTCCTTTTCTTTTCTTCCAGTTACAAGGATTAAACTGCTATGGGAATTTTATGCCTCTTCTTGAATTCTTTTAGGCTTCTGGAGAAGTTACAAAATAAAAATGTCACCAAAAATCTGTGCGCCGCATATCAATACAAGCCATTACCCCCATTAAACAGGGCGGGGTTCAATATTTATACCGTAGTTACTATGTATTTACATCCAAAATCCGAACTACCGATGTAGTATCTCAGGTATTGCTATTTGGTGCTAAAAGAACCTTAAGTTGTAGTATATCTTCATGATTGTTAACAATTTATCTTTCTTTTAAAAGGTAATAATTTTATTCATACAAATGCACAATAGGTGACTGTTCTAGTCAAAAGCTTTACAGCTTCTATTTACCAAGAAAATAAATTACAGTTTCAGCTCCAAATAGCTCAAAAAGTTAAGTAGATCTTTAAAACTAGAAACATAGTGCTGCCTGCTCTGAAGAAAAGGGAAAAAGAATATCCAAACATTTTCTCGTAAGGCTGTAAGAATTAATTACTACAGTCAGGCCTCTCTATATACTGGTCATCCTCCACAACAACATTTCACTATAGCAGCCACGTTAGTTTTTGGAACCAAATTTTAATCTTATGTTATATTATATGTTCTCATAACAACATTTCACTATATCAGCCAAAAAATATGTCATAGAGCTTTGTCTGTATATGTTCAAAACATTTTATTTTCTCTTTCCAAAGACGTCTATCCAAACAAAGAAGAGAGAGCAATCCAGATTTATCCTAGTTTTTACGTATTGCCTTGCCATGTTTATTGATGATGTTATAAGCGTCAATTTAAATAGATTGGGAAATAGGAAAACAGGGAAGTCAAGATTAACTTGGTAGAAATTTGTAAATTAAACTGAAGGAGCAACCGCATTCACACTTTTAGCATTCTTTCTTTTTCAATGGTACCTAAAACATGTAAATGGTACAAGAATTTGCCTGTGTTAGGTTGGGGTAAGACCTAAGAGTACCTACTGAAGCCTTTCTTTGTTTAGCTCCCACAAATGAGCTTGGCCGAATTTGGCGTAGTTAAGTACTATGCACTTCTCTCCTTTCCTGCTAGTGGATCAGTCGCGTACTCACAGTACTGTACATTCTGTCATCCACTGCAGTTACGGGGTAGGGATAGGCTCCAATTAATTTAGTGGAGAATGATATTAGATGTGCACATAGGTGAAGAAGCTGCAAGAACCTTCCAGGCCCTGAAGCTAATAACTCTAACAGGTGTATTACCAAAGAAGAATCTTTTCTTCACCTCCATAAGTTGGGAAGCTAAGAAATTAAGCCATTATTGCAAGCTTGTAAATGGGGGATGCAATTTCTGGTTTTTGACAAAGAACAAAGAAAAAGCTGATATCTTTGAGACTTTGATGCAACAGAAATTTGCATAAGCAATAAGCCAGTTATGTCACATGCTTAGTTGAACATGGAATTTCCTGAAGACCAAATCTTTTAATCTTTTAATTTTGTAGTGTACGCAGACATACTTTCTTGGAACTGCAGAATTCAACAAAATTATTGGTTTATTAATAAAAATAAAAACTTGATCTTTTTCCAGGATAGCCATATTCTAAGCTAGCATTTGGCCGGATCAGATTTTGGATCAAATCCTGAATATCTGTCTTCAAAAAAAATTCAGCTTCTTTCCAAGTAAAATGGATGCCCAATCACAACTTCAAAAACTCAAACTTTTCAAGTTTCAACTTCAAAATCGGCCAAATAACAGCTTAAATTGCTAAAAAGAAGTTATAAATCAAACTAAAACTAATTCAAAATCAATCTACAACAAAATGAAGTAGCAAGCAAGTAAATGAGAGAACATACAAGTAAATTCATGTACTGATCGGCATCGAACGCAGTAGTATTAATGGTATCCAAAGTTGCAAATCTGGAAGAAGTATTAGGCGGAACTGAAGTAGAATTAGGATCTGGAGAGTAAAAGCTCGATAATAGATCTCTCATTCTCTTCGCTTTATCGTCAATCAGAACTTCATCATCTAGACCCATTTTTTTTGGTCTTCACGAATTCAATATCAGTTACTTAAGCTTCACAACTACTTCAATGGCAGAAGTGAAGAATTTGAGATCTATCAGTCGTTTAGATGCTATGGCAATGAAAAAATTTGACTTGGAGAAGATGACTCCACATAATTAGTTGAAACTTCATAATAGTCCCTTAAGTTTGAAGTTCTATTCAATTACTCCTCAATTCTTTTTTATTATCCCACTATCAAATATACTTCTTAACTTTACGATTTAATAGTATGAAACTACGTTATCAATTATTTTCAAAATCAACCTTCACAAGATAAAATTTAAAAATAATAAGTATAATTTAAGACATATAATTTTTTTAAAATAAAACTACAATTATATAATTAGATAAATCTATAAATATGATAAATATCTTCTACTTATCAAACATAGGGGTCCATTGTTTTTTAAATTGAGATGGACTAGAATTGTTATACAAATGAAATTTATGTTACATGTTGTGATTAAAAGCATAATTCAAATTTTTAAAAGACATCACCTTAATCCATTTTTTCAATTAATATATTAGCCTTTGTTTGTAATAACAAAAATCATGAAACTTTATTTTATTTTTCACCAGATCAAATTAAGACATATTTTTAAATAGATTATTTTCTTCTTTTAAGTCAAAGATATTGGAAACTTGAATAATAACAATATTTTTAAGGCATAATAAATACATGGGATCATGTACTATTAAATAAAAAAATATTTTGAAATTAAAAGAAAATATATATTAAGGAAAGATAGAAGAAACTTACCTAATATTAGTAGGTTTATTAGCTGTCATCCTACAGCCAACCATATTACACCTATGACACAACTTCCCTTAAAATAATTATAAAAAAAAACTCAAAAAGCTTCTTCTTATCCCCTATATAAACCCCATTCTCTACTCCTTTATAACATTCTTTCAACCTTTTGGTTCTACAACTTCCCTCTTTGCAAAGGTAAGTTTCATTCTCCTTTACCCTTTTTCCTTTTTTGCTTTCTCTATTTTTTGTGTTTTGATTTAGCTTTTTTGTTTGTTCTTTATGTTATTTTTTAGTTCTTTTGTTTATTTTGTTTGATGATTGTTCAATTTGTGTGTATGGTAAAGTGTAGATGGATCTTATGCCTACTTTTTTAATTTGAGAAAAGAAAAAAGATTTGAACTTTAGTACTTTTACCCCTTTGTATAGTGATTAGTAAGTTTTTTGTTTGTTTTGTTTGATGATCTTCCAATTTGTGTTGATGGTAAAGAGAAGATGGATCCTATGCCTACAAAGATTTGAACTTTCTTATGTGAGAAAGGGAAAAAGATTTAAACTTTAGTACTTTTACCCCTTTGTATAGGGATTACTAAGTTTTTTGTTTGTTTTGTTTGATGATCTTTCAATTTGTGTTGATGGTAAAGAGAAGATGGATCCTATGCCTATAAAGATTTGAACTTTCTTATGTGAGAAAGGGAAAAAGATTTGAACTTTAGTACTTTTACCCCTTTATATAGGAATTTTGAAAGTTCTTCTGTTTGTTTTGTTTGATGGTTTTCCAATTTGTGTTCATGGTGAAGAGTAGATGGATCTCTCATGCCTATAAAGATATGAACTTTTTTAACTGAGAGAGAGAAAAGATTTGAACTTTTGTACTTTTACCCCTTTATATAGGAATTAGAAAGTTCTTCTGTTTGTTTTGTTTGATGGTTTTCCAATTTGTGTTAATGGTAAAGAGTAGATGGATCTCTCATGCCTGTAAAGATATGAACTTTTTTAACTGAGAAAGAGAAAAAAGATTTGAACTTCAGAACTTTTACCCCCTTTTATGGGATTAGAATCAAAACCAACTTTATTGAGTAGGTTAATCATCTGATATCAATTGATTTGGTGAGCCTTAATCTAGTGACATTTGTTTTAGGGTTTGCAAAAACAGTAATTTGGTTGAGCTCTTTCAGCAAAAAAAAAAAAAGAACTCTTTATTGAAGATCTTCAAAGTCAAATTTCCAAATCTTTCAAAAATGCAAAAGGATTTGGAGACTAGTTTTTAATCTTGTTGAAAGATTTGAAGGATTTTGTGTATGGTCTGTACACAGTAGACACTGCCCTCCCGAGATCCCACTTGTGGAATTACACTTATATGTTGTTGATGTTGTTGTTATTTTTGTTGTATTTGAAAATTTAAGTTGAGAAATCCTTAAAAGTTTAGAATTTTGTTGAGGTAGCAGAACATACGTTATTGTGTTTATGTTCTTTTTGTGGTTGAATTTTGTTTTGGCCTTTTGATCGCGTTTCTGAGAAGTTCTCTAATATAGCCTGTTGTGTTTGATTGCAGATCATTTTTGTGAATACTTTTATTTGCTGTCTGGATTTTGGATATTCTACTCAGGAAATTATTTGGTTTCTTTGAAGATTGATTGGGGTCTCTTACAAAGTTCCAATGTTTGATTCTTAGTTTCAAAATTTCTTCATGTCATTCTCTATTCGCGTGCGTCGAGTTCGGATTCTGCATTCTTTCTCAGTAGTCTTTCTTTACTGGTTCTACGTGTTTTCATGAACTAGCCCTGATCATTGTCTTGTTCCAGTTTAATTTAGAAATTCCGTAGCCACACTATCAAAAGCTTGGTGCTTTAACAAATTATACATAGTTCCTTGTTATTCCATTTTTTTTTAATCATTCATTCAATCTGCCTGAGAGACATGTCTTCAACTCCGCAATTGGTGAGTTCTGGTTCAGATGCAGACCAGAGGTATGCCAAGTTCGACGAAAGGAAAAGGAAGAGAATGGAATCCAACCGTGAGTCGGCCAAGAGGTCACGGATGAAGAAGCAGCAGCGTTTGGAGGAGTTAAGTAGCGAAACAACACAGCTGCAGAACCAGAACAGTATCTGCCGCGATAAGATTGGTTCTGTTGAAAGGAACTATCGCGCCATTGATGCAGAGAACAACGTGTTGAGGGCTCAGCTTGCAGAATTGACTGAACGGTTGAATTCACTGAACTCACTCACCCAATTTTGGGCTGATACTACTGGTTTTCCCGTGGACATTCCTGAAATTCCCGACACTTTGCTGGAGCCATGGCAACTTCCTTGCCCAAATCAACCTATTACTGCTTCTGATATGTTCCAGTTTTGAGCTGCTGGTCTGATGATTTACAAGAATGGAATAGAGATTAAGCGTATTAAGTATCTAGTTTGATATTAGCAATGTAGCTTTTGTTTCTGACTAGTAATGGTTGGTTTTGGCCTATTATCGATATCTGAATATCTAGTTTGTTGTTTTTAGTATTTTATCGACTTTATTTAATATGCATCTACTATGAATGAGATGGGCCTATGCATCTACTATGAATGAGATGGCCCTTCTTATTTCTATGAAATTGCTGTGTGTTCATTCTGTGATATTGTGGACTTGTTTATCCTATTTTTCCCATGCGTTAATTATTTGGATGTCAATGCTTTTATAGGGCAAAGAGTTTCCACAAAGAACTCTTTTTTCTGTCATTTGATTTGTAAGAGTTTTAACTAGTGACTATATGTCTTCCCATCTGTCGTCTTCGTGGACAGTTATTTGGCATCTATGTTGATGGGAGATAGCATTTACTCGTAAAATTAGATTGGTGGTTGGACTGTATAAGCTGATTCAGATAACATGATTATAAGTTACTTGAATCAAACTGATATAATTATGAATGAATTTTTATAAAGAGATGAATCTAAGGTAAGTTTAGTGTTTTCTTCTTTTTGTTGTTGTAAAGATGTTTTATTCATTCATGTTAACTGAAAATTGAAAGTAGCATTACTAGTAGTCTAGAGAACAATTGTTCAGTTGTATTTCTGTCTTGTGATCACATGACAATAACTTTATAAGTTTCAATTCGTTCATTCAAACTATATCATATAAATTGAAATTCATTGGAGTATTAGGTATAATTAAACACCATACATAAGAGCAGATTAAGTTTTGATAAAACAGATTACAAATTTGAAAAGAACACAACACATGACATGAGTAGGTAGGTACTAATCATCATAATTAATTATCATAAGTGCGGCATTCATCAGTTTCTGGATTATCCTTGCAATAATTCTCCAGCACATCTGATTCCTTCTTCTTATCCCTGGCATGGCTCGCTGCTGCACTCGTCTCTTCCACCACATCCCACGCCGCCTTACACTCACCGCTCACCGGATCCTCCGCACAAGCTTCTTCAGCTTCTTTAACACTTTCCGCAACTAAATCAGATAGCTTCTTATCCGGAACTACTCTGGGTACTACTACATGCATCCTCCTGTAACCGAATGGACCTGATTTCTTCCTCCATGGGCTGTTTAGGGTTTCGAATTTCAACGGTTGAATTTTGGGGGAATCCGATGAAATTCTTGGGGTTGTGATACTAACACCAGCTATGGACGCCATTTTTTATTTTTATTTTTGCTCTGTGTGAAGGTGAAGAAGAAGAAGATATTTTTTCTTTTTATTTAGGATGGGTATATATTATCATGATGAAATGAATAATGAGCACACATTTCTTATCATTTTGTTGGCCAATGGTTAACATCCACGTCGTCAAGATGACATCCAAATTTTTTTTATTATAAAAAATATCTTATTATTACTAGTATATTTTTGAATTTTATTAAGGAAAAAGATTCAAATGGGTCATCGAACTTTCAGAAAATATTTATTTATGCCTTAAAAATTTAGCTTATTAATGTCATTATCATTAAAGAAAAGACTCATTCATGCCTTTTTTTTATGGTGATTTTGCAAAACCATTTCTGACATGTGGCCAATTATAATTCGGCCACGTCATCAATTTTTTAATAAAAATCAAAAAAAGAAAATAATTCATTTTTTATTCAAAATTTTGATTTTTTTAATTAAAAAAATTGATGGCGTGGCCAATTATAATTCGTCCACGTCATCAATTTATTTAATAAAAAAAATTAATTCAATTTTTTTCAAAATTATGATTTTTTTATTAAAAAAATTGATGACGTGACCAAATTATAATTGATCACGTGCAAAAATGGTTTTGTAAAATCACCATTAAAAAATAATGGCATGAATAAGCATTTTCTTTAACGATAATGACATAAATGAGTCAAACTTTTAACTGATGGCATAAATAAACTTTTAAAAAAAAATTAATGACATATTTAAATTTTTTCCTTTTATTAAAATGTATCTATTTTCTTAATTGGGAACGTATGGCCTTGTCTTTCGATCATAAAAAAAAGTCTCATTTAAGATTGATTTGGTGTAAGCCATGTTATTTTTTTTTTATTTTATCTTCGACATATTATATCTAATAATCTTATATTTTCTTTTATTATCTTTTTATACAAATTTTCTATTTCAAAAAACAAACATGTAATATTTAAACGTTACATTCGTTAAAATAAATTGCATATAATACATTTTGTGCTATTAAATCATATATATCAAAAGAATTTCGCTCATTAAAGTGTTATTTTCGATTAAATAATTTTAAATTATAAGCTAAAAATTGAAATTTTATCAAAAATTTCAAACCTTTAATAAATAAAATTCTCTAATACATATAATTGATTAGAGGTGATGGATCAAATACGAAAAAAACTAATCCAAACATCACAATATTAAATAGAAAAAAAAAAAAGTAGTTAAACATAGTGTTATTACTATTCCATTTACAAGCTGCACAGCGATTTTGCTTGCTAGTATTTTCTTGGAATTGCGTTTCGCCATAGACAGTGAAGAAGCTCGAAAGTTGAGAGCTTTTTTTCTGCTCTCAAATTTAGTCCATTAATGCTTCAAAGGATGAAACTTTGCTGCTATTAATGGGCAGAGATGTTCATCATCTTCTAAGTCTTGTTAAAAAGTACCAAAACTATCGCAAACCAATTCAGCAAGTTCATACTCAGTTAATATTCACCACTGCAGAAAACACCTTCAACTCAACTTCTTCAATACCCATTTTATTAACTCTATGGAACTCTTTAATTCGGCATTACTCTCTTGGTATTTTCCCACAAGAATCTTTTTTTCTGTTCAAACAATTGCGGTTACAGTATCACCCCATTATCTTTTTTGATAGCTTTACATATTCATTCTTGATTAAAGGGTCAGCTAATTTAGGGGAGTTGTGTAAAGGGAAACAGATTCATTGTTTGACTTTGAAGGATGGGTTTCAATCTCATGTTTATGTGCAAACTGCATTGGTTAATATGTATGGGGAATGTGGGTTGGTTGGTGAAGCCAAGAAGGTGTTTGATGAAATGCCTGTGAGAAATTCTGTGACTTGGAATGCTTTGATCAGTGGTTGTATTAAATGGGGTGATGTTAAGGTTGCTCGGGCGGTGTTTGATGTAATGCCGGAGAAGAATGTTATTTCATGGACGGGTCTTATCGATGGGTATACGAGGATGGGTCAGTTTAATGAGGCTTTGTCATTGTTTCGGGAATTGGTTGTGGTTGAGGGGATTAAACCGACTGAAGTGACTCTTTTGGCGATTTTCCCAGCTATTTGGAATGTTCGGTGTCTAGAGTGTTGCGGAATGATTCATGCTTACGGGGAGAAGAGTGGTATCGATGCTTTTGATATTCGTGTTATGAATTCGCTTGTGGATGCTTATGCTAAGTGTGGAAGTATAGACGATGCTGTGAGAGCTTTCGAGGATATATCAGATGAAAGAAAGAATTTGGTGTCATGGACGTCAATAATATCAGGATATGCAATGCATGGGATGGCAAAAGAAGCTTTCGATAGTTATATGATGATGGTGGGTGGAGGTATTGAACCAAATCGCATAACGTTTTTGAGTATGCTCAATGCTTGCAGTCATGGAGGTTTGGTGGATGAGGGGCTCGAGTTTCTCAGAAAGATGGTTGATGAGTTTGGGATTCAACCAGACATTAAGCATTATGGTTGCTTGATTGACATGTTAGGGAGGGAAGGTAGGTTAGAAGAAGCAGAAAAGATAGCATTGGAGATACCTAATATCATGTCTAATGTTGTGATTTGGAGAACACTATTAGGTGCTTGTAGTTTTCATGATAATGCAGATATGGGAGAAAGAGTTCTGCAGAAGATCATGGAGATGGAAAAAAAATATGGTGGCGATTATGTGCTTCTTTCTAATATCCTTGCAGGTATGGGCAGGTATGTGGATTCTGAGGGTGTGAGGAGAGTGATGGATGAACAAAATGCATTTAAAGCTCCCGGTGTTAGCTTTGCTTAATCTACGATTGTAAACTGACTGATTCACATTTTCCTTGATGTGGTTCTTTTACTGGAAACAGGACCAGCACCAAATTGGTGTTTTCTGCATTTCTTAGTTTATTCTCATTTATTTCATGCCTCATTTAGTCCGTTGGTTGAACTAATCTAAGAGCTTTTGTTAAGAGAAAGTTGCCTCCTAAAAGAGGCAGCCTGGTGCGGAAGGACAAGGGATAAAAAAGGCAGTCTGGTGCACGAAGCATCCTAGAGATATAGCCCTGTATCCATGATAGATCTAGGTTACATCGTAAAAGCATAGTTCTTTGAAAAATCATGTAGGTACCCAAGATGATGCCAGATATAGTAACAGCATAACAACAACGTCCCAATCACAAGCAAGTTGGGATTGTTTGGGATCGGTTATATAAATCCTCACTTACTATGTTACTCCTTTTAATCTCATCGGAGAGCAATATTATATGCAATAAAATGAAAAAAAAAGTTCTCTTCAATTTTTCTGGCATATAAATCTTCAGCAGATATAAAATATTTCTTTGAATAGACCTTCAGTAAATGTACTAATATGGCTAAAACATATTGCCAACTAGTTGTTATCACTTATATTTATCTTTTTATTCCATTGTGCCCTATTTCTCGGTAGGCCTACATGAATTCGAAGAGATTGTAGGTCTTTCGAGGCAACTTCCTTCCATGCAGTGTTTTGGACGGCGAGAGGCGACAAAAGGCGACAAGGGCCTGCCACGCGGCGAGGCGAGCGGCGAGGCGCTCGCCTTTTTGAATCGAGGCGCCAATTATACCAAAAATTAAAAATATTTAATTGCACATATAATATTCAAAATTTCAATAGCAATTACATATATTACAAATACTATAATAATTACTATAGAAGAATTGATTTTTTTTCAAAAAACTAATGGATAGCAGTCACAGACTCACAGCACAGACAGTGAAAACAGAAGGCATTTACAGTAATCTGGGACAAATCAGAGAGTGAAGAAAATAGAGGGAAAAAAGAGTAGTGAAAACTTGAAGAAAACAGAACTGAAAGTCTGAAACGAAAATTGAAGAAGAGCAGAAAAAAAGAGGTATACCTCAGGTCTTCAGCAGCAGCAACTCAAAGATGATGGAGACCAGGAGAAGAGATCGCGAGGGGAAGAGAGTCGCGAGGGGAAGAGAGTCGGGGAGAAGAGTGCGAAGCAACAGATTTTGAAAATATAAAAAAAAGCCCTAATTTTGACTAATATTGTTAAGTCAAATATTTTTTAAAATAAAAAATAAAAAAGGCGCCGCCTTTTCTGGCGCCATTAGGTCGCCATGGGCCGCCTTTTGTATACCGACTCGCCTCAGTGGGGAATGGCGAGGAGGCCTCGCCTCGCCTCGCCTCTCGCCAAAGGCGATGAGGCGCTCGCCATTCACAACACTGCTTCCATGTGATTTTAGGTCTATCTTGTCCCATTTTTAACACCTTTACTCGCCATAATTGACACGGAAGCCAACACTAGACATAACCCAACCATCTCAAGCATTTTCTCTTGTTTTATCCTCAATGTGTGTTTGTTTGCACCTATCCCTAGCTACAACAACTCTAAGGGTATATAAAAGAATAGAGCAAGTTAAGTATCCTACTAATTTAGCTCCCCTTTTCAGTATCTTTACAAGAACTTCCAAATAGAAACAGATTCAATGGGTGTTCCCTTCCATCCAACTAGGAGGGCCTTTCCATCATTTTGAACAGTGCAAGAACTGCCATGGGAAAATTGCTTGAGAATCAGATTTGCTTGATATCGAGATGACTCGCTGAGCTCCATTTCCACCATTCCAAACCTTGCAAAGTATGCTCTCCATACATCAAGCTTTGCATTCCGAGTGAACCTTTCTGCACCCTCAGCTGCAACCATATTCCGGATTCCTTCACCAATATGAAATACTTCAATCCTCTTTCTGACCAAATTGTCTCTATCCATGCAGTCTTCAAAGCAATCAAAAAGCACACTATAAAAGAAAAGTGCCTCCACGAAACGGTTCAAAAATGAAGGTGAATTAAGGTTTGCCTCAACTTCACAGACAACAACCACAGATGGTCTTAGTCCTCTGATTACTCGCATCGTGTTGTCCAAATAATCTTGCCTGCAGATCATTGTTCTTAGTACAGTGTAACAATAGACAGCTACAGTTTCATCTGCTTTAAGATTGACTGATTCTGCCTTGAGATCTTTCATGTCAGACATAAAGACCACATCAAATGAAAAAGGAAGATTCAAGGAATTGGCAAAACTTTGTAATCTCTTGCCTGTTTCTTCTATTTTCTCTTTTTCTTGGTGTCCAATGGCTGTTATTTTCAGAAGCTCAATTGGACAGTCACGTCTTTCGGAAAGAGCTTGCATCAATCCTGTCCACTGAATTCCACTTCTGATATTAAAGTCAACCAAATGGATCTTGGTTGCGCCTTTAACATATTCAACTATTGCCTGATTTCCCGCGAATTGCATTACTTGACTGAAGGGAATTTCTGTATGGCATGTTAAGGATTCAGGTGTATTACCTAATGCCAGAGTGCTTAACAACCTTGACTTTCTTTCGAAACATGGGGACCTTCCTATTTCTCGATCAATCCTTTCTTGTAAAGCTTCACCAAAATAGAAACAAAGTCTCTGGATTGGATTACCTATTCAAGATATAAACAAAAGTAAGTAAATGTGTACTCTCTCTAATAGCTTAAGCTTTTAGACGGCATGAAACACAATTCAATGTTACCTGTAGCAGATGCCTTCCACAGGCAGTGTGCAATAGATTGGCTAGCCAAATGAAATTGCTGCTGATCCACTTCTTCTGCAGCAGCTAGAAGGAGGTGAACAAGTTCCATGTCCTTTGTTTGCTCTATGGAAAGGCCCGAAAGTGATGAAGCATACGGATGTATAAACATAGAAAGACCATCTACCCTTTGGGTGGAGTACTGGATATATCTTTCTCCAGCAACTCTTAAGATTTCTTCTGTTGACAACTTAGAGATGTTACTTACACGAGCCTCGTTGCTGAGTAATATGTTGCTCAAGTTTTCCTCACTTGGTTTCTTGAACAATCTCCCACAATTGTTCAAGAGCTCCAAAGATGCTAAAGAAATGGAATTTGTTTTCTCTCCATGGAAATTGTCAAGCCTTGGCTCCTGAAGCTGAATCCCATTAGATGCTTCGGGGTCGTTTTAATTTGGATAGGCTGTAGGGACAAGTCCATGTTGGAAGAATCATCACTTTGGTTCCAGTAATCTGAAATGCTTTGTTGTTGATCTTCCAATGACTGAACTTGTTTGTCTGATGTATTATCTTGATATTTAAGGTCAAATACAGTGTAAAGAGAATCAAGATCCTCACTGTCCAATTCAAACCAAGGATCTACGGCGCCATTGTTGATCAATTCATTTCTCCCACACTCTTGAACATGATTGTGACCACCCTGGAAAACACTGAAATCAATGGTGGGGATTGGGATTTGATCCATGATCCCAATTCCAGGACCAGTTAGAGTGGAGACTTGATCAAATTTTTAGTCTTGGTGATGTTTGGCTTTCAATAACCTGTGTTTTACTTATATCTCAAGGGAATACACTCAGTATGACCTTAACAAGGATGAAAGTGAAGTTTTTGTCCTTCTGTAGCAAAATAACCTGTTCATGATGAAAGTTTAAAAGATTGAAACCGCGGTGATTTTTGTTTCCATGGCTGAGACAAGCAGAAAGTCCAGATGAAAGATAGTCCTCTTAGCAGAATTGTATTGTTTGTATCTATTAGAGTAACTTTTACAGAGATAGCCAAGTTCATAGTAAGGATTTATGTATTTGGACTCTATGCTTGAGACAATGAGAAACTGTTAAAAGGCATAATGCCATGGTTAGAAAGAGATGACAAAAGATATAAAGTTAATCACAAAGTACATTCTCTTGATGGATCATAAAAAGGCACAAAAAGGAAAGTTTGCAGGCCAAATGTTTGTCTGAGAACAATGCCATGCAAATGTTGAGTGACTTGTGTTTGTGAATACAAGTTCAAGCCCTACATCAGGCGAACTAACTCTGGTATTTAAGTGGAGAGGGATAGAGAAACGGGCCCATGTCTTCAAGTTTTGAAAGCTGTGGCTGGCTCGAAGGGTCTACACCCAACAGATTCCTCGATAACAACAAACTCAATGAAATCTCACTAGTGGGGTCTGGAGGTAGAGTATATGAAGACCCTTGGCGTTGTCGGTTATAAAAGAAATGAATATGTGTATTTGCATTTGTTTTAACTCCAAAATAGGAAAAAAAAATAACATACATGTCTCTTTCTTTGAGAAAGCAAATTCTGTTTAACAATCAACATTACAACTTTCTCACAGGAACAGAAAATGTCAAAACTACTCTCTTAATTAGACCTTTTCATCATTTCTTGTACAACAGTCTGAATCAACCACAATATTCCCACAAAACAACACAAAATTTAGCCAAATTAGTCCCTTCACAACCTTAACCATACCAATTGCCACAGTCACATAATACAACCACCAACCACCAAAATCCCCCAAACCAACACTACCAAATAAGTCTCTTTTCACCTCAGCCACAACCACTAAAGACTCAACTTCATCCCCTAACTTACACCACCATAAAATACCAAAACTCATTGCCATAGCCACCTTCTCAACATACCTATCCTCCGTCTCAACGCCAAAAATTGTGTCATCAACCACCGGTTTCACTACTTTCTTGGACCAAAACAAGGTTGTCTCATGCAATCCCATGAAAAACAAACTTCTGGTCAATAAATATAATCTTTGGTGACTAAAACTAGTACTACCATCTATTCCAACAGCTATACTTCCTTCTATGCCTATGCTCACACAAATTTGAAATGTGAAAAGCATTAACCAAGACATATAAAGATGAGATTTTGAAATCATGATCATGTGATCAGTTAGAGTTCGTCCTGTCAAGCATTGAGTCAAAGCACAAATGCTGACAAGTGGAGTTAGTAGTCGAAGAAATATAGGATTTGCATAGAGAAAGAGCTTGACAAGTAGTGTATCGGGCTCCGTGTAATCTGATGTGGCAATGAGATAGCGAGTGACTGACAGCCTGGCGAGGACGATGAAGGAGAGAGGAAGGAGAAGGCTGAGGAGGATAATGGTAAGGCATTGAAATGACTTTCTTAACGTATGATAGAATTTTGAACTCGAATCCATTTAAGGTAACTTAAACTTAGTTAACAAGAAGAGTTTTATTGGTTAGCAACAGGATTTGAGAAGTACATAAAAGGGATGAGGAGTATATATAATTTGATCAAAAAAATTATAAAGTGGTTGTCACGATGATATTCTTTGCATAAGGTTGACATATGATATTTAAAGAATTTGGTGTGTATAATTTTTATTCCAATTATGTACGGTACTTTAGTTTATTATTTTTTTCAAAAAATTTGGTGGTATATAGCACGTAAGATATATTCATGATTAAGTGTTTCCTTTACTCTATTTCCTAATTTGATTTAAACACTCAATGTAGTGATAAAGCAGCGACGTAGCCATAGAAATTAAATTACGTTTGTACGTAAAAAATTACTGTAGTTCTTTTTTATCTTTACGCACGGGTGATAAGTTGCTTAAATTAATTTAGAAATGCATGCACTAATCTAAGTATTTGGCGGAATTTTGTTCAAAATAAGTAACCCTTTAAAAATGTGTTGAATAACTGATCATATTTTCCATATTATTCACTAACAATGTATATTCATAAGTTGATATTTACTAATACTCATTTTTTTGGTTGTTATTTAAATTTAATTTTCATGAGTTTTTACTTTATGAAAGTCGATCTCATGTTATTTAGATATTTACCTTGTTTTCACTTTACTATTTTTATTTAACCTGTTTAATTATATCCAATCATACTTCGCCATTTATGCACATTCATAGATTTTTTGCACCAAAGAGGAAGGAACTTTTTTTTCCAATTTTCATGAAAATCACGTAATCAATTAACCAATCAAAATTAGACATTATTCATAAGTTGATATTTTGCATTCTAATTAACATTAAGCATAGTTTATTTGCAACTTAATTAACAATTGTTGTTAGATACTAATTACTATTAGTTAGACTTGAATTGTTCCTTTTTGGAGAGAAAATTCTTAAATTATGTGTGTTTGATCGTGACAACGATAAATGCCAACGTGATGGCATTTTACTTCATCACCTATACTAGATTCTAAGATTTGGATTTGGCCCTTGACATTATTTAATATTAAAAAACCACAAAGGGCTTGACAATATTTGACATTTGCATCCAAAAACAAGCCTAATTAATACATCGGATACCTACTACAGACCAATAGTTTTGGAAGATGATCCATGGAGCTAGTAATTCACAAATACAAAAGAAAACAGTAACCAACAAGAAATAGTCACAACTATATATAGGTTAGCAGCAGGCCTTTTAATCCTTCATCTTCTCATGAATTGCCTTGTAGCACTTAAGACTGCAAAGACGAAGGTTTGACTTGGGATCGCGGTACTTGGATGGGTTCACGCAGGAAGGACCAGCACATTTTTCAGGAGGGGGAGGATAACTGGAATATAGCAACAACAAAACCACAAAGCACAAACAGTAAGTAAGGCTCAATGATATCCAGACGACGAAAGAGAAGTAATTATCCTTACCTGCAAGGCTTAGAGTCAAAAATACTTGGCAAACCCATATCGTGAGGGAATATAACAGTAGTTCCAGTTGGGCCCATAACTGTTCTGATAGTGTTTGGTGCAAGCTCGTTGGCAGCCTTCTCCTGCAGGATCCATACAACAATTAATTGATCAGTAGCTTCATAAGTTGCAGCCTATAGTAAACACATGGGATACCTACCCGTGCCAAATCTTCCTGCTGCTTCTTTATTTTATCTTGCTTCTTCTTGTTAGAATCTTGACCTCGTATTTTTCTAATTGCCTCAGCCTGCAAGATTCAACAAGTTATGATCATTTCAGCATCATAAATTCTCTAAGAAAAAGTGATGCATCAAAAACAAGGGCAAACCTCTGATTCCCGAGCTGCCTCCTCATATCGTATTCTACGTTTCTGAGCAGCCTTTGCTCTTTTCAGTTGCTCAACATCTGAGAGCTTCTCCTTTTGTTCTGCAAAAAAATAGCAGGGATGACAAGACAAATTTTGTACTATCAGAAAAGGTGCTTGAGGAATGGGACAACACTGCAACACATGAGTAAACACAAAAAAAAATCTCACTTTGAGGTGGTGCTGGAGGACAACCGTAGGGATACCCAATCTGATTCACAGAAGTAGCAGATGAATCCCTTCTTGATAGAAGAGCACGTTGTCGTGTTGTAAGACGTATTTCACTCTTTGTTTCAACCGATGTCTCAATGGACTCCTTCATTTGCTTCTCCTTCTTCTTTGTCCACTTGGCCTCTCCATCAGACAATAGTTCTTCCTCATAATCAGGATCCTCAGAACCTCGATTTGATTTTCTGTTAACTTCTTTGCCAGACAGAAGAGCCTGTTGTCGTGGACTTGTTGTAAGACTTATTTCACTCTTTGTTTCAACCGATGTCTCAATGGACTCCTTCATTTGCTTCTCCTTCTTCTTTGTCCGCTTGGCCTCTCCATCAGACAATAGTTCTTCCTCCTCATAATCAGGATCCTCAGAACCTCGATTTGATTTTCTGTTAACTTCTCTGCCAGACAGAAGAGCCTGTTGTCGTGGACTTGTTGTAAGACTTATTTCACTCTTTGTTTCAACCGGTGTCTCATAGGACTCCATTTGTTTATCCTTATTCTTTGTCCGCTTGGCCTCTCCATCAGGCAATAGTTCTTCCTCCTCATAATCAGTATACTCAGAACCTAGATTTGATATTCTTTCAACTTCTTTGCCTGACCTTCCAACATCTTCCAACATTTCATACTTATCAAGCTTCAAACCACCGGAAAGACCTCTTGTCTTAGTTAGTTCTTCCCCCACATTACGCTTCTCCAAGTAGTGAATCTCATCCTCCTCATCAAGCTCATCCAAAATAAGCCTCCTTCGCCTGTGGACCTTACGATTTTGATGTGGCTTGCCTCCTTGTTTTGTAAGGACATTCTTCATCGGCTTCTTCTTCATATTGCTTTTGCTAGCACCAAAAGTGCCTCCTGGGAAACCCTTGCACGAAATTCCTTTCGACCTACTTCTCTTATCTGCAAGAGGACCGTCTTTACTTGAATTGTCCTGAAACCCAGAGAGACGATTCAAATAAAAGATCAGCATTACCAGGATTATTAAAAGATAATCTATTGTCACGTAATAGCCATACACATAGGTAAATGAACAACGGAATAATCACAAGTCGCATTTTTAAGGAAATTGCAATGACTAACTTTCTTGCTCACTAATTTGGAAAAGGAAGTAGTGAATCTCCAAATTAGCTACCAAAAAGAATGCTTCTCCGACACATTCATTATTCATCCCCTGAGAATAACCAAATTTAGATGTTGCTTTATGTGTTCTCTTTTCCATATTTCGGATACTAGACGGAAACTAGTATTCCCTCCATCCATGTACTTGGCACACCCTTAAAAAGCAATAAATAAAAAAATAGTTTTACTATATCAACCCTCTCTACTTCTTATAAGTATCTCACTCATTGAGAAATGAATAGGAAATAATTAGTACTAAATAATTATGGTAAAAAAGGTATAAATTGATAAATTATCTCTTGATTTTCTAAATTGAACAAGTAAAGATACAATGGACAAGTAAAAGTGGACAGAGGGAGCAGGTGGCAAATTCTTATGTGGCCTCTCCTTGAGACCAACCATAATTTCTACCAGACAATATTTGACAAAATATAATTAAGATTCGGTGGATTTAAAGGATTCAAAAGATTAAGTTGAGTGTGCTATAAACCTGAGGAGTGAGATTATGCCGAGGCTGAGAGGCATCAGAGGGTTGTGCACTTTTAGAAGACAATAAACTACCAGATGATCCATAAGAACTCTTTTTGGTTTGAATAATGCCAGTCGCTCCACCAATTTTCAGCTTCAACTTTTTCAGCTTGCTATCATTAGCTACATTGTCCCCAGCATTGCCTAACTTCCTAACAGACGCACCATGCCTGGGATTCGTATCATCTCCTGCACATGCATTATCATATGTCGCGCTAGATCCCCCATCCCCCTTGTTCTTTTTAGAAGAATAATCACCTTTGAACCTGTTAGCAGAAGAATCTCTAGATATAGAGTAATTGAGGTTGTAGATTCTCCCTCCTGCATTAGTATCATCAGTATACTCGTCTCTACAGGCACTATCAACACTATCTGAAAGTAATGTCTGGGATGAGTGAACATGGTATACAGGAACTGTCAGATTCTTTGTCCTAGGTCGGCGCAGCGTCTGGCTTCTTTTCTTTCTAACAGTAGAAATGAGCCCTTTGTATCGACTACCATCACTGTCATCCATGATGGATGAGAAGATCTGTGCTACCACAAGCAAATGTATACCCATTAGATTGTTAAAAGTATACCATACAAGATAAACTTGGAAATTGCTGCACCAACTTTAAGCTACAAGCATGCAAAGACAACTTTTATTAGACAATCGCGGAAAACCATTTCTAACAGAAAAAACAAATGTTCAGCAAAAAAAAAATGAAGGAAAAGCTTCCAAAAAGAATTGAAAACCGAGGATTTAGCACTGGAAAACAGCTCTGCGCCTCATATGGAAGGCCAATATGTAAATGTATCATCAATAAACTGAACTGATCCCCCGAACAACAACATACCTAGTATAGTCCCACAAAAGAGACCTTAACCCTACCTCAGAAGTAAACAGATTGTTTTTTATAGACCCTCTACTCAAGCTAAACAGTCCAAAGCAATCCAGAAAGCGTAAACCGGAGTGAAAACATCACAAAGCATACCAAACAGTAACTACAACAAAATAATACCATAATCGAAGTACAAAAAACATTTTATAGTAACAGAAATCGAAGGATCACCAGAATGTCTAGATCACAAAACCCTTTACTCAAAAATCCAAAGTAACTGGATTAACAAGGCATTAGCATGCCACATAAAACACTCATCAGACCACGCCAGCAAAAACAGTTCATAGAACACAATTTTACATATATAAGCCAATGAACTAAAATCAATCTCATCTAAACATATAAACTACACAAAATTCTACCAACAGAATACTCAAACACAAGGAAAACCCAAATGCCAAGAAAATTCATTTTAACAGAAACAAATGACTAAGCACAGAACACTCAAAACACAAGAAACCATCAAAGGCAAAACCACCACAACAAAAACATGCCATAACACAAGCACATTAATCAACACACACCCACATCCCAAGAAACTTCAATTCATCAACAGAAACAAATGAATAAACACTCAGGCACCTGATAAATAACCCCAAAAAAAAAAATCGCATCTTGTTACAACAGTAAGCACAATCAATCAACAGCTTGTTACAACAAGAGTTGGATTAAGCAAAAAAAAAAAAAGTACCTCCAAAGAGATGAAAAAATTGAAGGATTGTACAAGTCGGCGGAAAAAAAGATGGGTTTTTTGTGAATGGGGTAGGTTTAGGGTAGTGAATTGAAGAAAGGGGTGTTGCTGAATTTGATGAAAGTTCAGTAGTAGTTGTAGTAAAGACAATGAAGATGCTCATAGTCTCTACCATTTTTTGTTTTTTCTGAATGTGATGAGTTTTTTCTTCTTGAAATTGGCTTTTAGCCAAACTGAAATTGGCTGGACTCGCCGATTGCCTAATCTCCTCATCGCTGTCATCGCTACCGTTTCACTCCTTTCTTCTTTCTTCTTACGCAGGCTAAGGGTTTTCCAATGGTGTTTTCATGCAAACCACAATTACATATATAAATAACTTTACTATTTCTAAAATAATATAAATTTTGCTTTATATTAAGTTAAATTTCGTAAAATTATGGGCGTGTTTGGTATGTAGGAAAATATTTTTCAATTTTCTCATATTTGGTTGAGTTAAATATTTTCCAAATTAACTCATTTTTCTCAAATATAAAGAAAATGACTTCCCTTCAGGAAAACATTTTTCAGAACTCTCTCTCAACCTCTCCCATAACCACCCACCCTTTCAGCACCCACCCCACCCTCCCTATCAGCCCCCAACCCATCCCTACCCCTAAATATATTTAAGTTTATTTTTTTAAAAATATTTTTAACTTCGAAATATTATTTTTCCACCCTTACCCCCTACCATCCCGTTCAAAAAAAATAAACAATTTAAGTTGTGTTTTTTAAAATATTTTCAATTTTAAAAATTTATTTTTTTCATCCTTACGCTCGACCATCTCCACCCCCCACCCCCAAAAAAGAAAATTAATATTGTTTTTTTAAAAAAAATCAACTTCTTCAAATTTTAGTTTTTTCATCCCTACCCTCGAACCCACTCCCATCACTAAAAAAATTAAGTTTGTTTTAAAAAATATTCAACTTCAAAAATTATTTATTTTAATTAAAAAATAAAAGATATTTCTTCAAAATATTTTTCACTCAAAAATCAACACTAAAATATTTTCTACTCACCAACCAAATATGAGAAAAATAAATCAAATATCTACTTGTTGTCTAAGAAAATATTTTCTAAAAAAGCATTTTCTTTCATACCAAACACGCCCTACACTGAAGATATTGTTAGTGTTGTTGTAATATTGTTGATGTATATACTATATATTATGTCAACAATAATTTTTCATAATTAATAAAATTTATATCACGTATTTTTTGGTATGTGACACGTATATAATGAACTATGAAACTATGTTCAAAAATGGTATTATTTGAAAATGGATGATTCGGATGATTTATTAAGTGAGATGTTAATAAAATAGTTAAAAGTTGCTAATATTTGTGTTGTTTTATGTTATGTATTTTTCTAGTGGTGATAAATTGTCAATTCAATAATAATCTTTCATAATTTATTCATGTATTTTGATTATTTGCGTAAAATGATTTAATCTGTTTTCAGATTATTATCAAAAATCGGTTTCATTATAATAGTCTTTCATAGACTATTCACGTAGTATTTATGATTTTTGAAATGGTTTAATTTGTTTATTCGCGTTATATGTTTTAGTTACTTTTCATGACTAAGAAAATAATTATAGATGCCACAATATTTTTGATACTTCAAATTGATTTATAAAATTCATATATCCACGTATCTTAATCATGTGACATGAATTTAAATTATGAACTTGCACTTACAAATGGTAATGCCTTAAAAAAATAGGTGATTCAAGTGATTTATTAAGTAAGATGCTTGTAAAATAATTAGATATGGTATAAGATTTACGTATACATTGTACTTTTAAGTCAATAATAATCTTTTATAATTTATAGAATGCATGTATCACGTGTTTTGATCGTTGAATGAATAACTACACTAAAAAATGGTAATGTTTAAGAAAACGAGTGATTCAAATGATTTATTAAGTAAAAGTTCTAATAGAAAATAGTTAGAAATTATATTATTTGTTGGTGTAAATACACGATATCATGTATGTTATTTCAAGCTACACATCTAAAATGTTGATGTTTTATAAGTCAATAATAATCTTTCATGGTTTAATATGGAAGCTATGTATTACGTTTTTCTTGATCGATCATCTTACATAAAAATAATAATTGCATGCAAAAATGATAAATGTTTTTGAAAAAACGAGTAATTCATAAGATTTACTAAATGAGACGCTAATAGAATATAACTAGAGATATTGTAATATTTATGTTATTTCAATTTGCACATCTTTAATGTTGATGATTTAAAAATTAATAATAATCTTTCATAATCTACAAAATTTATGTATCACATATCTTTGATCATTTGACATGAAATGAATTAATGCACTCAAAAATGGTATTGTTTTGAGAAATAAGTGACTTATTAAATGAGACGCTAACATACTATTTAGACACCCCAATATATATGATATTTCAAGCTAAATTTAACTATAGTTTAAATTTGTTATCTCCCATCTGTTTCTATTAATATTTGCATTATAAGAACAAGGAAGAGACGCCGTTTTCATTTTAACATTATCAATTTTATATTTAGATGACGAATGCAATATTTATGTACTCATAGTATTTGCATTATAACAACATATCCACTGTAATCACACAAGTAGAGTTCGAAGAGAATAGTATGTATGAAATTTTAGTCATATCTTGTGAAGATACAAATATTGTTTTCGGTGAACCATATGATTTGCACTACCTATTTTATATCTAGATGATAAATTCATCATGATCTCATTTGTATTACTCTAATAAATTGCTTCTTTGTGAATAATTTTTTTGTATTAAATAAGAAAAAAAATGTTGATTATATATAGAGGATATTGCGCATAGTACTCAAGGCCAATATTTTCTCTTGAGGTTCCCATTATCTTAGGAAGCAAAATGAGTTCACTAGACTTAAGGTCACAATATTCACTCCTATCCATTAATTGATAACTTCTTTAATAATGGCAAAACTAAGGCAAAAGAAAAAGAAAAAGTTGGGAATTTTTTTCAACTTTTCTTCATTGTGGGTTATTTCCCAGCATCCTATAGTTTGTTAGCTAAACACTTGTTTCATGGATGTCAAGAAATGACCTGCAGGTCTTTGTACCAAAAGCAAACAAACCTCTCCAACCTTAGCTTCACTTTGTATTGCGTAGGCGTACAGGATTGTTTATTATCCTGTACGCCTTTTTTACTTTCGTCATGTTAACAAAATCCTACATTAATTTGTTACTAGTGATCTTATGTTACATTTCTCGCTCGCTTCATGCTGCATTAAACAATGATCAAAACTCATTATTCTTAGCATGTGGTTCTCAAAATGGTGGAGTTGATGAAGATATGATAAAATGGGAACCAGACACGAAGTATCTCGTGTCTGGTGATAAATCAGTCATGACACAACCTGAATCCCCTGACCCTTTGGCTCCATCTGTTGTACCATATACAAATGCAAGAGTTTTTCAATCAGAATCTTCATATAATCTTCCTGTTACAAACCAAACAGCACATGTTATGCTTAGGCTTCGCTTCAACCCAACGCCTTATCCTAATTTCAATATTTCAAAATCATTTATGACTCTTTCTGCTGGTAAAGTAACATTGTTGAATAATTTCAGCGCGTATATAACTGCACAAGCCTTGTCACAGAGTTGTATTACCAAAGAGTACTTATTGTCTCCTGTGGGTTCTCCAACTTTGGAGATCAAGATTAAGCCTTTTGGTGATTCATCATTTGCATTCATCAATGGAATTGAAATGATCACCGCACCAGATATATTTTATGGTCCCGATCCTCTGATGGTTGGATTCAGTACAAGTATTCAGAATTCTATTACTCAACAAAGTATATCTGTAAAGGAAAACAATATGGAGTTAGCATATAGGCTCAATGTTGGTGGACAATACATTTCTCCGAAAAATGATTCAGGTGGGTTAATGAGAAGTTGGTATGAAGATACTCCCTACTTATATGGTGCTTCAATAGGCATTACTATGAGGAGCAACATGACAATTCAGTACGATAACATGCCATCATACGTTGCACCACTTGCTATCTACGAGACCTGTAGATCCATGGGTTATGATTCAAACCTCAACAAGAACTATAACCTCACTTGGGTTTTCAATGTTGATCCCAATTTTATATATCTTGTGAGGCTTCACTGGTGTGATTTCAGCATCGATGCCACGAGATACAACTCTATGGTCTTTAATGTATATGTCAATGGACAAATTGCAGAAACAGAAGTTGATTTAATTGCAATGAAAAGTGGAAAAAAGGAAGTGGCAATCGTAAAAGATTATGTGACTCGTGTTGATGATAAAGAAGGAGGTCAGCTTTGGGTAGCAGTGCATCCATTAGATCATGCATTAGGAGCTGGAAGTGAGATAGCTAATGCAATTGTAAATGGGATAGAGATATTTAAGATTGGCGGTGGAGATACGAGCTTGGCTGGGAGGAATCCTACAATGTCAGATTTAATGCAAAAATATCAGGAGCAACACAGTAAAGAAGCTCCGGGGGCATTTGCTAATCAGAACAAATCACATAGTAATACTGTTATAATCAGTGGTGCTGCTGGTGGAGTTGCTGCATTTGGTCTAGCTGCTGTTTTGGTCTTTGTTGCTTTGAAGAGGAAAAAAAGATCCCCGGGAGCTGAACCAGGCATAACTAGTTGGCTGCCGATTCATGGGAACTCTCATTCTTCTGGTAGCAAATCAGCTTCTCGAAGAAGTGCTGGTACCACAGCCATTTCATCAGACGCTGCTTCTAACTGCAGATATTTTTCACTAGCTGAGATCAAACAGGCCACTAAGAACTTCGACGAATCATATATCATTGGAGTTGGTGGATTTGGAAAAGTGTACAAAGGAGTTATCGATGGTGACACGAAAGTTGCAATAAAAAGATCAAATCCATCTTCACAACAAGGGGTTAACGAATTTCAAACCGAAATCGAGTTGCTTTCAATGCTAAGGCATCGACATTTAGTGTCCCTAATCGGATTTTGTGAAGAGAATAATGAAATGGTCCTTGTCTATGACCACATGGCATACGGAACATTAAGAGAACATCTTTATAAAGGTAACAAAACTATACTATCTTGGAAGCATAGGTTGGACATATGTATTGGAGCAGCCAGAGGACTTCATTACCTTCATACAGGATCTAAATACACCATTATTCATAGGGATGTGAAAAGTACAAACATTTTGTTAAATGACAAGTGGGTTGCTAAGGTTTCAGATTTTGGACTTTCGAAAACAGGTCCAGACATGAACCAAGGACATGTTTCAACAGTCGTAAAGGGTAGCTTTGGTTATTTGGATCCCGAATACTTCAGAAGACAACAGTTGACTGAAAAATCAGATGTATACTCATTTGGGGTTGTCCTGTTTGAAGTATTGTGTGCAAGGCCAGCGCTTAATCCAACCCGTTCAAAAGAACAAGTTAGTCTTGCAGATTGGGCATTAGCTTGTCAGAGGAAAGGGAATTTAGAAGATATCATTGATCCACATTTGAAAGGCAAGATCAATCCTGAATGCTTGAAAAAATTTGCAGAAACAGCTGAGAAATGCTTAGCTGATAACGGTGTAGATCGTCCATCCATGGGCGATGTATTATGGAATCTTGAACATGCCTTGCAGTTAGAAGATAATCCAGATGGGGTTTTATCAATTTCCGAGGCAACGGAAGATGTGGATCATGACATTGCTGATCAACACAATTTGATAGCAATGCATAGAAGCACTTTGAGCCTTGAAAGTGTTAATGGTACTGATAATACTAATAATAACAAAAAAGATATCTTTTCACAGATTGAGAGTCCAACAGCAAGGTAATAGCTTAACATAGGTTGTTCTTTCTTATCATTTTGTTATGATGAGAGTAAGAATTTGTACAAATATTATACATACTCCTTATTGACTATATAAGGAATTTTATAGCAGGTTATTCAATAATGCTGCTATAGTGTATCTTTCGAGATATCACAACAAATTTTGTATTATTTTGATGTATTTTAGACAAAGCCTTTTTTGTAACTCTCTTCATTCCAATTTATGTGACACAATTTTCTTGTTGGGATTGAATCCCCATGTGTATATATATATATATGACAATTTATGGATTGGATTTATTTCATTATTCATGGTCATTTCCCCTATTTTCTCTATAAAGAATGCCTGCCTACACTATGTGGTGTTGAACCAGAAGACAATGACCATATCTTCCTGAAATGTGTTTCTGGAATTGCAGCAGGAAGCCTCTTTCCTCGATAGATCGACACCCCCTTCCCGACTAATCCAAAGGCCATTTAAAAGGGAAATACTAACTAACATGATTCTTTTTCATACTCATATCTCAAAATTCATCCCACCATAGTGCTTGTTGGTGGCAAAAATGTTTTACTAAAGGAATACAATATTGAACTAACATCCATGCTGAAATACTAGCTCTAAAAACAGGTTTACAATTGGCATCAAGAATACATGATATCCTCCTTAGCATGTGAAAGGGAAAAAGTTAAAAAAATTTGTTCTTTGCAACATTTTCTCCATGATGTATTATATAAAATAGGAAAAGATTAAAATGGCATTCAAAAGTTGGATAAGAATAACTGTATACAATTTACACACTCTCATCTTCCCAGTAAGCTCTTCACTCTAGTTTCCTAAATAGTTAATTGGAAAATTACTCCCATTCAACGGCACCCAAGGGTGTGGCCTAGCTAGTTGACCACCACGAAGTTTCAAGTTCAATTTTCGACCTAGACGATTTGTTCCAGCCTTGATTGACAGAATTATTTGTACCTATAGTTGGTGGGAGATAACAGGTATCATATAGAGTTATAAATTTTTTTTACTCACATTCAACTCCACATCATTTGGAGGCACCAGACTTCAAAGAGTATTTTCCTGATCGAAAATTTGCATTGCAAGAGACATAAAATCTTTATACATATAACATGTAGGAATACTAGATTTTTTGACAGAGACATAATATGAAGAGGAAGAAAACATACTTTGGTTGTTTGGTACTGAAACTATAGGACCAATTCAGTTCAAAGGTAATAGAGTAGGGATATGTGTTAATTATAGTTGTTTCATGTTAGTTATTTTTTCAACTTATTTTTATAAATAGATTAACTATCCTAACTATTTGGTATGGTGATAAACTTATAACAAACCTGTAGTTTTATTTTAGCAAAAAAATAAAATAATGATGAGTTGATAAATTCATTTCCATCGATTTTCAAAGAAATATTTTTCAAAAGAAAAAAAGATCTCATTAACTTAGGAGAAAATGAATAACATTTACAATTTTCACTCCTAACCATTCATTCATAACTTCCAATTATCAGAATGATTGGTGTTTGTTCAATAAAAGCAAAAAAAGATAAACAAAAGAAGAAAAATTAAGAATGTAAAAACATTTCAACAGTTTTTCAATTTTGTTTGTTTATTCCCATGCATCCTAATTGATTAAGCTAAAACCCTTTCAACAATGGATGCCTAGAAGGCAAGAAATGATCTCGTCTTCGCCATAAATCAAACACAAAAGATTAATCTCTTATTTTTATTGTTTCATAGGCGTACAGAAAACATTGCTTTCCTGTACGCCTTTTTTTCTTTTTTGTTAACACCATGTTAACAAAAAATCGTATTTTGCTAGTATTCATATGCCTTTCTTTATTTTCGCGATCATTACATGTTGCAGTAGGTGATCATACCTCATTTTTCATAGCATGTGGTTCTGAAAATGGTGGAACAGATGAAGATGCTAGAAAATGGGAGTCGGACGCGAAGTATCTCATATCAGGTGATAAATTAGTCATGACACAACCTCAATCCCCTGACCCCTCTGTTCCATCTGTTGTACCATATGTAAATGCAAGATTTTTTCAATCAGAATCTTCATATAACCTTCCTATTACAAATAGATCAGCTCATATTTTGCTTAGGCTTCATTTCTACCCAACTTCTTATCCTAATTTCAACGTTTCGAATTCATACATCTCTCTTTCTGCTGGTAAAGTTACGTTGTTGAATAATTTCAGCGCGTATATAACTGCACAAGCATGGTCACAAAATTACATTATTAAAGAATACATCTTGTATCCTGTGGATTCTCCAACTTTGGAGATCAAAATTAGTCCTGTTGGTAACTCATCACTTGCATTCATCAATGGAATTGAAATGATCAGCTCACCTGATTTATTTTACGGCCCTGATCCTGTGATGGCTGGGTTTAGTACTATTGAAGAATCGAATTCTTCTGGGGGCGGAGATGTTGTTTCTCAGCAAACTATATCTATAAGGGAAAATAATATGGAACTGATGTTTAGAGTCAATGTTGGTGGACAGTTCATTCCTCCGAAAAATGATTCAGGCGGGTTAATGAGGAGCTGGTATGAAGATACTCCCTACGTATATGGCGGTTCAGGTGTTGGTATTTCTATGAGCACCAATATGACAATTCCTTATGCTGACTTACCACCATATGTTGCACCCCTAGCTGTGTACGATAGTTGTAGATCGATGGGTTTTGAGTCGAATATCAACATGAATTATAACCTTACTTGGGTTTTCAGTGTTGATGCAAACTTTTCGTATCTTGTGAGGTTTCACTGGTGTGACTTCATCGTCGATTCCACTAAGGTCAATTCGTTAGTCTTTAATGTATATATAAACGGACAAATCGCAGAAACTGGAGTCGATTTAGTTGCAATGCAACATGGGGAAAAGGCAATTCCTTTAGTAAAAGACTATGTGACTCATGTTGAAGATAAAGAAGGAGATGATCTGCTTTGGATAGCAGTGCATCCATCAGGAAATAATGCTGATTTAGCTAATGCTATTGTAAATGGAATAGAAATATTTAAGATCAACGGTGCACACACGAGCTTGGCAGGTCAGAATCCTACAATTTCAGATTTAATGATGAAGTATCAGGAAGAACACAGTAAAGAAGAAGCTCCGCGGGGATTCACTGATCAGGACAAATCACATAGTCATACTGTTATAATCAGTGGTGCTGCTGGTGGAGTTGCTGCTGCATTTGGTCTAGCTGCTGTTTTAGTCTTTGTTGCTTTGAAGAGGAAAAGAAAATCCCTAGGAGGCGAATCAGGCACGACTAGTTGGCTACCGGTTTATGGAAACTCTCATTCTTCCTCTAGCAAATCAGCTTCTGGAAGAAGTGGTAGTGGTAGCACAACCATTTCATCAGATGCTGCTAGTAATTGTCGATACTTTTCACTTGCTGAGATCAAACAAGCTACTAAAAACTTTGACGAATCATATGTCATTGGAGTTGGTGGATTTGGAAAGGTATACAAAGGAGTTATCGATGGTGACACGAAAGTTGCAATCAAAAGATCAAATCCATCTTCAGAACAAGGAGTCAATGAATTCCAGACTGAAATCGAGATGCTCTCAAGGCTAAGGCATCGACATTTAGTGTCCTTGATCGGATTTTGTGAAGAGAACAATGAAATGGTCCTTGTTTATGACCACATGGCACATGGAACATTAAGGGAGCATCTTTATAAAGGTAACAAAACTATACTATCTTGGAAGCAAAGGTTGGAGATTTGTATTGGATCAGCCAGAGGACTTCATTACCTTCACACAGGAGCTAAATACACTATTATACATAGAGATGTGAAAAGTACAAACATTTTGTTAAATGACAAATGGGTAGCTAAGGTGTCAGATTTTGGACTTTCGAAAACAGGTCCAAACATGAACCAAGGACATGTTTCAACAGTCGTAAAGGGTAGCTTTGGGTATTTAGATCCTGAATACTTCAGAAGACAACAATTGACTGAAAAATCAGATGTGTACTCATATGGTGTTGTCCTGTTTGAAGTACTGTGTGCAAGGCCAGCACTTAACTCAAATCTTCCGAAAGAACAAGTTAGTCTTGCAGATTGGGCATTAGCTTGTCAAAGGAAAGGGAATTTAGAAGATATTATTGATCCACATTTGAAAGGCAAGATCAATCCTGAATGCTTGAAAAAATTTGCAGAAACAGCTGAGAAATGCTTAGCTGATAATGGTATAAATCGTCCGTCCATGGGTGATGTGTTATGGAATCTTGAATATGCCCTTCAGCTACAAGAAAATCCAGATGGTGTTTTATCAACTTCCGAGGCAACGAAACAGGTTGATCATGACAATGCTGATCAACACAGTTTGATAGCTATGCATAGAAGCACTTTGAGCCTTGAAAGTGAAAATGAAAATGAAAATGCTGATGGTAAAATAGATGATGTCTTTTCACAGATTGTGAGTCCAACAGGAAGGTAATAGAAAATATATTTTCTTATGAATGGTTAGGATAAGAAAACAAAACTGTACATTTCACTATATATATTATGTATCAACTATATATATTTTAAAAAAAAATCTAAGGAGTATAGCTAGCGCATGGTTGATTCCTGTGTGTCACATTTAAGTATTTGTAAATTTGTATATGTATATTTAAGCATATAATATAACAAAAATGTATTGTACTTTTGTTGTGTGTTTGGACAAACTATGTAGTCTTTAGATATAGTTTGTATGCTATTTTCTATTTCTAACTGAACTTATTGCTTAATATGAATGAGGGCAAAAGGTAATCAATCATAGTGCTAATAAGAGATTTGAACAATTGGCTTATATATAATATTTGAAAGTACCGATCGTGGAACCTTGATCTTCACGGACTTATTAGCTAAATTACAATTGACACATACAATACGTCTAGTCGCGTCTTCTGGATTTTCACATCTCTACTATGCATAAGGTATAGAAAGAAGATTTTGCATGGTCTTAAATATGAAGAAACAATAACGATCAAGTGACAACGTTAATGACAGAGATGATGATAGTCGCTCAAAAGCGGAAGAAGAAATGCGATGAGGCGGAGAAAGTGATAGAAACAAAAGCAAATAAAGAAGAAAGATATTTTGTAAGGCTAATTAAATTCTTTTCACTCGCCTATCCTTACGTGTATCATAGACGAAGTGCTATGTCGAAAAAAAATGTTCAAGTAGTTCAAATTTAATATGTTAGAGATGTTCAATAAATATAAATCCTAGTTAAAATATATAAGTGAAATATATGAAAACTTTAAAAAATAGTAAATAACTTAAGCCTAATAAATACTAGTATTAATTAATCCCGAAATTATCTTTGTGTATACATACATCTCATAATCTAAATTTATTTGACACTCAAATTTAGGCTTAGATCAAAGTCTCTCTCCATAACAAAAAATACTTTATAGTATAAAATATTGGTCTTTTGTGTCCCTACCTGTAAGGTCTTATGTACAATAGCCAAAACCCTTGCGCATCACAGCAGAGAGAACCAATCCCTGAAGCTCAACTGAGCAGCGCAAGATCTGTTTGTGCTAAATCACTAAGGGACTTCTATACTCTCTCTTGCCGGCAATGGCATCCAGCTACTTCTATGTATGCACAATCATATCGATTATTCTCTATGTTTCCGCCACTGCCGCTGCTGATTCAATTCAAGGATGTGGGGGATTTGTTGAGGTGATTTTGAACTAATTTCCCTTGACTTTTGAATTTTCGAATGAAAAAATTCAGTCTTTGAAGCCTGTTGAGCTAGTTTTTGTAAAGGGGTTATTGGGTTGATTATTTCCTATATTGGGTATCGGAAATTAGTTGATTCTGAGTGGTTTTCTTGTATTTTCTTAATGTCGATTGATTTTAGTAGATGAAGAGATTGACACTTACATTGTATACTGGGTATCTGATATTAGTTGATTTTGAATCAGAAAATGCAAAATCGTTTTTAAGTTTGAAGATTCTGAGTGTTTTTTTTAGTATTTTGTTAATGTCCATTGATTTTAGTTTGTGAAGAGTTTGATACTTACACTGTATACTGGGTATCTGATATTAGTTGATTTCAAATCAGAGAATGTAAAATCGTTTTTAGGTTTAAAGATTCTGAGCTGTTTTTAGTATTTCGTTGATGTCCATTGGTTTTAGTAGGTGAAGAGTTTGACACTGATCTGTGTTATTTCAATTTTTTCGTTTTTTTTTGCTGTAGGCGAGTTCGGAACTGATCAAGTCAAGGAAGTCAAGCGACCCGAAATTGGATTATTCTAATATCATTGTATGTGGCAACTACTGATTATTTGATAAGCATTTATTTTTCTCCTTTATTTTACTCTTTCACCTTATGGGTACCTGATAGTATCAGTCAACTAAACATCGATCCTGGACTAGATGAGATCTGCTAGATCAATCATGTATATTCACTTTGTTGGTACTTGGTACTGACATAAAAAAAAAGGGAACTTTATTCTCCTTGTTGGATGAATAGCCTCTAAAGCTCGGTTTTGCTTTTCATATTCTGTATATGAGAAGGATTGATTTCTCGTTTTTCATGTTGCTATTCTATTTGAATTTCATTATAGATCATTCAAACAAAGAACTATTCAAGTCTGCTTATACTTATGTTCCTCCTTGAGGTGGGGTTCTTTTAGGGAAAGCAAATCCTGAAATGCTATCACTGAAACTAAGCCTAGGAGCTTGAGCATTTATCATGTAGAAAATATATAAATCAGAAAAGGCAAATTTTGTATAATATCTGATAAATGATGAATTATTTATTATGTATACATGTTTCATCTTACTTTGGATGATGACAGTTAAGAAATTAAAGTCAGAGACTACATTCCAAGAAATTCATCAGTGCTACAAATTCATAATTCATAGAGGGTATGATCATACTATTATTCATCTATTGAAAAATTAGTGCTGAGGGTAAAGGAGGTCAATTTTTATCGTCATAAACATAAGTTTATTCCTCTTTTGATAAGCATAAACCATAAATTCTTGACAGTTAACTCACATTCATTTCCTCTAATGATTAAGTGTTTTTTTTAATCTTTACCATTGTTTGGTTCTATTATATGCTACATTTTGCTTATGTGTGAATTTTTTTCTCCATGGGATAGTAGCACCGTGCACCAGGTCCTATTCATTGCAGCCCTAGGTTAAAAAGTGTTGGGGTTTTCCAATTTATCTTCTCAAGTTTATGGTGTTTAACAGTTATTTATACACTGTGTGGATGGGTGCTGTAGTATGCCACTATACCTTATATTGTCAGTTGGTCTTTGCCAATTTACACATTACAGTGTAATTAAATCCGTAAGCATAACACACTAGATCTTCCAATCATATGTTTCTTCTAATGCAGGTTGAGCTTCGCACATTGGATGGCTTGGTGAAGGAAAGAACACACTGTGCCCCTAATGGTTATTACTTCATTCCAGTGTATGATAAGGTACTTCTTCCTGATGGTACTGAGTTGCACATTTTATTGGACTGGGCTTATGTTTTTTTCCTTCTTTCTTGGTAAGCCAACGAACTTATTTTGTCATTAATGTTTTGAGGTTGGTACTGTACTTCAACTGTCCTTAAATTAGAATATTGTTTTATGCCTCAACCAGATTTCCAAGGGCCTATGTACCACCTAAGGCAACTGAAATCTCTTGAGGAATAAGTTATTTAGCCCAAGATATTTAGAGGTAGTTCGGTTGGTGAACAAGTTGTATGAAGATTCTTATGTTGGGATTATAATAAGAGGGTCAAATAATGACAAATTATTTGGTGGATATACTTTTATTGGTAGACGTTTGGTTCACTGAACTAAAAGTCGGATGTATGGGGTATAACAAAACACATGTTATTGATGAAATGTAACACATTGTATGGGTATAGGTGTAACATAACACGTGTTTGGTGTTACGAGATAGTTGAGATGAAGATGAACTTTAATTTTCAATTTTAATCTTGAAAGGACTTTCGCAGAAGAGCTTTGAAGAAGGGCATATGTGTCATTTTGGTGTTTATCCTATGTTAAGTGTGATGTGAAAGTATCTATGAAAACCAACCTTGATAAAAAAAGAAGTGTGATATAAAAGTAATACCACAATCGTTAAGTGGAGATTTGCTATTTCTGGAATCAAAAGTTCAACCAAATGCGGGATAAAATAGTTCTATATTTTATCCTGAGATTGTTATTCCTTATCCCTCAAACCAAACAACCCCTTAAAGTATTATTCTTACACGATTGACAACACAAGTATTGCATAGAATCTTATCTAATTTAAAGATGTAGTAGACCTGATTTTAGAAGGGGGAGATAGGCAGGTGTGCCTTGCAAGCAAATATAGAGTATTTTTACATGGTTTGGTCTATAAGATTTTTTGATAGATGTTGAATTGTGTGACTGTCTCATCTAAAATTTTAAGTTGCTAGAGAGGTTATACTTTTATTTAACTTTGTCTTCAATGTGCCACTCACTTGCGGACTTTTTTTTTCATAGGCTTACATTTATAAATATTTTTGATAAATGGGTGGCAGTGTGTTTTGAACTAGAATTTCTGGTTTCTCTGATACCATGCCAAATTTTGTGACTGCCTCATCTAAGAACTTCAGTTGTTAGAGAGGATACCGTTCCATTTAACTTAGTAACTTTGTCAATTTACAGTAGCAAAATATGGAGAACTAAACCCCTGGTGTACAGAAATCACCTCTGAACCATATGGGGTGGGGGTATGGAGGACAATCAGGAACCTATGGTCACAAATGGAAGGAAATATGTATATCCTGGTGGGTAGTGGAAACAAAACTAAATTTTTGAAAGATGGCTGGATAGACCAAACGTCTCTCAGGGAACTTTTTCCAAACAAATCTGTGAAAACCCTGATGCTAAAGTGAGTGACTGTTGGACAGAACAGGGATGAGACATATCTTTAAGAAGACTACTCAATGACTGGGAGGTGGAGAGGGTGGCAGCGCTACGGGGAAAACTAGCTGGAATGATTATAACCATAGCAACAACCGACAAGATCCCGTGGAAACATAGTAAGGATGGACTCTTTTCCGTCAACAATGCCTATAAAAGAGGACTACATGGGATGACAGGGGCCCAAAAATATTATTGGAATTACTTTTGAAAGAGTGATATTCCTACAAAAGTAAAGTGTTTCACCTGGTTAGTGATAAAGAGAGCATGTTTAACACAAGAAGTTCTACAGAAGAAAGGCAGGTAGCTGGTCCCGAGGTGTTTTTTGTGCAACTTCACAGGGGAAGAAATAACCATCTCTTCCTGCAGACTGCAAGGTTACTGCTCAAATTTGGAACCTGATTCTCAACATCACAAGCATGAACTGGACAATGCCAGAACATACATCAGATCTGTTGAGCTGCTGGATTAGGAGGGGAGGATATTCATGTTTACACCAAAAAAAAGAGAAGAACCTGACAATTCAACTCCAAATTCTGCATAGAGCAACTCTTGTTTTTAAAACGTCTCGGGTTCCTCTTCATCCATATAGACCACCAAATGCTGGTAGGGACAATCTTCCATCACTCCATGTGTCCTGACTGATTCCCATCTCTATTCCAGCAAGCTAGAGCTTTTTTGATGTTCCTTGGCATAGTCCAACTGATGCCCCTTAAGTTGATGAAAATCTGCCACAACTTCAGTCTTTCTACAATGTAGAAAGAGATGGTATATTGTCTCGACCTCACATTCACAAAATCACCACCTAAAACAGATTCGCAAACCTCTTTTCAAGTGGTTGTGTTGAGTGAGTGCAACCCAATTGGTTAACAACCTAGTGAAAATGCTACCTTGACTGGTATCTTGACTTTCGAAATCATCTTCCAAGGCCATCCACCTATGTGAGTACCAGGTCTTTGTGAGCTTCTATAAGCTTCTATAAGCTGAGGCACTGAAAACGTGCTTGCTTATCTAAATACCAAAATAGATTATCCTCATTTGTGCTTAGATCTTTGCACTGCAGCAACTCAACTATTCTATTCTAAGTTGCTCGGACTCAGGTGCGGGTGTCCAATATTGGTGCGGATCCGGAGGATCCTCCATGATCTAATTTTTAAGTTTTGGGGATATGGCTCCATGTATGGATACAGATGCGGGGATTCGCCTAAAAATAATTAAAATATGTAAAAATAGAGTTCTAAAACCTAAATTATGAGATATTATGTGGAGAACTCGAGGAGAATCTTGGAATGAGATTAAAGGAAAATGAGTGACATAAAAATTTCTATATAAAAGGTATTCCATTTTCTTTAATTTCACCTTAGCTTTTGTATGTATTAAAGAAATCATTTAAACTGTCTGAACCTTCCCCATCGATTTTGGTCAAAGTACCCAAAATTGGTTGACCAGATTGGACACGGATCGCACATCCACACACACGTCATGTCGACACGGGTGCGGCACTATAAGTGAACAGTCCGAGCAACTTATATATTTTATGACCTCCCAATCATTTATATGTCTTCCTAACCTGAGATCCCACCCCTGATTATCTCTCATTTCTCTGATAGCCACTTCATAGCTAAGCTTTGATTCGGGATTTTCAGATTCCTAATCCCCAAATCTCCTTCCTTTTTACTGAGAATTACATTGTAGAGGGCTATAAAAGGTGAGTATAGAATACAAGATGCTCAATTAGACAACCACAAATTACTAACCGACCACGGAAATACATTTGGAAAGTCAAGATACCTTACAAAGTTGCCTGCTTGTCATGACTGTTAGCACAAAAGGCTGTTTTGACACATGAAAACTTGATGAGGAATCGCTCTTTTTTCAAGATGCTATCTACGTGGGAATGAAGCTAAGATAGAGAACCACTCATTTAATACTCCAAATTGATCGTATATACAAGGGGTATACCAACAGGTAAAAAATCTACAAGATATGATTCTCTACAAACTCTGCCCAATCATCTATACAACAAGGAACTTCCGTTTTACACCAAAAGAAAATAAGGGAGCATAGACTACTCAATGGATAGAAACTGTACTATTTCCCTCTCTCCAAACTACCCGCATTAATGCAAATGTTGTCCGACTCAAGATAACCTAGCCAAAATTGGGCATGTGACAACAGATTAGTGACAACAGATTTATGGAGTATGTTTATAAACACTTCTTGAACTAAGTTGGGTCATGCCACAGAATATCAGGGATGTTTTTGAGAGTTGGAGTTGCTGGAAGATGCCACTTGCTACCATTTTTCGGAATATCTGGAATGCAAGGAATATGAAATTCTTCGATGGAGTATCAACTAAAGCTAGATGTCTTGTGTTTTTGTATATTTGGGTTTATTTGTCCCTAATAAATTTATGCCTTCTTGAATTTTGTCAGCGCCCTAGCTCGTAACTAGATATGTACTGGAGCTGATAAGTTGTTTTTGCTACTCTACTTTTGTAACTATTATGCATCCACTTGATGCCAACAATGGAACTTTTACTTTGTCAAAAAAAAGACAAAGGAAAAGAGAAGTGAGGGAAACTCAACTTGATTATTCCCTCAAGTCATTGGGTTTAAATAACTAGATCTACATATTCTTAAGAAAGAAAGAGAATCAAAAACATAATTACAAGCTATACTATATATTTATAAGATCCTAGATACAACTATTTTATTAGTCCATTCACAGCCTGTCTTCTTGGTTTATATTTGCTTCCTTTCTTTGCCATCGGTGTTCTCACTTCTCTTGTTTTCTGAGAAATGAAAGAATTTCTCACATCGTATTGAAATCATTTTGCAGGGTTCTTTCTTGATCAAAGTCAATGGACCAGAGGGATGGTCATGGGATCCCGAACAAGTTGAGTGTCTTCAATCTGATATTGATGACAATTTTGTTATCATTCATTGATGCAGCTCAATGTTGCCCCCCCCCCCCCCCTCTTCCCCTTTCTGGCTGGTGTATCTGACCAAAGGAGGATCTTTCTGTAGGTACCTGTTTCAATTGATCATACTGGCTGCAATGGCAATGAAGATATAAATTTTCGCTTCACCGGGTTTGTTCTTATTCTTATAACATTGAAATTAGTCTTTGGACCCTTTGTTCCATAAATAGAGAACAAAAGAGGGGGAACTTTAATCTTTTACAGTGTTTATTTTGTTTCCAGCACAGCTATTTATCAATACATTCCATATAATGTGCACTATGGACTACCCAGTTCTCTACATGCTAATTTTCTTGACTCGCTGTTTCTTCAGGTTCACTGTATCTGGACGAATTGTGGGAAATGTTGGCGGGGAGAGCTGCGCTCTGAAAGATGGAGGTCCATCAAAGGTGAACGTTGAGCTATTGTCTCCCACAGGTGATGTTGTGTCCTCTGCATTATCAACGCCCAGAGGAACATACTCCTTCACAAACGCTATACCCGGTATGGTTAATCTAAAAGTTGTTTGGTTGTTTTTTTAGTGTGCATATACTTAGATGAGAAAATACAAATAATCTATATATTTAGATTGAACAACTGCACGATTCTGATGCTACTTTTTGGATAGGTATGATTATGACATTTAGTTTATGAATAGATTGTTTCTGTGTGTGCTTAACATGCAATTATTCTGATACAAATCTGAATGTACCAATTTTTGTCATTAGGGAAGTACAAATTACGTGCATCACGTCATGACTTGAATGTTCAAGTTAGAGGATCGGCCGAGGTGCGTTTTGAGTCCCTCATGTTCTTTTTGATTACCATTTTTTCTTTCCGTGCAATCTCATCGACTTTGTTTACCATGTCTACTTCGTAAAGTACTGTACATCCATTTGGAATAAGTACCACTGATTGAATAGTTGCTTGAATCTACCATGTTGGTTCTCACTGCAGATTGATTTGGGTTTCGAAAATAGAATATTGGAGGACTTCTTCTTTGTACCTGGTTATGATATTCGTGGATCTGTGGTTGCTCAGGTGAGTTTCTCTAGTAATGACTTGATCTGTGTTTCTGTTTTGAGTTTTATATCACAGTTGCTGCTGCTACTTGTTACAATTTGCATGTATTTCTTCTAATAAATTGATGGTTCAAGGAGACCTTTTAATTATGCATAATCTGTATTTCATAGTCATTTCACTTTGGAGTATATTTACACACAATTCAAGACATGATCAATGCTAAAACTGACTAGGGGTATTTGGAATATTATGATCGAAAAATGTGTTCCTACTTATGTGTTCTCTCACATAGTTGAAAGTGATGAAAATGCGGGAAGGAGGTGGAGATCTTAATAGCCAAGGTTGTTTCTTCCTCTAGTGAGTTATGAGAGGTGAAATCTCCACTTCTTTATGAGACAATGTTGTATGGCTACCTTGGTATCATAATGCAAAATTAATATAAAATAGTCCTATTCTATTTCAAGCAAGTTATGTGGATAGTGGTTCCCAAGTAATGTGGTAAAGAGAAATACTTGCCATAAGGAAAAAAGAGTGATGTTGTAAAGAGAAGTAAAGAAAATGAAAAGTTACTTCCTTGCACCGGTTTAATCTTAGCAGAAGGAACTTTAACTTGCACATACTAGTGCAGTGGAGAAATTATATTAAAAGATAGTTAATTTTTCCTGAGATAGACATCTCCAGCCTGTTCTTTAATACATGAATCTTAGGATTTAAAATAAACTTTTAAGCTTGCTTGGAATTATACCTCTCATTACCTTCTTGTTAAACAATGCAAAAATAATTCTAGATAGTTGAAGTAGCCCTAATTTTCTAGTAGGCTAACCTATCTTATGGAGACCAAGAACCTGAAAACCTAGTAATCATGCGGGATGAGTTCTGTTAATCTAAGATAAACTTTGTTTTTTTAAGACGACTGTTCAAACAATTGATTAAGATGGATACAAGGTTCTTTCATGTAAAGGGAAGAAAAAATGATTACAGCGTTCTTGATATGCTGGTTCCCTTTCTGGTGCATCAATGTGATATACCTATACATGTAAGGGCAAATAGATATATGATTTTCTTTTCTTTTGGATGTTAATTTTATTTTTTTGATGTTGCCTTCTGTTATCTAATCGTTTTACTATGGTGACTGTTTTCCTATTCATTCTTATTCAAATGAAAGTGCACAAACTATGAAGCAAAGACAACAAACATATATCTGTTTTGGGATCATACTAGTGTTATTGACATGAATTAACCAACATTTGACCTATTTGTTTCCCTATTCCCTTTTTGTGATACCAAGCAATTATGAAATCAACACCTCATTTCCATGATAAGGCTTAGAATATGGTTAGGTGACTCTCCGGCGTGGCTTCTCTTGTTCCAAATTATAGTATGTTGAGATTCTTTTGATGTTTTCTAATAAGCTGTATTGCAGGGAAATCCCATATTGGGAGTTCATATCTATTTATACTCAGATGATGTCACAGAGGTTGATTGCCCTAAGGGCTCCAAAAATTCACCTGGTGATCTAGGATTGGGAGAAGCACTTTGCCACAATGTGACAGATGCTAATGGAATCTTCTCGTTGAAATCCATTCCTTGTGGTAAAACTTTTATTTTTGCTGGTGTACTCTTCTGCTATATGTAAGCATTATATAAATGTTTGGAAGTTGTTAGTGCATAGGTTTGTATTCTTGAAAATCATATAAAAATAAGACATGTAAAGATCAAATAGGAGATTAAAAGTATTTCTTGTTATTGCATCAACAACTTAAAACATATTATTTAACTTTGTCAGATATTTTAGAGGGTGATTGGGTAAAGCTTGGGTTTCACTTTTAAGCACATTTTCGATTTATCTAACCACAACCTTCGAATCTCGGGGGGCTATGGACCCACCCCTCTAGCCATATCCACTTAAATATTAGGCTTAGTTTGCATGGCGCAGGACTCAGACCTCTAAGCTATGTCACAGTTCACCCAATTTAAATTTCGAATGAGAGTAAAAATTGCACTGCTTAATTTTTTATTGAGAGAGGAGAGATTCTTGAATTGTAGCTATGGCTATTTGGGAATTTCACTATGAGGATACGGCTTGAGCCATAAGTGCAATGATTTGCTAATAAATCTGTTGTAGCAGTTGTGCCTGACACTAGATCTGAGAGCAGCTAATGCATCCCACTACTACCTTTTTGACGAGAGAAAGTAGAAATAGGGAGGTTTTTCTATATAATAGGAGACAATGTCATCAAGATTGAAATTCAAAGAATTTGTATTATTCCCCAAAAAAGAAATTGTGAACTAAAAGAAGAAACTGATAAAGAAAAACTAAAAAATCAAGAATAGTTATTTGCTGTTCGAGTACTAGATGGTTTATTCAACATTTTAAGTTTGTTTTGGTATGAGTATCTACCTTCTCTAATTGGGTAAGATACCATTTATTACCACCTTTACCCCCTCTTCTCGGTTATAAGGATTGATCTGTTGAACTAACTGCAGGGGTTTACAAGCTTATACCGTTCTACAAGGGTGAAAACACAGTTTTTGATGTTTCACCTTCTTCAATGTTGATATCGGTTCAGCATGACCATGTAATAGTGCCGGAAAAGTTTCAGGTATGGTATTGCATGTTGTTTCCTTCTTACCAAGGTATAAATGAGCCTCTATTGTATTTTGTGGGAATTAAAAATTGTCCTTTTGGCTAAGTATCTGCTGAGAAGTATGTATAAACTTCAGTTTGCTGCTATTTTTGTCGGTGAGAAATTGTCTTAATAACAAGGTATTAGAACCTATTTGACTGCTTATGTTTAAATCTTTCAATTGCAACTGCCATTTCAAAGACTCAAATTCTCTTAATCACTTGGATAAATTATTCATTGTGCACTATATAATCTCACACATTCATTTAGTTAGAGGATTTTTTTTGAAAGTTAGAAAGATTCTATGACAATGAAAAGTATTTTTGTGGTGAGCAGTTGTTTGCTTTGAACATCAATCTTTTCATTTCTCTTTCATATCAAGAAAGCTACATATTTCTTCATAAAAAAGCTACATGTTTATGTGAGAAATATTGTTTGAGTTGTTAATCAGCCATTTTCTATAGAAAGTATGATCAGCCAATGAAAAATGAAAGTACTTTAGTAAATTGTTGGTTACTGCACCAAAGAGCTTGCAGAGCCCTTTTCACCTCCATTTTTGACACCCTTTGTTAATGGACCAAGCTATATTTATGTGTTCTTTACACTCCAAGCTAGTTTATTATACCCGGATGATGCATATTTTCTTCTTCTAGTGCCATAATGTACGCTTCTCTAATCTTCTCCTTGATTGTTTATTCTGTAAAACCTAAGGTAGAGGATGGATGCTTTATTCAGTAAATGTACTCTTTCTGCTTGACAAATTGGTTTTATCAAGTTCTATGCATTATCACATGTTCCGAGTATTTGTCCGTTAAAATAATTGATACATCTGGTTCCCCCCTGTAATTCCTTAAGCAAAAAAATGTGTCAAAAAGCTGTTGCATTTTATTTTTTCACAGGTCACTGGATTTTCTGTTGGGGGTCGTGTGGTTGATGGAGATGGTAACGGAATTGAGGGTGTCGAAATTTTAGTTGATGGACAAAAAAAATCTATCACTGATAAAGAAGGATATTACAAGCTTGACCAGGTAATTCTATTTGCAGCCTCGTTATAGCTTCAAAGTTTTGTACATTGAAGAATTGACAATTTGTTTTAAATACTACCAGATTGTCTTTAGCATCAGTAAGAATATCTGATTGTGCCTTTAAGCTCTGTCTGCTACCCGGTGTGGTTAGGAATTAGTATCATCATTCCTTTGTGTTCAATACCTTGCCTTTCACTTCCTCGTTGACCCACTTTTGGATTACGTTGGTTATGATATTGTTGTTGTCTTTCACTTCCTCAAATGCTTGGATTTCACCCTCACTAGAATCTCACGTTTGTTCTTCTCTAATGTGCATGCTTCATAGCCCATTTTTATTTTTATTTTTATTTTTTGCATTTGATTGACTCGCAAAGCATCTCCAGGTCACGTCTAAACGATACACAATAGAAGCAAAGAAAGTGCACTACAGATTTGACAGGCTCGTTGACTTTTTGGTAAGCTTATAACTGCATCGTTTAAGAAATTTATAATGATGATTTGCAAGATCTATTTCCTTTTAGTGCAGATAGTTTGTTATATGGTCATTTATTCCAAATTGTTACTAACTGCCCCCTTTTTTTGGTGGTTACACCTCCACCATACTAATGATTGTATAGGTATTGCCTAATATGGCTTCTATCTCTGACATCAAAGCTGCATCATATGATGTATGTGGTGTTGCACAAACAGTTAATTCCGAATTCAAAGCCAAGGTATCATGTTCCTCTTCTGTTCTTCTATCTAATTTGCAACTTTCTTAGGCTATTGGGTGTTTTGCACATGAGACATAGTTCAAATCTGAAATTAGTTTGTTATGGTGGTTGGACATTTCTAACCTTTTTCTTTATGAGTGATTAGTTCACTTTGTGGAAGTTACTGTTAGCCATTATGCACTGATAATTTTTATGTCAAATGAGTTTGGTTGGTATGTTTTAATGGCTTGATACTAGTTTTTTACTTCTTACAAGTCAGTATCATACACCTACCCCAAGTTGTTAATTGTCTAGCTTCATCGTCAGAACAACAATATTTGCAGTTTCTTTTGATATTTCCATTATCCTCTTGCAAATGGTTATGTGCATGCAGGTAGCTCTGACTCATGGCCCGCAAAACGTCAAACCTCAAGTGAAACTTACTGATGAGAGTGGCCATTTTTGCTTTGAGGTATGGCAGAGTGAATATTTTTTTTACAGATACAAGAAATCCATCATTTATTGGTGCTTGATTATTAAGACACAACATTTCTTTATTTTGTGTGTGTGTGTGTGTGTGGTTGGGGGTGGGGGGTGGTTGGAGGGAGCACAGCATGCTGTCTTCAGAAGTTAATTTGATCAGTAGTGATCTAGAAGAACCAAGGTCAGAAACCGATGAGTAATAGGATAATTAACTTGAAGGAAATAGTTGAATCTTCTAATTTTGCCTCAAATCTAGTCTATATTCTGCTTTATTGTTTTTTATATAAGAAAGTTGCTAAACCATGTCTCTGTTTGTCTGTGTGTGTGAAAAGTATCTTTTGACATGTGGGGAACAATTTTTGTGTTAGAGAAGGTTGAGACAAGATTTTTGCATTCTCCATTGCTAACTTTTTTATGTTAGGGAAGGATGAGACTTTAGGTTCTCCATATCTTGGGCTTAAGCTTTTAGGTGAAAGAGGACACTTTTCATTTCATTGCTCAACTTTGTATTCTTGTATTTTTGTATAGAAGACATTGTTTTTCCAATTTGGTCTATCATCAAACATCATTTTTTGTTTTTTTATTCTTAGTAATTACATGAAAGTACTGCCAATCACCAATTCTATATTATTTTTGGTGACCGAGAAATCTCAAGGAGCCAGCCCTTTAACACTCCAAATTCGGGAGTGAGATCCGCTCCTCTACCCTTCTCCTCTTAAATAATGGACTTAGCTTGCTTTAGTTTGCCTGCCAACCACCAATTTCTTATTAGAAGATAGTTGAAAGATAATGGTCAGAGAATATTTTTTTTTCAAAAGGAATGTTGATTTTTTCAGAAGTTCCTTAGAATGACCAGATTGTAAACAAGCAGGACCCCTTACCTCTTTGGCGGCGGAAGTAATGAGCAAATTTGATGATTGATTATTGTAGGTTTTGTTGTTTATACTGTTACTTCCTAGGCTAGTTTGGTATGATTGGTCAGAAGATAGAGATAGGGAACGAGAGATGTGTTGGGGCCAGCAGAAATTCAATTTTTTTGAAGTTCTGTAAGTGGGTTTTTGTTCACCAGCTGTAAAAACTGATGTTTAAAATGGGGAGATGGGTCTAGCTGGTAAAATGAAGAACAAAAGAGGAACTTGTAGCTTTGTGTAGAGTGGATTTTTCTATCATCATCCTCAGATGTAATGGAACTTAAAAACTTTGTCAATATTTTCTGTTTGAAACACTTTAATGTTTTATCTCAACTTGCTACAGGTTCCTCCTGGTGATTATCGCTTATCTGCAATCCCAGCAAAACTTGAGAACGCTAAAGAGCTTCTATTTTCTCCTTCTCATATTGATGTTTCAGTCAGGAGTCCGATATTGGATGTCAAATTCTATCAGGTATTTGAGTTATGTTATTAGAATTCAAACTAAGGACTGCTTTGAAGATATGCCAATTTTTTTCATGTCGTGTCAAACTAATTATCTAAGTTGTGGATATGGTACTAAAGTCAGTCCATATGAATTCAGATGAAATGTTCGTTAATCACTCCTTTTTTTTTTTTTTTTGAAGGCACAAGTAAGTATACATGGCTCTGTTGTTTGTAAGGAGAAATGTGGTTCTTCAGTTTCTTTGACTCTTCTGCGCCTGGATGGGAGAAATAAAGACGATAAGAAGACAATTGGTTTGGCAAATGAGAGTAATGAATTTTTCTTCTCAAATGTTCTCCCTGGTAAATACAGGGTTGAGGTAATACCCCACCTATGTCCTTGTTCTTCCTGTTTAAGACCCTTTGCATTTCTGTCTGTGTATTTACATCCCAATGTCTTTTCCTTTGCCTTTTATCACCCTTTGCATTTCTGTATTTACATCCCAATGTCTTTCCTTTGCTTTTATCCCCCCTTGTTATTAGCTAACTATATCTGGTAACAGAAGATTTGTGTTTTGCAATTCCATAGAGGGGTGATTTTCTTTCTCAACACAACTGCTAGGCAGTCTGCAAGACTCACAAACTTCAGCCTCACACAATACAACACGAATCTGTCTCAAGTACAGACTGTTACTTTCTTTTAGGCAGCATAGTGATTTGACAAACACACAAAACGTACAGGAACGAATCCCAACCTTAATTAATTTCAATACTCCCTCCATTCCATACTAATTGAATTTTTGAGGTGTTTCACACCCTTTAAGAAAAGTAGATTAAGACATAAATTGAACATAATTTTTCATTTTTACTCTTATTGTAATTATTGTCAAATTTATGATTAAAATAATTAAATATTAATTAATCACTAATTCCAATACTAACTAATTAAGGGCAAAATTGGAAGAACACTCTAAAACTGAACAATTAAGTTAATTTGAAAAATGGAAAATGCCTCAAAAATTCAATTAATATGGAATGGAGGGAGTATTCAACAAAGGAAGAAGCTTCACTAATTCACCAAGGCACAGAACACTTTCTGAATCCTTTAGTCGAATTTCTTCCCCCATTTAAAATCTTTACACAAGGCAGTTACAAACAGTTACAACTGCCCATGTGCTTGGCATATGCCTTAACAAAAATCTTATCTGAACTTAACTAATTTACAACAGTCATATTTGATAGTCATAATACATTTCAATTTCGAATTCAAATGCCTATGCCCATGTGCCTCACTCATGCCAATCATTTGCCTTAACTGAAATTGCATCTACCCACACTTGGAATAATTCTGCCTGCTGCCAGCCTTAGTTTTGTTTCTTCATTTCTGCCAACTCGTGCCAACACTTGTCCAGCTTTGTCTTGCCATTGTCAAGTCCCCACAACCTTGCCTTGTCAAGCCAACAAACTGTCTTGCCTTGTCGATGCGCCACTGAGCCTTGCGCGGGCTGTTTTGTGCCTCTGAAATCATTTTAGGTCTGTCCCTTGCAGCGCCGTAGCTGCTTTTCATTTCCCTTGGTTCTTCGTTTTGGCAACATCTAATGCAGTCATGGGCTGTCTACCCAAAACAATCTCAAATGAACTCGTTTCTGTTGCTAATGACTTGTGCAAATTGTAAAAGAGCTGCACAGTGTCAAGCAACTCCACCCAATTCCTCTGGTTAGCCGTCACATAATGCCTCAAATATTTCTCCAATAAGTGATAAATCCTTTCCATCTGTTTGTGGGTGATTCACAGTAGAGAACTATAAGTCGGTCCCCATCATAATGAACAAGGTTGTCCAAAACCGCCTGCGAACCGAGTATCTCTGTCACTCACAATATCAGCTGGAACCCAAAGTACTTCACCACGTTTTTATAGAACAATTCAGCAGCAACTTCCGACGAACACAAATTAGGTGCAACAATAAAAACTGAGTACTTCGAGAACTTGTCTACTACCAAGTACCACCATAATTGATGCCTTACCCTCAACCTTAGGAAACCCTAAAATTAAATCCATGCTTACCGACATCCATGACCGTTTTGGAATACACAAAGGCTGCAACAATCCTGCCTCCTTCTTACGTTCAATCTTGTCCACTTGACACACATGACAAGTCTTTACGGATGCCTCTATATCGTCTTCCATTTTAGGCCAGAGATACTCGGTTCACAGGCAGGTTTTGGATAACTTTATCAATATGATGGGGACAAAATTCAAGTTCTCTATTGCGAATCACCCACAAATAGATGAAAAGGATTAATCACTTATTGGAGGAATATGAGGCATTATGTGACGGCGAGCCTGAGGAATTGGGTGGAGTTGCTTGACACTGCACAGTTTTGTTACAATCTGCACAAGTCATCAACAGCAGAAATAAAATTGTTTTGGGCCATCAGCCCATGACTCCATTAGATGTTTCAAAGAACCAAGGGAAATGTCCAGCAGCATACAAGGTTGCAAGGGACAGACTTGAAATGATTTCAAAGGCACAGGACAGCCTGCGCAAGGCTCAGCGGCGCATGAAGAAGTATGCTGACCAACGTAGGCGCTCACTAGCGTTTGCTTCTCATTACTGTGTTAGCATCATACACTCAGCTAGTAGAAGTTTTACCTATACATTTTATTAATTTGTTTGTCGATGATGTATATGGAATGAATTTTTCTTCACACGATGTGTTTTCCTATAGTTTTTTTTTTTGCTTTCCCTTTATCCAAGAAAATTGGTTTCTATCTAATTCAATAGACAAAGGTGTTCAAGCGGGTCCTTTCCGTTGCCTAGGCATGCATATCTCTTTCTAAATACCCATCATTAAAGCAAGAGGAGTAATATTCCAAGCCTTGTGCCTTCTTCTCCTAGCTCCGCTCTTCCAGCTGAACACCAACTTTTTCACAGATCGTGGCATTACACAAGAAACACCAAACCATCTAAATATAATCTTCTCACAAACTCATGGCTAATTTGTAATGTAACAGTATATGGTTCACGTCCGCCGCAGCCTCCTTACAAAGGAAACACCAATTCATGCAAATAACCTTCCATCTCGGAAGAATCTCTACGGTTTTATTACCCCTTGAGTAGCTTGTCACACGAAGAAGCACACCTTCCTCGGAACCTTAGGAATCCAACCCAAACCATGTGGAAAACTAATATCCCATTTGTAATTTTAAGCTCTTAATGCCCAAACCTCGGTTTTCCTGCTTTGAAGTAACAATATCCCATTTGACCATTGCAAGCCTTACATTCTTGCCTGTTTCTGCATTATGGAGTGCATGTACTCTATTCATGTTTAGTTTTCTGAAGAAATATTGTATCCAGAAGTAGTCTAAGCTAAAATTACAGTATCTATTGCATCTGTTAATCTATTCCTTCAATTAGTTGGCAATCCATTATGATGTTTCATTTGATTTTCTTATTTTCAGGTAAAAAACAGTTATCCAATAGCATCATCAGGACAAGATAAATGGTGCTGGGAGCAGAGTTTTATCAATTTAGAAGTTGGCGCTGAGGATGTTAAAGGGGTAGATTTTGTTCAAAAAGGTTTCTGGGTCAACATAATCTCAAGCCATGATGTGGATGGTTTACTGACTCAATCAGATGGTTGTAGAATGAACTTGAACATCAAGGTTGGTTTAGTCCACCTCAAAAAGTTCTCTTAAATCTTCTAACTAACACGAGAAGCTCATTTTCTTTTTCTGGCTCTTGAATTGCAGAAGGGTTCTCAACACGTGTGCGTAGAATCTCCGGGAGTGCACGAGCTGAGCTTTCCGAATTCATGTATTTCTTTTGGGAGTTCATCTATGATCATTGACACATCTAACCTTTCTGTATGATCCTTTTGGAGTTACAAGTTTTTCTATTCTACTAATTCATTTATCATGCATGTCTTCTCATTTACTTTCTTTTGTTTGTAGCCTATCTATTTGAAAGGCGAGAGCTATCTTTTGAAGGGTCATGTCCATGTTGAATCAAGCTCATTTAGTAGCGTTGAGGGCTTGCCTGAGAATATACCGTTGGACATTTTGGACAGTGATGGTTCTGTCGTTGATGGTCTATCAGCAAGACGTGTGCTTAATGGAGTTGATGTAACGAGTGCAGCCATCTATGAATTTTCCATGTGGGCTAGTCCTGGAGGAAAATTTACTTTTGTTCCTCGAGATGCACGGTGTGTGAATTATATTTTGATTTTATTCTTTTTATGCTTTCTGCCATTCGTTCTCTCTCTGTCTCATTATTGTTTTTATGCTCTCTGCCACTCGTTCTCTCTCTGTCCCTCATTTTGGTCTTTTGTTCTAAACAAAAATACATAGATCGACAAGGAACTTTAAGGAGTATGACCTTTGGCCTATGATAGAGGTTCATGTATTGATTGTTCTAGTGTGATTGTTTTTATTCCTTAAGGGAGAGAAAGTAACCTTTTGTTGTAATACAATCTGCTTTTGTTTAGCTATGTATCTATTTTATGGATTCCTTGTATCCGAGTCAAGTAAGCTGCTTAGTTTGAATGAGTTGTATAGACAATAAAGCCTGCAGACAGACTTGACATGGTAAAGAACCTTAATTTGCCTGATTCTACAACAACATACATAGTGAAAATCTCACAAAGTGGTGTCTGAGGAGGGGGTAGTGTATGCAGACCTTACCATTACCTCATGGAGGTATGGAGGTAAAGAGGCTGTTTCCGAAAGACCTTCGAATCAAGTGCATCAACCCCAATACATGACCTCCACTCCTTACTATCTATAGTCATGTCCTCGGTAATATGAAGTTGCACCATGTCTTGTCTAATCAGCTCTCCCCAATACATTTTCAGCCTACTCCTACACCTCCACGTACCCCCTACAACCATCCTATCGCACCTCCTCAGTAGAGTGTTGCCGCACCTCCTCTGCACATGCTCAAAACATCTGTCTCGCTTCCCTCATCTTGTCCACCACAGGGGCGATCTCACCTTCTCCCGGATAACCTCATTCCCGATCTTGTGACTCCTTGTGTGCCCACACATCCATCTCAACATCCTCATCTCCGCAACATGCATCTTCTCAACATCCTCCTCTGCACCTTCACCTGCCCGATTCTGACTTTCCATATATGCTCACTTTTTTAGCTGTATTTTTCAAGCTTGTTTCATGCAATTTGCAGTGTGATGCATATGGTATTAGATGGCATAATGTTTTTTTTTTTTTGAGAAGGTAACAGTTGTGTTTATTGACAAGTCAGTGCAAGTACATGGGTTGCACTGAAATCATATTTACAGCAAAATCAAAAAGACATCTAACTGACTCTACTTCTAACAAGATCCTAGAATGTCCATAATTGAGTCAGTGTCTTCTAAGTATATTTGTTTGAAACAAAAAAGTCTAACGCAATTTAGTTTGATCATCTGTAGATCACAATTTTTGCTCTCAAAACATCTTGAATTTCTTTCCTTCCATATTGTCCACCAGATACAAGCCGGGACAATCCTCCATCTGTCTTTGTCAGCAGCTCCTACTCCTGCTTCCTCCCAACTATATAGCAAATGAGTTATTTTGTTAGGCATGACCCAACTAATACCCCTAAGGCTAACAAAGATTCTCCACAACTGAGTAGTTGTCCTGCACTGTAGAAACAGATGGCTAACTGTCTCAACCTGTTCACCACAAAGGTAACATGTGGAACACAAGGAGAATTTCCTCTTCTTGAGGTTCTCTTGTGTCAAAATAGCCTCTCTTGTCAATAACCAAGTAAAACAGACAACTTTGAAGGGGATTTTGATCTTCCATATATGCTTCCACGACCAATGTTGTCTTTGTAGATTTCCTTGGTTCAAAAACTTGTATGCAGAGTTCACCTTGAAACTACCTGTCTTTTTCTTCGCTAGTACCTTTAAATTCCTCCAACATTCTGAAGAACTAAATGACTGAATCAATTTCCCAGTCATTGAAGTTCCTGCTGAAATGAATGTTCCAACCTTGTTGTGTCCATGTGTCAGCCACACTCACCTGCGGTTGTACTGCCATCACAGCTAAGTTAGGGAACAAACTCTTTAAGCTATCTGATCTCAACCAATTGTCCTTCCAGGAAAAAGTCTTGAGCCCATTTCCAACTTTAACATTGGTGTGCTCCTTCATGAAAGGCCAGAGTACTCTAATTGATCTCCACACACTAACCCCATATGGGGTCTTGACTTCCTTTGTCATTTACCTATCCTCTTCACCATATTTGATTTTAATAACCTTACTCCAATATGCTTGAGGTTCTTGTGAATATCTCCAAAGCCATTTCAATCTGAGAGCCTTACACTGTAGCTTGACATTTCTAATGCCATGACCCCCTTGTTTTTTCCCCTAAAGCACTTTTTTCCATTTGACCAGATGAAGGATTGTTGAATTAGTTTTCCTTATTCCCTTTCCAGAGAAAATCTCTCCTAACCTTGTCCAACCTCTGTATGATACCATTTGGGACTGGGAAGATGGACATCATGTAGGTGGGAAGAGCATCCAACATTGAGTTTATAAGGGTAACTCTGCCTCCTAAAGATAAATAATGTGACTTCCATCTGGACAACTTCTTTTCACACTTCTCCATCACCGAGCTCCAAATGTTCATGGAATTTGATTTGGCTCCCAAAGGCATTCCAAGGTAGGTGGTAGGTAAAGGTCCTACTTCTCCTCTTAGAATTCTAGACAACTCCTTTATGTTGGTAACCTCATTTATAGGGAACAACATACTCTTCCTCCAATTTATATGCAACCCAGAGACACCTTCAAATAGCACCAAAATTGACCTCAAGATCAGCAATTGCCCTTCCTCAACATCACAAAAGATTAAAGTGTCATCTGCATATTGAAGGTGTGTGACTGCCAAGTTTGGTACAGAATTAGGATTTGTTGCCACCTCAAATCCCCTTAGATAGTTAGTGTTCCTTGCTACCTTTATCATATTATTTAAACCCTCCATGGCTATAACAAACAGGAAAGGGGACAAAGGATCTCCCTGCCTCAGACCTCTTTAAGCTGGGAAAAAACCTTCTGGTGCTCCATTGATCAGAACAGAAAATTTGACTGTTGAGATGCAGAATCTTACCCATTTGATCCATTTCCTCCCAAATCCCATACAAGTAAGTATTTTCAGAAGGTATTCCCAATTAACATGATCATAAGCCTTCTCAATATCCAATTTACATAATATTCCTGCCTTCCCCTGTGATATTCTAGAATCCACCACTTCATTAGCTATCATGATGGCATCCATTCGAAGATCAGAGTAAATGTGTTTCCTGACATGCTCAAATGCTTTGAGACAGTGACTTGCACACAATCAAGAAAAGATGTATTTTTAAATGCCACTTTGTAATAATTCTTCAGCTTTTCATGCATTTCTAACTGTTATTTCATGTTTCAGGGATGATGGCGGGAAAAAAATATTATTTTATCCCACACAGCAGCATGTATGTGGAATTGCAAGTTTTAATCAAAGTAGTCTTTGTGTATCTACTCTTAGTTTTGAAGTCTTTCTTTGCTTTCTCTAGGTTGTCGTGATGGAAGATGGCTGCCAATCTTCAATTCCTCCTTTTGCTGGTCGACTTGGGATGTATATAGAAGGATCAGTTTCTCCCTCTCTCAATGATGTTGTTGTCAAAATAATTGCTGCAGGAGACAGCCAAAGTGCTCCACTTAAGCAAGGCGATTTAGCACTTGAAACTACCACAGGGACAGATGGCTTATATGTCGCAGGGCCTCTATATGATGATATAAGTTATACTGTTGAAGCTTCAAAGGTTTGAACGCTTTAACATTATAATAACTGCCTGAGCGTTTCTTGTTTCTTCATAATGCTTTGTTGAGCAAATCAATAGCATCTCCAGATTATTAACAGTCTCTTCATCCCTTTTGAGTTATGTTATAATTTTTCAATGATATATGGTGCATTTGTACTAATGGTATGGATGTCGTTGATAAATATGCATTGCTGGCCAAATAAGACTAGAAGTATGAATCCGGTGGATTATCATGAGACTGCTAGCAAATTTGTTCTTTCTTGTTGCTATAGTTGTCCTTGATTGCGTTCAATCGTATGTTGTCAGCTGTTCTTATTGGAGCTTTGCTACTAGGGTTGTGTGGACTCGACTAGAATATAAGCTTTCTTTTCTCTTTCTAGTGGAGCTACCTAATATTTCTCTCTTTATTCACAGCCGGGCTACCATGTAAAGCAAGCTGGACCTCATTCCTTTTCTTGTCAGAAGCTGGGTCAAATTTCAGTGCGTATATATTCTAGAGAAGACGCCAACGAGCCTTTTCCGTCAGTTCTCTTATCATTAAGTGGAGAAGATGGTTACAGGAACAATACAGTATCAGGTGTTGGTGGGATTTTCGTATTTGGGGACTTATTTCCAGGGAGTTTCTATCTCCGACCCTTGCTTAAGGTATTTATTGTTCCTTCTAATCGTAGGCTTTTTTGACCATCTTGGGACATATATGTTGGTTTATCTCTTATCTTGATAGTTTCTTGGGGACCTAGACAATGATATCAAGATAAGAGATCTGTACATTACAAAACTTGCTAGACCATCGAGCAGCAGCTGTTGCTTTACAGCCTATATGTAGTTCTTTCTATTACAAACCAATTTGCCTTCTTTTTTATTTAATTTAATTGTATGATACCGTGGACATATTATTGTCAAAGGGGAGACTTGGCGTAACTGATAAAGTTGCTGCTATGTGACCAGGAGGTCACAGGTTCGAGCTGTGAAAACAGCCTCTTACAGACATGCAGGTAGGCTGTGTACAATGTACTCTTGTGCTCCAGCCCTTCCCTGGACCTCTCGCATAGTGGGAGCTTAGTGTATTGGGCTACCCTTTTTTACCGTGAACATATTATTGTCATTATGGAACAGTATCCTGTAGCAAACTGTGAATTTGTATTGTAATCTTGAACATGATTATTTTTCAGTAACTATCAGGAAACATGTTATGTTTGATTGTTTTCAAATTTAGAATCCAAATTTTGCTGTCCTTAAATTATTTTTTTTTGAAACTGGTAATATTCTTCAGCATTGAGGATGTGCTGGCCATCATCAAAAGATTACAGATTCCCTATCAGATCTATAATCTGTTCAGTATCCTCTATACATAGTTGTTTATACCAAAAAAGCAGAGATGGAATACAATTCCATTTGACTGTGTGAATGGAATTGGGCCTATCTTTAAAACATCTGGCATTTCTCTCCCTCCATACTGCCCACCATATATATGAAGGAGTCAGTCTCCATCATTTGTTCTATTTCATTAACAATAGTTCTTGCTAAGTGCTAGAGAACAGATAAATTTAAGTGATCTGTACTAAATATATATGTTAAATGATCTGTTAACTCAGAGAACAACAGTTAAAGCTGTTATGTATCTCTTGGGTAAAAATAATCAATTTAAAGTTAAATTTTTGTTATTCTTTTCATGTGTACATATGTAACCCTAGTAAAATGCAAGCTAGGTTAGATAGACGAGTCTTCTCATTCCCTTACCATGAACCAGAGCAAGTGACGTGGTATTTGCTTGTGGATGCTTACAGTTACAACACACATATTACAATTATAATAGTTTCTCTAAAGAGGGAATGTTTGCTAATGTTTGCGTAGGAATATGCTTTCTCCCCTCCAGCAGAGGCAATCGAACTTGGTTCTGGAGAGTCAAAGGAAGTCGTCTTTCATGCAACGCGTGTTGCATACAGGTATATATACACATAAATATATATAAGTGGAATGTGCTGATGCCAGTGAGTTGTGTGAGGTCTTTGATTATTCCGAAACATGAGCACTCCACTTGGGTGCTTTTATCCAATCAATTACCTTTAAACATGAAAGCATTTTGCCCCCAGGGCTTTGGTCTAAGGTTTAGAGCTTAGTGCGTGTGGGTTAGGTGCATGTTATGGATTTGAATTTTTTCACAGACGAAAGCCTGATATTTAAGTGGAGAAGGGTAGAGAAGCAAATCCATTGTCCATCGAGTTTTAAACAATGCACCATTGGCCCTTGGGAATTCCTTAGTTATAAAACAAAGTTCATAGCATTTGTTAAAGAATAAATGACAGGGCATGCAATGACATGAGAATCTGTACTGTTTTCCATTTGATGGTCTAGAGTATTTTGAACTCATCCAATTTACCTAACAAACACTAGGAAATATTTGCATTATACGTTAACGCTAATAATTTTTTTTTTTTTTTTTGACATTATAATACAGTAACTTATATTTAGTCCTTCATATCCTCTGTCTCTTTTCTCAATTCGTCTATCCTTTAGAATGTCTTAAAATGGAGTGGACATTCACATGCTGGTGACCCGCCGAGGACATACGAAGAACTAACAAGAAAAAAACAAAAAATAAATAAATAGAAATGGTGAAAGGTTTGGCAGGTATCATATTGGATATGGTGCCCTAACTTGTTGGTTGAGAATTGATTGGCTGATTATCCTTTTAAGTTGAACCTTGACTGTTTGTTGAAAATATTGATTACCCCTTAAACTTGCCTCGAAATTTTTATGGACTTTAAATTATGGTGTATTTCAATTGAGCACTTAAACACATGATAAATCGTTCCTATTAGACATTTTCAGTTCACATTTTGATTCCTTTATGCATGTTTTAAGCGCCCATTACTTGGATAAGTTAATCACGTAAAATATGCCTACTTTAGTTATACACGTCAACATCAATTGGAATTGGCCTGAACTTTTATGGCATATAGACCCTAATGCATATAATTAAAGGAGGTGATATATTTTAAGTGATTAACTTGGCGTAATAGAGGCTTGAGAATATGCACAAAAGCTTTTCTACAAATTTGAGTCAAAAGTGTCCAGTAGAAATACTTTGTCACATGTTCTGGTGCTCAACTGAAAGATGTTGTAGTTCAAATGTCTAAATAAAATTTACTGACAAGCTTAAGGGGCTATCGACATATTCTGCCTTTGTTGTTAGTTCTTTGATGAAGGGAATTTCTTTTAGGTACTGTTTGCTACTTTTCTAATTATCATATGACAAAATGAGTTAGGTGTTACTAGGTTCAATAAATTTTTGACTATTGCCTTAAGATCCCGTTTTCCATTAAATTAAAATATAAGGACATAGAATGTAAGATTTTAGTACACATCTGGAGAGCTCAAGACCTGTGAGAACTCTTATGGAGTCTCTACAAGCAAGAAGAGAAATTTGAGTTCTTGCTGACATCAGTTCACATTTAATAACAATTTTCACTTGGGTGGATCGACTAGGATTTGTCCATTATGACATGTCATTTGCAGTATCTTTACCATTTTTTGTTGGACTCAGATGGTTTAACTTCTTTACAGTGCCATGGGAGTAGTTAAGCTCTTGTCTGGTCAGCCAAAAGAAGGTGTTTCAGTAGAAGCTCGATCCGAGTCAAAAGGCTTGTATGAGGAGACAGTAACAGATTCAACAGGATTTTACCGTTTGAGAGGACTCCTACCCGATACTACTTATGTGATTAAAGTAGCAAGAAAAGTTGCATCTGGTGGAGCTATGATTGAGCGTGCATCTCCTGAGTTTCTGACCGTTCAGGTTGGTACACTTCATATTGCCATTTTTCCTTTAATGTTCATGAGTGAATAGGAAATCATAAACTCGGTTATCCTTTTGAAATTGTTCTTATATGTTGATCATTGAACTGAAAGGAATTTAAATCATATATATACATTCCGTAAAGGATATGCAAGAGGAATCAGTTAGAAGTGTAAGAATAGTGGGGTAAATATGGAGTAGCAACTTTCCTTGCTTCTTTAATCACAAACCGGACAATGCCAGAACACACAGCAGACCTGCTTAGTTGCTGGGAGGAGAGGGGGTAGTAAGAACCAGAAAAAAATTGTGGAACATGATACCCTCTTGTATATGGTGGAGCATTTGGAGAGAAAGAAACAAGAGGTGTCTTGAAAATACTGCAGAATCAATGCAAAAGATTAAATGGCATTGTATGAAGACTTCTTTTTTTGTGTGTGTGTGTAAAGAGGAGGATATAGAGGATGCTAGACAGATTTTTAACTTTTTTTCTTCTTTATAAGTTTAATCGCAGCTTTCTTGATTTGTTTTTTTTTGGGGTCTTTGATGTAAATCTTTTTGGTGGTTGCCAGCATACCCTATTGCTGAGGAATACAACTTTACCTTCATCAAAATAAAATAAAATATGGAGTAGCTTATTATTGTTGGTTTGCACCAGTAATAGCTTCTTTTTTTTTTTTTAATCCGCCCAGAATTGCTCGTACTTCTTTAGTCTTCTTATAGATGAACTAACCAATATTGAGGTCCCATGATACTTTACTACTGCCAGAGATATTGAATCAATTGATGAAATTTGTGATAGAGTCCAAAACCTTGAACTGTGGGGAAGCACTCCACTGGACGGGTTTTAGGATAAGTAGAAGTAAGAATATATACATTGCAACTTTTATTACACGCTCTCGCCAAGATTCTAGCTCTGTGGACTTCTGCATCATGTCTGTGTATGTCTAGATGTTCTGTGTGAGATGACAAAGTTCTTATTTTGTTAAGTTATGGTTAAAAATATGAGACGTAGTTTGTAAATTTTATCTAATCTGTCCCTTTGAAGGCATATTTGTTTTGACATATTTTTTGCTTGTGCTAACTTCATATAATTTGCAGGTTAAAGCTGAGGACTCTAGGGGATTAGATTTTGTAGTATTTGAACAGCCAGAGAGGACAATTATAAGTGGCCATGTTGAAGGACATAAAATCAAAGAGTTCAACTCACATCTCCATGTGGAGATGAAGTCTGCTGCTGATCCGTCAAAGATTGAGTACAACTCCCCACTTCCCCTCTCAAACTTTTTCCAGGTGAAGGACTTGCCTAAGGGTAAATACCTTGTACAGCTGAGATCATCTCTGCCTTCAAGGACTCACAAATTTGAATCAGATGTTATTGAGGTTGATTTAGAGAAAAATTCTCAAATTCATGTGGGTCCACTCAAGTACAAGATCGATTTCAATCACCAGAAACAGGTACTGTGTATCAACTATTGGATGCTAATATTCTTTTCATTGTGTCTGTGATGATAATAATGATATGTTGGTTTTCCCTTTCTGTCTCCCCCATTATTCCAGGATTTAACTCCAGCTCCTGTGTACCCTCTGTTTGTTGGAGTTTCTGTGATTGCACTTTTCATTGGGATGCCAAGGTATCTGGGGAACTTTCTTTGATGTAATTCTTTATGTTTATCGTTTTAATGGACGTCCAAAATGAAGTTAGTAAAATGTGTGTTTCGATTTCTTTGTTGCAGATTGAAGGATTTATACCAAGTGATGATGGGAATGTCTTCATCAGTAGTATCAGCAAAGAAAGAAGTGAAAAGACCTATAGTGAGAAAGAAAACATACTGAGGAATGGATCTACTTTTTAGAGGAGCTTCAAGTAGTGATCCTTACTTAGGTAGGTGACATGAATGATCTATAAGAGCAGATGTAGTTTTTATTTGTCCATCGATTCAAGCAAATCTTCACTCGCACAAGGATCTCCTCCCTCGCCTCACCCTCTACTACAGATACTGAATTTTCATTTGTTAAGTCGTTAGCGCTTCAAATTTTGACAATTTTAACCTCAATATATTTATACCTATGCCAATTTTTGGGATGGTTTCAGTAAATTATATTTTTGTGATTCCATCCATATTTAGCTTTTGTAACTTTCAATCCCCTCTCTTTTTTATTATTTTGTTGGGATATTCAGAAAGATTTATGTTAATTAGCTGATAACTTGTAAAGAGTATTGAATGAGAGTTGAAATGATACTAAAAAATAAAAATGGGCAAAGTTTCTTCCGTTTTTTTCTGACGTAAAACTTATGTTCCATTTTCTTTATAACTAAATCCCAACAATACATACTTTTCTAAATAATTTTGAGTATAGTATTGTAAACTATTTAACAAAAAAATTTCATGGTTAACTATAAATATTCGTGAACTTGTTAATATTTAATTTTTTCATCAACCAAAACTTTCTAAAATATGACTTTAGTAGTTATTTACTATATTCTCCGTTATTTTATCGAGATTTGTTACACTGAGCTGAAGCATCTAAATTTGAATTTGTTTGCATTTGGTATACCTAATAATGCCACGTAGGGTGAAGCAGCAGTACAGCCGCCGGCGGTCCAAACAGAGTAAAAGATTAGAGTGTCTGAAAATGTGGCAAAAGTCAATACCTCAGCTCAACACTTTCTCTCTCTAGAATTCAATCTTTCTCTCCTAAAACCCTATCCTTTCTCTTACAATCTTCAATCAAACAATGGCCTCCTCCACTCCCCCACCCCACTGTGCACTCACTACCTCTAAACCTTATCAACCCCAAACCCACTCCCACCCCCACCCCAACCACCGGAACAATCATCAACGCCATTGGTCCTCTCAAAAAGTCTCTTTGAATCCACCTCGCAATCCTACCCATCCTTCCCAAACCCCTAATTTTCTATCTCTATCTTCATCAAAATCGGATTTTTCAGCTGATTTCTCGGGTCGACGTTCGACCCGATTCGTTTCCAAGATGCATTTTGGCCGGGCTAACATATCGGGTAACGGAAGGCATTCTTCATTTGCTGAGGAGGCTCTTCAAGAAGCTATTCGTTGTTGTAACAACGAAGCTGGTTTAGACCAAGTGTTGTTGACTTTCGGCTCTAAGCTTTTAGGGTCTGATGATTATACTTTTTTGTTCCGTGAACTTGGGAATAGAGGGGAATGCTTAGCTGCTATGCGTTGCTTTGAATTCGCTGTTGGTCGTGAAAGGAAGCGAAATGAGCAAGGTAAATTAGCTAGTTCAATGATTAGTATACTTGGTAGATCAGGGAAGGTTGATTTAGCTGAGAAAGTGTTTGAGAATGCTGTGAGTGACGGGTATGGTAATACTGTTTATGCTTATTCTGCGTTGATTAGTGCTTATGCGAAGAGTGGGTATTGTAATGAAGCTATTAGAGTCTTTGAGACCATGAAAGATTCCGGCTTGAAGCCTAATTTAGTGACTTATAATGCGTTGATTGATGCTTGTGGGAAAGGGGGTGCTGATTTTAAGAGGGCGTCGGAGATTTTTGACGAAATGCTGAGAAATGGGGTTCAACCGGATAGGATCACCTTTAATTCGTTGCTTGCTGTTTGTAGTGGTGCGGGATTGTGGGAGACTGCGAGGGGTTTGTTTAACGAGATGATTTATAGAGGAATTGATCAGGATATATACACGTATAACACATTTTTGGATGCAGCATGTAATGGGGGGCAGATAGATGTTGCTTTTGATATTATGTCTGAGATGCATGCAAAGAATATTTTGCCCAACCAAGTCACCTACAGTACTGTGATTCGTGGGTGTGCAAAAGCTGGGAGATTAGACAGAGCGTTGAGTTTATTCAATGAGATGAAGTGTGCTGGCATAAGACTAGACAGGGTTTCATACAATACTTTACTTGCTATATATGCAAGCCTGGGAAAATTTGAGGAGGCTCTTAATGTTAGCAAGGAGATGGAGAGTATGGGTATTAAGAAAGATGTTGTCACTTACAATGCTCTTCTGGATGGGTTTGGAAAACAAGGAATGTATACCAAGGTTAAGCAGTTGTTTGCAGAGATGAAAGCTGAAAAGCTTTCACCTAACTTATTGACGTACTCCACATTGATTAGTGTGTATTTGAAAGGAGCCTTGTATCACGATGCGGTAGAGGTCTATAAGGAGTTCAAGAAGCAAGGTCTGAAGGCAGATGTTGTTTTTTATAGCAAACTTATTGATGCCTTGTGTAAAAAAGGCCTTGTGGAGTATTCGTCGTTGTTGCTTAATGAGATGACGAAGGAAGGGATACAACCAAATGTTGTTACATATAACTCTATAATCAATGCTTTTGGTGACTCGGCAAGCAATGAATGTGGATCAGACAATATCACACAGATTGTATCCACTATTTCTCAGAGTAAGTGGGAAAAGACTGAAGAGGATAATATCGTTAAGATTTTCGAGCAATTAGCTGCTCAAAAGTCAGCTAGTGGGAAGAAAACTAATGCTGAAAGACAGGACATGCTCTGCATTCTAGGTGTTTTCCATAAGATGCATGAATTACAAATAAAGCCTAATGTAGTCACATTTTCAGCAATCTTGAATGCTTGCAGGTATAATTTTCTTTCCTACTAGTTCCATGCTTTACATTGAACTGTGCTTTCTTTAATGTGTCGTCTTTTCATTATGTGAGGTTTAGTATGATCTATTTCAACTTTCATAAGGCAGTTTGGCGGTTATATTTTTTGGGTGGTAGTATGTTCATTTTCTTTGTAAGGAATTTGATGACGCATTTGATCATGGACATGAAATTAGTGCTACTGGAATCTATTTGAGGATAGGAAATGCACATGCGCCAGTCTGACTTTCTGTCTCAGTCTTGAATGCTGATATATGTGTGCTATCTATATTCAATATGCTTCTTTTTTTCTGGTGAAATGCAGCTAGAGACTTTTAAGATTGTTGTATATATGAATACAATAAAGCAGAACTAACTTTTTGTAAGCCTTGGTGGGCGGAGTTAACTGGTACTTGTGCTAGTGGAAAGTAATTGGTTCCCTGTGGAATAGTCAAGATGCGCACAAGGTGGTTGGACACCACTGTTGTTTAAAAATAAATAAAGCAGAAGAAACTTCTGAGTTTTCCACTGAAACAGAAATACTCTTTTCACTCTAATGAATGAAACTTTATTTTAAGCTTGGATTATTCAAATGTGTGTAGAGCTCCATAGACAATAGATCATATGACCTTGCTTAGAAGTTCACAAGAGAGGCGGGGCGAGAGAGAGGCGAGAGAGAGAGAGAGTTTTGGCCTTGGAGACTACTTACTATAGTTTCTTTTATTATCTGAAGTGCTTTGAGGACTTCAGCAGCAGGTTGTGGGAGTAGTTTAAGTTGTCATTAAAGTGGACCCACTGCCACATTAAGAACACCCAATCTAAGGAGTTTTTTTTTCCACTTCTAAATTACTTTGCATCAAAGGTATTTGATAAGAAAATATTTTTCCAGAAAATAAGTCATTTTTTTGGTCACCAATCACCAGGACATATGTTCCATTACAAGGGGGAAAATGACTATCTTTGCTTATGTTTTTCTCGATAGACTGTTTGAAATAGCTTTTGAATCTTAGAGATTGTTGGATAGTGAGACAGTTTCTTACATTTTCCAGAAATAATTTACCGGGAAATAATTTCCTTCCTACCAAACACTCCCCAAATATTTTCTTCAAAGTGGGTAACACCTTTGGAATGAATCTGGAGAATGAGCAAAGAATTGTGTTGTATCAAAAGAAATATATTGTCAATTCGGCACAAATTTCCTTAGTAGAATTAGAAGTGAGTGAGAGTGCGAAAGAGGACAAATAAGATATGATTTTTTGGTGAGTAGCATTTTGTTTTTTCTTGATGAACCTTTTGAAGGAGTGCTCGGAAGAATTGCTACTTAAGACATTTAACATCTTTGTGGAATCCCAATGCACTTGATTGGTTCAAATGTTATGATTAAACTGAATGGATTTGACTATTTGAGTAGATATGATGTGTGATTCAAATATAATTGCAGCCGATGCAGTTCATTTGATGAAGCCTCACTCTTACTCGAAGAACTTCGTCTATTTGATAATCAAGTTTATGGGGTGGCACATGGACTTCTCATGGGGCAGAGGGAAGGTGTATGGGCACAAGCTCTATCTCTTTTCAATGAAGTGAAGCAGATGGACTCTTCAACTGCATCTGCCTTTTACAATGCTTTGACTGACATGCTGTGGCATTTTGACCAGGTAAAACTGCAGTTACAATGTTACATAACAACTATCAAAGAGAAGCAACGTATAGTGAATTTCTTCAAATTTGTTTTAGTTCTGATAAAGAGTGAAATTTCTCTTCATAGATGATGAGATAGTGATTATCAGTTTATGTGGTGTATAGCTCTAGATATTTGATTCAATAGGCACCACCATCCTTGTTTAATGGGGAGAGGGCTGTGAACAATTCTATGTCATCCTCCAAATGTTCATCAGTTAGAATGTTTTATTACTATGGAATGCTTCAAGGAGCATGATTGAGGGCTAAAGGAAATTATATTAGAGAAATAATTTTATGTGAACCGTTTTTCCACATCCAGAGATGTATTTTCCTTGAGAAAAAACAGTTGAAATAATATAGAAAGCATACACAGAGATGATATCAAACCTAACATGTCATGACTATATAGATTCATCTCGTTCACGGCTGTGAAGGCATAATCTCCAAAGTGTTACTTGTGATCTTCTTCATTCCCTCGATCTTGGATCTCCTCACCTTTCTTGCTCACTCCCTTAAGCTGACCTACCTGGCCTTACTGCATAGTTCAGCACTGGTGTCAAGGAAACCAAAATCTTTGCTCTTATCATTGTTAACTGACTAATATCGCCTTTGCATTGCCATAAATTACCACTGACTCATATTTGGTGTCTTATCTAACTTTTTTCCAGAAACAAGGTGCTCAATTGGTTGTACTTGAAGGAAAACGTTCGGAAGTGTGGGAAAATACATGGTCCACTTCTTGTTTGGATCTGCATTTGATGTCTTCAGGGGCTGCATGTGCAATGGTCCACGCATGGTTGCTTAGTATACGGTCTATAGTGTTTGAAGGCCATGAGCTACCAAAGATGTTGAGGTATTTCCTCTAATTCTCTTATATATTTTTTCAAAGTCGGACAAACTACAAGAGTGATATATAATGAATGAAATGTTCAACTGTCCTCTGCAGCATATTGACTGGCTGGGGCAAGCACAGCAAGATAACAGGTGATGGCGCCTTGAAACGAGCCATTGAAGGCTTGCTCACCAGCATAGGTGCACCATTCCAGGTAGCAAAGTGCAACATTGGGAGGTTCATATCCACTGGAGCTGTGGTAACTGCTTGGTTGAGAGAATCAGGTACACTTGAAGTGCTTGTTCTTCAAGATGATACAAGTCACTTGCGTGCCACAAGGTTTGATCAAATTTCTAATTTACAGCAACTAACATTGTAGTCGTTTCTGTATAATTTGACAGGGGAATATAACATTTTTCCAGTGTAAATTAGTATATAAATATATATATTCCTTTGTTGTGTGAATGTCCTTTTCTACTGTCACTTTAAACTGAACCAGTAACTTGCTCGAATGGCAAGACGACAACATAATAATGTAACTTTATAAATGCTCATAAAATAGAAACAATAATAACAAATATAAAAGGAACTATACAAGTGTAACACATTAAGAGAAATTAAGAAGAATAAGGTTTTTACTTTAGGTTTGATGTTTTGTATAATGTGAAGTTGTGAACTCAAAGTCTCAGTGAAATGTGAATTAAAGACACAAGAACAGAGACAATAACTAGTCAAGTATTGAGATTAATATTTACTCCAATATTATAAACCAATGCCGAACCAATAATCTGATAATTTATTTTCTATAAAATTATTAAAAAATCGTTAACCTAATAGCAATAAATCAATAATACCTTTTCTCGAAATTCATGGTTCCAATTAAAATAAAGCAAAAAAGAGCTGTTATTTTGGGTCCCAAATCAAAGACAATAGCTTACTAATTCTATGATTCTATATTGTTCCACGATAACCCCCTCCCACACCATTCCTTCTATATATGACAACTTGCAACATAACAAAGACTACTACAAGTATTTATTTCTCCGTAGCGAAGCCAAAATCTAAAATTTATTCAGTCTAAACGACTAAGTTTGTTATTCTAATATAAGTAACAAATTAAAATAATCCGCTTTTTTAGCTAAAGTTATTGAGTTCACGTGAATTCATATCTAATACCGAATATATATCATAGCTTCGTCCCTTCTTCCTTTGTACCCACCATTACTTGTTAACAAGTTTCATGTGCATCCATGTTCTTGATAGGAGGTGATAATTAACAACCAAATAATATATTATACATACACTACCATTTCGATTTTAATTAATACACAAAGAAAGTTTATTATATGTATCCGTGGCATTCGTTGAACCAAATTTTCAAAGGATCATTAATTATTTGATTAGAAAAATTAAAAGGGATGTGATCTTATCTCAATTTCCAACATGGAAGATAATGAGGTCTCACTTTATATAGACAAAAGCATGAGAAAATATGATTAGAAGATTGCTTAAATTAAGGAGCCTCCTGTTGGGGAACATGAAGTTAGCTATTAGCAGCCTAAAAAAGGTCCATTGAGCTGTAATTCGTCGAAATTAAAATTTAAAGTTTATGAATTCTTTGTATTCATAATTTTTCTTTTTAAAATTCCCTTTCTAAGCTTTCAAGCGCTATTTCATGTCTTAAATCCATCATTAAACACCCCACTAGTTACTAGCAATCACAAATTAAGTGTATTCCCACATTCAAAATATAAATTAAGTCGATATTTAAATTTGAATTTAAATTTTGAATTCATTTCCACGACTCATGCATTGAATTTGGAAAAAAGGGGGTAAAGGAATAATCCAGGGTGTTTTTCATTAAAATCATGCATGCGTGTGTTTTGTAATATGGGCCTATATGAGTGAAAAATAAAAAATATGGTGCTTTTTAATTTAAGCCATACAAATATATATATAGTTGGGGCGGTGAAGAGAATCATCATGTGGATTCATGTGCACTACTTAGCTGGATAACATGCATTCCTATAGCTCACCACCACAATTTATTACTCCCTCCGTTTAAAAAAAAAACGATCTAATTTGATTTGACACATAATTTAAAGTTATATAAAAAATATTCTTTAATCTAGTGATTTTTAATATATTACGTAAAAAATTAAAATTAAAGTGTTGTAAAAAAAAAATGAAAACAGGTCAATTCTTTTGAGTACACTTGGCTTATTTTCATTCATTGATTTGTTTTATTTTATCCCATTCTTTTGGAAGACATAATTGTCTACATTACTATTATTATGATGATGATGATACATTAAAATATTTAGCATTATCCTATAATTGGCCTAATGAATTATCATAACTTATATATATAGCCATACAATTTGCTTGTAAAAGAACTCATTCCCTTATCAAACAAATTGTCAAAGAGAGCTAGCTTTAAAGATTCAACATATATAAACGTACTATATACATAATTTCTTATGGGTATTTTTTCTCATACTCCTAAAAGGCAAAGTTTAATTTAAGCGATTCCTTTTTAGGAGCCCAACGCCATATAAGGAGACAAAGAGTCACGACTTATAACATTAGGCACGTCAAAAGGTGCAAAAGTGTTGTGATGAAGAGAAGGGTACGCGTAGAACGTTCTAGAAGGTTCGAGGATGAGATTGGAAGTAAAGTCAAGGTACTGAAGAAGTTGATTCCAATTAACTGTGAAGATTTGGGGTTGGAAGGGATTTTCAGAGAGACAGCTGATTACATTTTGGCTTTAGAAATGAGAATTAAGGCTATGCAAGATATGGTAAATGTATTGTCACCTTCTAATCACTAAATCATGTATTATTTATTATTATATATATTGTGTCAAAAATGACTTATATACAGATTAATTAACTGATGTTGTTTTCTTTGTTCATTCATCAATGTTAATGTGAATGTTTACAATTGTGAAATTGCAAAACTATATAGTTATGTAAAGTTGCAAGCTTGTTTTGGTTACAAAGTGAGATTACTGACGATGTATATAACATAAACGTGAGATTAGATAGCATCGTAAAGTATACAAATCATCACAATCTTAATTCACTTACCACATTCTCCATATTCATATTGGGGCAGTTCACCACAATTTCGAGCAAAGACTTGTCAATAATTGTTGGGCATTGGAAAAGATCAAGCTTCTCTAACAGATGACAATCATGAGCAATCTCATATAAGCCTTTATCACCAACAGAAGAACAATCCCATAGGAAAATATGTTTGAGAGTAGGGCAACCTCGAGCGATAGCCTTGAGACCAGCATCAGCCACACCATGACAAAGGTTGTCTCCCCAAATAGTTTTACTAAGCCCTCCAGGTTTGCAGTTCCAATGGCAATAGCAGCAAGTCTGACATCTGTGGCTTCATCCCTGCAGATGCTGCTTAAAAGCATAAGCCAGCGCTTGGAAACACAAGCACAAGCACTTCTCTCTTGGCCACTTGTGTTAATAGTTTCTTAATGGAAGCATTGTGTAGAAAGTCACTTGCCTCATAGTAGACAAACATTTCAGTTTATGTAAGGAGATTCGATCCAACTACCAGCCTTCTGCTTTGTAGCACGCCATTTCTTCATCAACTTATCCAAACCAGTTATGTCACCACACACTCCTTTGTCTCCATAGATTTTGGAAAGCACTGAGTATACTGCAGGATGGTCGTGCTCCAATGTGTAGATTCCATTTGCTGCAATCTGTCCGAGTTCTATACATGAGTGCAAACCACATGCTCCTAGCAATGCCCCCCAGACGACCACATCAGGCTTAAAAGGCATCCCATCGATTAGTTTTTCTGCTTTCTCAAGCTGACCTGCCTTCCATACAAGTCCACCATACATGCATAGTGTTCCATTCTGCTTTCAATCCGTACTCAGTTACCATAGAATTGAAAATTCTCTCACCTTCCTCGACTAGCCCACCATGGCCACATGCATATACCAAATTAATAAAAGTAATTTCATCAGGCCTGATACCACTCTTTAGCATCCTCTCAAACTCCTGCATTGCCCTCTCTGCAAGCCCATGTCTTGCATAACCTCCAATGATCGAATTCCAAGCTACCAAATTCCTTGCCGGGATTGACTCAAAAATGCAGAAAGCAACTTCAATGTCTCCACATTTAGCGTACATGTCAAGAAGGGAGGTCAACAAGACGACGTCAAGAGGGAAACCAGACTTCAAGATGCACGCATGAACTTGATTGCCTACCAGAACAGCAGAGTAGCCTGCGCAGGCATCTAAAACAGTTGAAAACGTAAAATGATTAGGACGAGAACCCGAGTTCAACATAAATTTAAACAATTTCAAAGCCTTCATAAACTCTCCATATTGCACATACCCTCTTATCATTGCCGTCCAAGAAACCACATCTTTCTCACTCATCTCATCAAAAACGAATCGAGCTTCATTAAGCTTCTTGTTCTCAATATACCCATTGATCAAAGTACTCCAAGTAAAAGAATTTCTCATAGGCATCATATCAAAAGCCCTCTGCGCCTCATTTGTGCACCCAAATCTCATATAACCCAAAATCAACACATTCCACGGCGTAACATCTTTATCCAAAATCTCATCAAAAACTCGAACTAAACCTCTGTAATCATCCAAATCAACATAACCCCTCATCAATGCTGACCCTACAAAGACATTGAGACTTATCCCGAAACAGAGTACGAGACCGTGAAGCTGAGGGATCAAATGCTTGTAATGTAAATGCAAGAAGGAGCTAATTGACACTGCAAAAGTGAGCTCATTGGGTGTCATTTCTCCACATCTGTTCATAGCTAGAAAACATCTATATACTTCCCCTGGGTTGTTAGCATTGCGATATCCGGAGAGCATGGTGTTCCAAGAAACGACATCTCTGTGAGGCATTTCGTCAAACAGGTACTCTGCTTGTTGGATGAGGTTGTGTTTGAAGTAACCAGCTATAAGGGAATTCCACGATACGACGTTTCTCAAGTGTGGACTTTGATCGAAAAACTTCCGAGCTTCTTGGAGGTTTCCATCTCCGATGAATCTGTTGATCGTTTTGTTCAAATTAACCGTTGAGAGGGTAGAAATTTGGCGGCGTAGAACAAAGGTACACAGCGCCGGCATTTGACTCTTGCAGCCGCTATCTTATATTTTGTTTGTCGCCTACCACTCTACTATAAAATAGAAATAACTCCACGATTAAGAGTTTGAGTTTCTAAATTAAATTTTTTCACATTATCGCTAACAATTCTATTTTTTAAGGAAATTATTATTTAATATTTTCCTATGTCCTAATCAAATCTTTTCACTTTGATTGGACATAAAATTGAACGAATAAAAATAGATATTCAAATTGTATTATCATGTATATTGACGATGTTACAAAATCAGTGTCTTTCTAAAACATCTTTTAATTTTGATAGTATGATTTTAAACTTTGTTATATATTATATTTGAATTGAAGGCTTATTAAATATAAATTTAGGTCGGGTTATATTATTGGAGCGGGCAGGTTATATTTGAATTGAATTAATTTTAAATTGAATAGTACTTTTAATTCTAGTTGTCCATGTGTCCTTTATTAGTGATAAGAATATATTTAACTCAAAAATATAACGAAAAGAATATATTTAAACTATGTTCAATACATGATATATTTGGCCTTTTGCCAACAAAAAAAAACACTTAAGCAGTGAGAACGAGCAAGTGTTACTTTTTTCTTTTTTTCTAAAGACTTTATATATGCTACTTAATATGCTATTGTCATGAAAAAGTTAACAATGATTACATTCCTATATTGAGCTTTTAATTTATAGGAAAATATTACAAAACTCGTTTATGTGGCCTTTAAGACTTTATTTTAAGTACAAACTTGATGCATGTCAAGATTTTAGACAAAATAATTTATTGTTACCTTAAGACTTTATTGTAAGTATAAATTTAAAATGCACATCAGGATTTTAGACAAGATAATTTATTGAGAAGCGTTATAGAAATATACCTGAAGATATTATTGTGAAGAATAAATTTTACACTTTCTTATCCTAATCTTATGTTATCACAATTGCCGGCGACAAAAAAGCATAGAGAATTATATGATAACCCCAGTGAGTCAAAGGGGGATCAATGTATAAAGGCATAATCAATACATAAATATGTCTTTTAATTTGGCCTCAACTCAAATTTATGCTCTCAAATTTTGATTATGTACAAGTAAATACTTAAACTTTAATAAAGCTGAACAAATATACACACTCTTCTTACATGTATTATGTCGTGTAGGATTCATGTGTTTACTTGTTCAACTTTATACAAGTTTAATTGTGTACTTGTGCACATCCAAAGTTAAAGAGTGTAAATATAAGTTGAGGTCAAGTTAAAAAGCATATTAATGTATGAATTTTGTCTTTATAAATTAGTCCTTCTTCCACTCACTAGGGTTATTGTATAATTCTCTACACTTTTTCGCCTTCGACAATTGTAATTACGACTACGATAAGAGGCATAGAAGTCACTCTCCACGATAATGTCTTAATGTATATTTCCATAACGTAAATCACTAAATTATCTTGTCTAAGATTGCAACGTGCATTAAGTTTATACTTGCGATAAAGTCTTGAGCTAAATTATTATTGAAACAAGTGTAGTAATATTTTCATATAAATTAAAACCTCAATACATGAATGTACTTAATAGGATCATTAGTAAATTTTTCTTGACAATATCATTTTTAGTAGCGTATAAAAAGTTTTTAAAATCTATTAAATATGCAAGGTTTTACAAATTTCAATTTGAATAAACAGAACAAGAAAATTAATGTGTGGACTACAAAATTCCTGCAAAAGTCCATAACTCTATAAAAATAGAAACCAAAGGGAACTTTACTTGAAGTACTATTGCTGAAAGAAACGAAAAAGCTTTACATAGTAAACTAAACATGCTTACAAGCTCTAAAGAAAAATAAAAGTATCCATAAAAGAGATATCAAGAATAGGGATCCTTCATACGTTCAACCTATCCATTGAAATTTGGCAGAATCTTTGAAATCCTCTTTATAGGGAAACCCTATAATGTTATGCTCTCTTGGAATTTCATGCTTCTCTTTTCTTTTTTTGGAACATTTGGTTTTAAAGGATTAACAACTTATTAAACAAAAGGAAAAGGAACACCTCCTTCAACCCAGCACTCTTCCAAGTTACTGAGTACCATCTTCTCATCGACCAAACTCACATCACGAAGAGCGGAGTATATGCAACCATATACAATCTTCGTCAAATGGAACTCCGCTCCTCGTGAGACTTACATGCTTCACACTGATGGTTCTGTCAAGTTCAGCCCTAGTATTGACGAAATCGGAGGCCTTATTATTAGAAATCATACAAGGGATTGGACCCTGGATTCAATGTCAAGGCCCCTCACATTCCATAATGGAAGAGCTCAAAGCCTTACAAGGCTCATGCTAGCTATTCAGTACAACTCTTTACCAGTCATAAATATGCAAAATCATGATTCTTCTATTATTCTTGTGGAGTGCAGATCTCAAATGCAACTGGGAGCAGAATTGAATGACTCAACTAGTGAGCAAACGAGTGAATTAACAATCTTTTGTAACCCCTACTATTTTGATATACAAATCAAAGCAACATGTGGGGAACTATGTACAATAGGAAACTACCTATTCTTGATAGCTACTTATCCTGCTATACAAAGCATGACCATCCAGTTCATTAATTGTTATTCTATTGAGACACATCCAGTTCATTAATTGCTAAATCACATTGTTTGATATTCATTAAAAAAAAATTATATAATCACAAGTGATTAATTATCATGCATGAATCGGGATTGCTACTTATTGGAAATATTTTTTCTCTTATTACTACTCCTAATATACAAGAAAGAATATCCACTTTTGTAGTCTACACATTAATTATCTTATCCTTTTTATTCAAAAAGAAATCCGTAAGACCTAGAATATTTAATAAATTTTAAAAACTTTAAAAGAAATTGTATGCTACTGGAAATTATGTTTTCATAAAAAAGTTAACAATGATCCTACAAAGTACATTCGTATATTAAGCCTTTAATTTATATGAAAATATTATTAAACTTGTTACGAATAATATTTTGTCTTGAAGATATTATATATTGTAAGCAAAAACCTAATATATGTCAGGATTTTAGACAAAATAATTTACTGAGAGGCATTATAGAAATATACCTAAAGACATTATCGTAAAAATCACTTTCCATGATAATGTATTCAGGCATGTTTCTATAATGCCTCTGAGTAAATTATATTGTCTAAGATCCTAATGTGCATTAAGTTTATACTTATTATAATGTCTTAAAGTAAAATATTATTTGTAACAAGTTAAGTAATCACAATATACGAATACACTTTGTAGGATTGTATAACCTTTTTCATGACAACATCATTTTTAGTAGCATATAAAAAGTCCTTAAAGTTCTTAAAATTTATCAAATATGTATGATCTTACAAATTTCAATTTGAATAAAAGAAGACAAGAAAATCCATGTGCAAACGACAAAATTAGATATTCTTCCTTACATATAGTAGTAATAAAAGAAAAAATATTTCCAAAAATCGCAATTCTAATCCACCTCATATCTGATAATAAATAACTCTTGACTACATATCAATATAGTAATAATTTTTTAATGAGCATCAAATAATGTAAATTAACGATCGAAGAAGTGAGTGTATCTATGAACTATCATGATTCAAATTCAGAACAAATAAAATGGAATACCTAATCTTTTAAATTTACTTCAAAACCTTGACAGTTTAAAATTATATTTATAAGAGAAAAATGGTCAAATTTGATAAAAGTTTTTTGGCATAAGTACTCACATTATACCCCATATGATTTGGTTTCTAAAAAGTTATGTTATGTTCTATTTGACATAAAAATTAAGATACTAAAAAGGAAAAACTTAAAAGATGTATATGTTTTTAATAGTTTCATTGCTATCCAAGAAATCCACATCTTTCTCACTCATCTCATCAAAAACGATTCGAGCTTCATTAAGCTTCTTGTTATCAGGTGAAGCCAGAATTAAGAGTTTAGAGATTTTAAAAGAAATGGTGGTTCGGATTAAAGGAGTTCAAACCCAAAACTCTAGCATTTCAGAGTCACTTCTTTACCGTGTTCACAAGTTAATATACATATGTATTTATTAATTTTCTAATAAAAACTCAAGGTCTATCGAAAGCTACTAGGTTCGAATGAATTTGGACTGACCCATGAACCCCACCTATCTACGTCTTAATCATAAAGGCCTCTGCACCTAACTTGTGCACCCAAACTTCATATAACACAAAATCAACATATTACAATTTCATCAAAAACTCGACCTAAACCCCTGTAATCATCCAAATCAACATAACCCCTCATCAAATAAATTGAGACTTATCCCCAAACAGAGCACGAGATAGTGAAGCTGAGGGATCAAATGCTTGTAATTAAAAAATGCAAAAAGGAGCTAACACATACCGTGAAAATGAGCTGTCTCATTTCTCCACATCTGTTCATATCTAGATAACATCCGTATACTTTCTCCGGCTTGTTGGCGTTGCGCTACCCGGAGAGCAGTTGTGTTCCAAAAACTGGCATTTGGTCGAACAGGTACTCTGCTCGATAAGGGATGTGGCTGTGTTTGAAGTAATCATCGATAAGGGAATTCCGTGATACGACGTTTGTCAAGTGAGGGCTTTGATCGAAGAGCTTCCGAGCTTCTTGGAGGTTTCCGTCTCCGATGAAGCTGTTGAGGGTAGAAATTTGGCGGCGAAGAGCAAAGGTGAGCAGGGCCGTCACTTGACTCTTGTAGCAGCTACCTCACTCCCTTCGTTTCTATTTATATGTCACTATTTTAGGTTTTAGTTCTTAGAAACTAGGTATGTTTATATGGGTCGAACTTATAAACCCTAGTTTTAATTTAGTTGGACACAAAATTTAAAAAAATAAAATATAGATTTTTAAATCATATGATCGTCGTAAATTAAAAAGTAAAGCAATTGAAAAAAAGATTTGTATTAATTATATACTACGTACATGCATGGAAAAAAAAAAGTTGACACGATGGGTTCGCATGCATATATATACACTACAAATCTACAATAGAGGTGAGAGAGAATATGATGAGTTTCAATAATGATCTCAAGTAAATATTACAGTACAATAATAATTAATTAACTAGTTAGGGTTCACTAATTAAATATTTATAGACAATTTTGTAAGTTCTTATATATAGTATATATATATACAGAAATAAAATAGGATAAAGATATTATTGGATTCACGTAAACTCGTAATTAAAGCTGAAGGTCCATTTCATCCAAACTTGGCATTTCTACACTTGACCAATCATTGCGACAGTAGTACTGATCATCCTCATCATGAGATGAATAATTATGAAGTGTCATATCTGAAGGGGTTGAAAAATCATGAGAAATATCAATTCCATCTTCAAAACTAGACAAGTTGTTCCAAATATTACTATCATCTTCTTTTACGAATGAATATGTTGATGAGATGGTATTAACGTTTAGACATGTATTGATATTGTTAGGAGAATAATCCTCCGTCACGATTAATTCTGAAGAAGATGATGATGAAGAAGAAGTCGGTATTTGTTGAGCCAACAGAGAAGGCATCCATTGATATAGGAGGAAGTGTCGAAATTGTTGGCTATTAATTTCGCAATGAAGCTCTTTTGCATGCTTTTGAACTTTGGTTCTCCAGTAATTTTTAACATCGTTATCGCTTCTTCCAGGCAAATTCTCTGCTATCTTTGACCATCTATTTATATATTTTTTTATCAAAAGAAAAAAATAATTGTTACTTTATAAGTTCAACTTTTACAAAAATACAAGCAACCATACGCATAATTGAGATGCTCATCATTAAGTATCATATATACCTCTATGTTTATTTGTTAAAAAAAATAAATTGTTATTTATATATGATATTTTTATTTTTAAAATATAATATTTTTATTTGTCTCAGTTTATATGATATATTATGAGTGTGTTTGGTATGAAGGAAAACATTTTCTGGAAAATGTTTTCCAATTTTCTCATGTTTGGTTGGGACAAAAGTTATGGAAAATGTTTTCCAAATCAACTCATTTTCCTCAAAATTAAGGAAAATGACTTCCCTTAAAAAATTAAGGAAAACATTTTCCAAAGCTCTCCTCCAATTTCAAATTACATTTTTCTTTGGGAAAAACATCGATTTTAAAAAAATATTTTTAAAAAAAAACAAAATAATTGTTACTTTATAAGTTCAACTTTCACAAAAATACAAGCAACCATACGCATAATTGAGATGCTCATCATTAAGTATCATATATACCTCTATGTTTATTTGTTAAAAAAAACAAATTGTTATTTATATATGATATTTTTATTTTCTAGGAAAACATTTTCCATGGAAAACATTTTCCTTCATACCAAACACACCCTATATGTATACTTTACTTACCTATTTCCGAAGCGAAAATGAAGAAGAAGAATTTGGAGCTGCTCTTGAGGAGTTATTTTTCCCCTTCGTAAATTTGGCCGCAAATAATTCAACCATCTTAGTCTACAACTCTTACCGCTACGCTTCAACCCTATATTCATATACATACATAATTATTTTTTGATGAAAGAAACAAAATGATATAGTTGTGATCTCTCTAACAACATGACATATATATACCAGCAACGTGAGCGAGTGAATTCCAACGTCCTTGTCCAAATATGGAGATGGAATGGATGAGTTTAGAGTCTTCATCGGAACTCCAAGGTCCTTTCTTCATCTCCATTGATATTTGCTCCATTTTCAAGACTCGAATATTGATTAATTGTTATGAATCAATGTTTCAATTAGCTAATGGACTATATATATAAGTACATATATAGAAAGTGTCTTTAGTCATGAAAGTCCTTTTTAATTGGTTTGGGAGGTAGTGATTTTGAAAGTTTGAGATAAGGTTTGCATAAAAAAGAGAGGATTGTGTACGTTCGTTAGTACCAATACGTACTAACTAGCTAGTAGACGTGAATATAATAAAATGTATTGGAAGAATACAAAGCGAATAATATTGTCAAATTCAAAAATGTTTTCAATACGTTTTTTTAATTTATTATGTATATTTTGCTATTAGTATGCATGTCATGCAAGTTTTTTACAAATTATTAAACTTGTAACTCGTTAAACATATGCATGACCAATTTTGACATACAATCTTGTAAGTCATAAAACTTAAATGGACTTGTAGAAATTGATAGTGGACTTCTAAAATATTGGATAGAACAATGCATAATGTTTCTCCAATTCATTACGAAGGTCCTCATATAATTTTTTTAGTTGAAAAAAAAATAGGATATCTCAATGGCTTCAAATAATTTTTGGCCAGTAAACGCGAAAATATACATGAAATAAATGGAGATTTAGGTCTTAGAGAAATACATAGGACTCATAAAATTATAATAGTAAGTATATGCTCTAATTTGAATTCTAAGTGTGAAATCATTTTCGAATTTGATTTTTGCAAAAAAAACAAAAAAAATCAACAAATATATTATTTATTTTATTATTATTATTATTAATAGTAATAATAATTTGATTTTGAGAATTACACAAGTAATTGTGAGAAAGTTTATTGACTTTATCTTTAAAGGTTTTTTAGGTATTTGATTCTTGACTTTGTAGTGATAAAGTCCTCAATCTAGAAGGATGCCAATTAATGCCTTTATTCCCTCACCACTCCATAAATCACCCTACGCAAGGAAGGTAATTTTAGTCTATCAGTTTGACTTATGAATTATTGATGATTCATTAACATGTTAAAATTGTTATAGAACTATTAAAATATTAATTCGGTTATTGGTTTAGCCGTTAATATTTGAGAAATTGTCATTAAAATTAGAAACAGAGTAATAAATCAAATAAACCATGTGCATGAGTTAACAAATTGCATCTTGAGAAAAACTGCAAAAACAAACACTGACGTGTTTAGAATAATTACTTAGAATTTGAGACTACTAGAAATTAAAGTATGAAACTAAGCTCTAAGTGAAGTACTTTATAAACAGAATGATAAAAATATATATCGATAAATCTGTTAAGAAAAAGTTTAAAACCATTAAAAAATCAATAGCTCGATAATAAAAAACTAAAACTATTACTAAAACCACTAAATCAATAATCCATTATCATTATTGACAGAGGCGGAGCTACCTTCATACAAGGGGGTCCATCCGAACCCCTTTCGACAGAAAATTATATTATTTATATATGGTTAAAATAAGTTTATATGTATATATAGCAGATGTCGAACCCCCTTCAACTATCTAATTTTATAAATTTTGAACGTTCTTATTAAAAATCTTGGCTCCGCATCGATTATTGATATCATAAAATTCAAAATTACCAACAATCTATGGTGTATATGGTTGAATTCAAAGATTCTTCATCCACCCAAAAAAAAAATGTGGGAGAATCAAATAACCAGAGGTGAAACAAGGTAAAACTTATTTGGATTGGTGTTTATATCAAATCAATATATATATATATATATATTATTTGCTTAAATTTATAGTTTATTTTACTTTATTAAATCACGTCGTAATATTAGAAATTACATTTGTTTGGTGTAAACAACCGATGCGGATAAGTTTTTTTCGTGAAACAAATACAACTATGTTCTGCCATTTCTATTTGTCACTATTATAGTTAGGAATACATATTGATCGATTCATTTCGATTTTGAAGTTTAATTTATCAGTTATCAGTTTGTAATATGTTAAATCGTTACAATTTTGAAGTTTATCGGTTTAACTTATCGATTGATTCGTAATATGCTAAATCGTTACAGAAGCATTAAGATATTGACTTATCAGTGGATTTATTGATCTTTAATTATCAATTCAGTTATTGATTTAACACAAAAAATATCATTAAAAATCACTTAGAACAAGGTAACAAGTCAAGTGAATCATGCACATGAGTTAATTTGCATCTTGTGCAATATTGCAAAAGCAAATCAAGTACTTTATATACCGAGTGATGTAAATGTATATCGATTGATCCGTTAAGGAAAAAATCCATATCATTAAGAACAATAATCTGATAATAAAAAAAATTAAAACTTTTACTAAAACCACTAAATCAATAATCCATTATCGATAAATTCAAAATTCCAAATCTGACATGTGTTTATCCGTACTAGCAAATCTATGGTGTACTATATATGTTTGAATTCAAAGATTCTTAATCCACACAATGCTTTCAAAATTCCAACAATTGGTGGGTTTGGCGGAGAATCAAATGACCAGAGATGAAACATTTTCTATTTATTTGGATTGATCTCAAAATATATCATGAAAGATTTGTGATAATAAAAAGTACTTTTTTTAGGATAAAATAGAAAATTTAAAGATATTCTTTTGATTGTGTCATATAAGCTTAGTACTTACAAGTTTAGCACTAGAAGTGGTCATTTTGTCACTATTGATACGTGGATTTGCACAAGCTTGTTATAATAACAAAGGAATCAAGCAACAACAACACGAACATACTCAGTATGATTCCACAAAGTGAACCTAAAGAAGTGAAGTAAACGTAGATTTCATATTGTTTCCAATAATTAATGAGACTATATTTTTTGGTCATAAGGAAAATGATGGTGGGAGATGAGATTCATGAGGATGAGTCCTTGGACTATCAGAAGCCTGTGACCGCAGAGCGGTTATTGCAGCAGCTATGTCTGAAGCTGCGCGCAGTGCACTATCTCACTGCGCCCAATGCTGCTGAAGTTTAGCATCAGCCTGAATTAATGGTTCAATGTATATTGCACAGGAGAGTACATACACATGGGGATCTAACAAGGCTAAAGTTTCGGATTTGATATATATATTAAAGGCTCGTTTAGGAAACTGCTTGAATAGCTTATCATTCAATATCCACAGTGATCAACCAACATATTACAACACAACTTCAGCCAAAACGGGGGGGAGGGGGCAAAGTTACCACGATTGTGCTGAAGTGTGCAAATACGAAATGGCTGCTAAGCTACGACTTTTCTGGAAATTGACTAGTGAAACCACAGGTATATATAGGGTAAGTCTCCAACTTATTTATTTTATTCCCTACTTGACTGCACACAACTAAAGATGATTAAACCTTTCAACTTCAAGATAGAGGCATTGCCGCTCAAGAAGTTGATAATGTAGAGGACATATCAGCATGCCCTCCCATCATCCTCTCAGCCTTTTCTCCCCGTTCACCTGTTCCAGCGTACCATAGAATCATTACAAGGGACAAGTTTAAACCTCTATAAAGGATATGAAATTTGGATGATAAATCAACCTACAAAGACTAACTTATAAATACAAAAGGAGTATCATTAAGAAAAACATTCTACTTACCAGTGCGAACTCTTATAACATCGGAGATGGGAGTCACTGCCAAAGTTTTTATAAAAAAAACAGCATCAATAATTCAGTACATTTTGTAATATTTTCATCAAGGCAATAATGTCTAGCACATCAAGGTTCCGAGAATATTCAATTGGAATATGAAAAACTAATGATATCCCAATAGATGGCCCAACTTTAACAGACACTTTGAAACTTCAGGGTCTTGTTCACTCGTTTAAGATTTTCTTTGCAGGGAAAACATGTCATGTTTAAACGTTAGCAAGATTAAAACTATGTACCCAAGAGATTCCAGAGGCTTGGCCAAAAGCAAAGAATCCCTCCCAAACACATACATGTGAACTAGTTACCACTGGAAACTGTGTTTTATGCTCTTCAATAAATTTCTTCTAAATAGATACCTGTATCTTTTTTAGTTTTAATACTAAAGAAAAAAATCTGCCCATTAACTGACCACTTGCTAATACAATATGGACATTAACTTGAGCACACAATAAGCTCTTCTAGCATCAGACAATCTGTGTTGATGATCCACTCCAGGCTTGGTTCGACATTTTGGTAGAATGAATGAAATTAAGATCAAAGATAGGCTTCTAACATGAGAAACATACTCACCAAATAAAAAGCCTTGAGAGGAAGATATAGAAGAGTGTGTGTGTGTATCGATAAATCATAAATGCATGTATCTTTATAAGCTAGAAACTGAAATCATGTTTTCTCACAAGACATTTAAATATTTAAGAAAATAAGCATCAAAGCAAAGGAGAGCTCAACAAATTTGGGCTTCAATTAAACTATTGTGAACAATGTCACTGATGGATTTCCTTGTCTGACAAAATAGAAGGTAAAAAGATCAAAAAGTTTGAAATTCCTACAGCTTTTTATCTTATTTTAAAATTTTGGGATAGTATCTCTATTTGTTTCTTCACGTATACATATATGGATTGTCATTGCAAGCACGTATTAGAAGGCGTGCTGGCATTGGTTTTCCCACTTCACGTGCAACACACTTAGATTACTCAGGCAAACATTTGCTTGAAAACAACACAGCAAATTAAAGATTATGATTTATGTGTTACACCTTACCTTGTACAGAAGATATGTCATGAATCATCATATGAAAATATACACCATACTCATTGAGGAAACATTAACTGAATGGTTTCAAGCTTGGTTAGAGAATTTACATCAAAAACTCCAAGATCCTGAAGAGAAAAACTTACAGAATATCTTTCCATCACCTATTTCACCAGTTCTTGCCTCTTCAATTATCTTGGCAATGACTCCTTCAACCTAATAAGACAGCATTACAGGTTATATCAGAACTAACATCTAAAAAGCACAATTATGTCGCAAGGAGCACCACTTCGATAAAACTTCTATATACATAGGATAGATAAATGACACTTTAACCATATACTTCTATAATCATATACTTCAACATATATGATTTTAAATTATAGCTCAGAAAGCCTTGGTCAAGGCCTATTAAATTCAAAACCTGGTCTTTGCTGACAACAATTTCCATTTTAATTTTTGCAACAAACGTGTCTTCAGAGAATTCAGAGCCTGCAAGCAGCAGACAACTTCAAAACCCAGGGAAGAGTCTCTTTTTAATCGAGAAATATTCAAGACAATGTAAATAAACACTTAAAATTGATGATTGTTTCCATACCAGCTTGCCTCTCAGTCAAGCCACCTTGGGCGCCAAAACCACGAACATCCGAAACAGTGACACCACGAATGCCCATTTTCAGTAGTGCCTTCATAATTCAGAAAACATGAGTAAATAATGGAGCCTTTTAGCTTCGGGGATTAGATGTTTTAAAATATCTACAGGAAAATCGTTCCCTTCAATCTAGTTGTGAAATGAAGTTCAATAGTCATCACAGAATATGGGCTTCACTTCACCATATTGTTAAATGTTCTAGTGTTTCAGGAGGAACATTTTTTTTTTTTGTTTGAGTGTATGGGGACGGGGGCTGGGGAGTTTTACCTCATTTCACTCCAACCTCTAAATTAAATACGTCGAACCCCTTAGTATTCCTTCCGTGCTAGATATTATTAGGACATCCTGATCTAAAGTCCTTTTACCCTCGAACGTTTTTCAACTTATCCATGACAAGACTTGTTAGTATCAAAAAATAAAAAAAAATTGTCTCCGAAAACTTAATAACAACTCAATGCTGTCCTATCAAAAGGATTATCCATAGGGTCATTATATGACAATATAGCAAAGAAAAGTATAGACATATTAAGCTTAATGAAGAAATAAGACTGTGTAACAAGAAAGAACCAGGATGAATTTCAAACTTATCAGTAATGATATTAGTAGAGCAAGCTAGCAGCATTTCAATTAACCCTTTGGCTCTTTATAACTTTGATCACAACTGAGATTGAAGCTGTGCTGTAAAAGTATTTTCCACAATATATAGGCTTTTCTATGATGTCATAGAATGCAAAATAGGGGTTGAGTAAAAAAAAAATCAAAAAAAAGTTCAATAAAGAGCCTCAATTTAAACATTCATGTAGGCCTGCAACCTTAAGGATCACAAAGAAAAAAGATTCATTTTTTCCCCTAAAAAGTGGCGCATGCATATGAAAATAATCAAGTTCTTACCGAAGAAACCTGTTGAATTCTCCAAGGTCTATGTCCATTCCAAAATTTGCAGAAGACGCAAAATTGAATCAGTAAACAGAGTAAAGAAAGCAGATTAGGATACATAGTAAAGAAAAGTGATGTTATCACCTTAGAATTGCTTCAACTTTGTAAAACTTTGCATCAGGGACTAAATCTGAAAAATCAAAAACGACCCATTACTACTATAAGCAACAAAAGAAGAAAAAAACACTGACCCATTACTAAATAAGTGAATTTATGAAGTGGGGTTTAAGTAAAATTGAAACCTGGAGAGGTTTGAGCTCTGATAATCGGGAAAGAAGGAGCATTCTGACAGCGTTTGAAGGTGAGCTGCGAAGGGAAGAATTTGGGTTGAACAACGGTGATGGAAGTGAAATGAGGGAATTGTGACAAGGATGGAGAAGAAGAAAAGGAACGAAGGGAGAAATTGGATTTTGAAAGTGAGGGAGAAGCCATTGGCGTTGAGTTGCAGAAGAGAAAGCTTATAATCGATGAGTTCTATGGCCTAAAAAATAGTGAAGTGACGCCATTACTGAATAATTTGGATTCTTTACCTTTTCTCTTGTTATTATCGATGGAAAAAATGTACAAGTACAAACGGAAAATGATTAAAGTGAGTTCGAAAAAAAGAAAAATAAGCTTTATTTAAGCGGTTTAAAATTGAATCGGAATTAATAATTTAAATTTTAAAAAATATAAATTTATGAATAATGAGTTAATGATTTAGTGATTTTAATAATTTCAATTGTTTTTTAAATCGAATTATGAATTCTTAATTGTTTGAGCTTGTAACACCATGTAAGTTCAACACTAGGGATCTGAACCATTCGTCATAAGTTTGTAAGCTTGGAACCATTGACATCCAATATGTACAAGCTTTTTAAAGTTCAATCCTAAGTGAGAGAGGTGAATCGACCGTGGTTTATACTAAGTTTTAAAGTCAAATGACCAATCTCTCGACATATGAAGAGTTAGATGTCATATTAATTATCAAGTTAAAGGCTTACGAGTGATCTTTCAATCGCCATCCAGATTGAATCAAATCGAGATTCAAGTCAAAAGTTATGATCATTTTATTTTAGGCATAATACATAAATGTGCCCTTTAATTTTGCTTCAAATTACATTTATGCCCTTTCAATTTTGGATGTGCATGTATTGTGTCATGCAAGACTCATGTGTTTATTTATTTAAAAGTTGGATAGTTAAAGTGCCTGTTTGTGCATCATGAAAGTTGGAGATCAAAGTTAAATTTAAAGCCAAGTTTAGAATTCAATATATGTATTATGCCCTTATTTTATCACACATTCTATTTCAAAGATGTGTTTCGTTGGCGATGAACAATTCTAAACCAACAAAATGCCGGTCTGGCACTAGTTGAGTAAGATTTAAGAGATTTTCTATTTTGAACATATGTTTCTTTGGCGTTGAACAATGTTGGGTAGCCGTTTCATCGATTGAAATGCTGATTGGATGACGAAAAATTATTTAAGTCGATTTTAGCCCGATTTTTCTCATTTTTACCATTCTTTCAAGCCCTAAAAGTGGTTTCTCTCTTTTTGTCATCCTCATCCGCCAAAGATAAGTCTTTTCTTGTGGAATTCAAGCTTTCCAACTCAAAATCCTCCATCTGTTCATGAATATTGACAAAAATTTAATCTTGATCATAAGATTTCAAGAAGAGAACTCAAGAATCTCAAGAAAATGTTACTTGATTATTCTTTTTAATGTTAGGATTTTTTGCCAGGATTTATGGAACGTTTAAGATATATAAGATCGTCATTATGAGGAATTAAATCATTCCTCGTATCCTACGTCTTTTGTTTCAATCCGTAATATCAAAGCTAATGGTTTTACTCTATAATCAATAATTTTCAAATTTTCTCTATATTTTTAATTTTTATTGTTGAATTTGACTTTGTTATAGAAATTTCACTTCTTCACACTTTATTAATGATCTTTGACTATTGATTCGTGCTTAATATGCCACACAAACCCTTTAGTAGGTAAGAATTATTAAATCAATATGCATTGTTTTCATGAGTAAATTAAATTTTAAATCTTAAAGTATTATTTTTAGAAGAGCTTCAAGAGCAGAATATGTTTTAAATGCATTATTTTTGAAAAGAAAAACATAGTTAACCTTAAAGAAAGCATATCTTAATTTCGAGAAGGTGAAGTGAGTTTGCATAAAGCATAATCTTTAAGAGCATCCGTCAGTTACAAAGAAATATTTTTGAGTATTAACTCAACATAGAGCGTTCGTAGCAAAGTGGAACATTTTCCTTAACCGGGACATCATACAATTATTGAGCATTATTGCATAATTTTGGAAATATCATTGAGCATCGAGTTGGATAAGAATTTTGATAATTCAAATTTCAAAACAGTGCTGCTAGCGCATGATAGGATCGTGTCGTTAGTTGGAACGACTCATCAGAAAGCCCTTGATAAGGGCTAAGATATTGGATCCATAGTTCAGTTTGTCCTTTATTCTGACAAAGTATAGGATGACATTGGAAACATAAGTAAGACGTTGTATCATCACGAGACTCGTGTACTAATTGTCGGTTAGAGACACTCCCCAACAAAAGTAAATTACATTAATTTCAACATTTGAACTATTGTATACATTTTCAGTTGTTAAGCTTGATTGTTAAAGTAAATGTTGATGCTTTACTTTTCTGTTGGTTATCTTACCGTCTATCTTTATTTTTACATTTTCATTTCAATATATTCAATTTAGCCCGTTGTTTTATTTAACTATTTTACATACCACATATTTCATACACCAACATCATTTAATGATGCAGGTTTAGGTGTTTGTGATCACCAACAAACACTATAAGATTTCTTTCCATCACATTTTGGTGATTTTTTTTTTTTGGAGGTTCTAATTTATTAGTTCAGTTTAATTAATCGTTATTTATTTTCAATAAAATAGTTAAATAGTTGTGGATCTTGTCCAGACACCTAGCCTCAATTTAGTAGATGTTTCATAGATAAGTTAAGTAAAATTAGATTATATTTGAGCTGTTTTTTCAAACATCTCTACTTTTAGACTTATTATTTACAAAGCTCTTTAAATTGTAATTGTCTGCATAGTGTTTATAATCTCAAGATATAGACTCATGGTGTGAATTTTAAAATACTATTTTAGCTTATTAAACTATTAATAGTCAGATTCAATCTTTAAAAGCGTAATAACTTAAATATAAACAATATATTTGATATCAACTTCTTAATTGTAATATATTTATAGTCCATATGAGAGGTGTACATGATCGAATTAATTCGGAATTTTTAAATATCAAACCAAATTATTTGTGTAAAAATTTTAAATTTTTAAATCAAATCAAACTAATAAAATTTAGATTTTTTCGGACTTTTCAACCTTGGGTTGGTTCGGGTTTTTCAAATACCAAATAAAATCATTGTGTCGAATTTTTAAATTTATAAATCAAACCAAATAATAAATTACGATTTTTTTTTGGATAAAGTTTGCATACAAACATATAATTAACTTGTGCTTCAAATATTTCTTTAGTCCAACCAAAATACAATTATCTAAGGTATTTCTTAAAAAAATAACACAAAATATGAGATGAGTATTGATGACCAAAAATATTCAATTAAAAATAATAAAGAAATCATTATATAACATAAAAATTGTAAAGTCATCATAATTTAAAAATATTAAATCATGCTAAAATAAGTTTAATAAGTAATAGTTACATTACTAAATATTTAAAGAAAATTTAAATTAGATTATGTATTTTAATCATCTAAACCAATGTAAAACTAAAGAACAAATATTCAATATTATTGTCAGTGTTGAATTGATTTTCTTTTTGCATTAGTATTAATTTGATTTTGATTTAAATCTTATATAATTATCAACATGTATGAACTAAAATCTTTATTGGACTATTCCGAATTCTAAGTTTTAAACTTGAAGTAATAAATTAAAAGATAAAACTATGAAATATTATAAGAAATATTTTAAAATCATATCAAAGTAAATATTTTTATGTATAAAATAAATTTTAAAATAACATATATAATGCCGGGTTGGTTTGATCTTGGATTTATTTTTTTAGTTAAAATCAAACCAACCCAAATATAGTCAAATTTTTTTAAAATATCAAATCAAACCAAATCATTAGTCGATCTTTTTTCCCGTATTGACTCAATTTATAATTTAGTTCAGTTTTCAATTCGATTTTGTACCCCCAATCCGTAACAGAGAGTCGAGAAGACTAAAAACTTCTAAACTTCTAGTAAAAATAAAATACTACAATTGTTTGAAAAGTCTTGCTTATTTCATTTTCATCACTAATATACTCCAATAAAATTGGTCTAAGATTATGAAAATTGCTAACTTGTCATTTTCTTGACCAATAAATATTAATTTAAAATAAAAATTGGGATAAATTATTAACTAAAAATTCAGCATAGTAGGTTAGAATTAAAAAAAAAAATCAGTTCAAACTTTAATTTATTTATTATAATAATAGAAAATTCAACCATCCACACCAACCATCGAAGTTTCTTCATTGATTGATTCTATTCCCTCCATGGTCCATGCCTTCTGCTCAACCAAACCACAACCACAAAAATTATTATCGATGGCGGAGTAAAGAATTTAATAAAAAATAAATAATTTTTTCAAATTATATCAAGGCGGTGCAAAATTAAATAAAGTTATAAGAATATATATTTAATTTTTATACATTATATAATTTTTTAATTAAAATAAACATGCATCAAGTCAATGATAATAACAAATTAAATATAATTTTATAAATGGTATCTGAAAAAAACATTGTTTGCATAATTTGACATAAACAATCAATTAAGCTATTACAATTTACTTGAAAATAACATATAGTATTAAAATAAGAAAATACTTCTTTATGTGACTCGTTTCGTTTTTCAACAATTAAAAAGTTTAAGTTTGATCATAAATTTGATATGAAATTTTCAAATTTACTAAAATGAAATTTATATATTTGTAGAGTACGTAAAAAGTACTGTAAGTCACAATAATTGAGATTCAAAATATTTTTAAAAAGATTAAAAAATTTATAATCAAAAATAAATTTATTTAAATTTCAAAAATATATCACGTAAATAAAAAAAGAAAGAGTACAATAACAAATGATTTAGTTCGCGGAATAATTATTTTTATCTCACTTTCTAATTTCTATATAGAAAAATATAATAAGCCAATCACTAATAAATTTTTTTTAGGACAAATGATAAACAAATAAAAATAAAAATAGCTAATTATATGACAAAGTAAAAACTAAAATAAACTAATCCAAGACAGATTAATACTTAAAAACAATATTGTAAGCGCCCCTACTCTACGACTTTTATTTCACCGGCGGTTCCCCACCGGCGGTCACAGTCAGCGCTGCTTATATATCTGAAGTTGAAAGCCAAAGTTTCCACCAAAATTTAGTCTTTGCAGTTTCCACACTCCAAAAAGTTCCATAGCAGAAACCCCTCTCTTCATACTTACATTTCTAACCTGTGTTTTTTTGCAAATTTTGCTGTTTTTTTTTTTTTTGTTTCAAGAAGAAGACGAATTTAGTTTACTGTTTGTTTTATGATATAAAAAGTAGTGGACTTTAATCATGGTAGCTGGAGCTGAAGTTATGGTACCAGTACAACAGACCATCACTGTTTTGGATGTCCCCTGTTGTTCTGATGTGGTGGGTTAGGTTACTCTCTTATTTTGTTGTCTTCTTTACGTTTTCATGGATACCCATCTTTTGGGTATAAGAGATTTTACTTGTTTCATGTCATAAAAAGTTCTGTGCTTTTTATTGAAGATTGAAGATTGAAGATTTGATCTTATAAGGAACAAAATTTAACATTATGAATACTTAATTACCTCATAAATGCTTGTAGATTGTTATGAAACGGAAACTAGCAATCAAAAAAAGAACATTTTTGGCTCGTGTTAACTTAGGGATGTTTGGCCATGAAAATTGTAAGAGTAGTTTTTGTTTTTCCAAGTGAAAATTTGAGTTCTGTGTGGCCATGAATGCATATTTGAGTTCTTCTTGAATTTATTTTTGTGAGTAATTAATTGGCAGTGAAAAAAATAAAAACAACTTTTTGGTGTTCTTTTGGAATACTATGGTCTAACATGTTTTCCAGAGCTAACTGTATTAGGATAAAAGTGAAGTTTCATTGACAAACGCCCCCTTAAGCTCATTAGCTACAGTGAACTAGATTTTAGGAAGGAACTGTTGTTCCTAAGGGCGATATGGTGTGAATTGTTGTAAATCATATCAATTGTAGTGTACCTGTATTCATTTATGACTAACTTTGGACCTCTCATAGTATCATAAGAGTCAATTTCATGAGCAGAAAAAGGTATAGGGTGTGACCGAAGGAGAACACTAGAAAGGGGAGGCATTCGTTGTGTGTAGTGGTACTATTATGTTCAGGTTATTAATGGAAGCTAGAATAACTACCTAAGTTTTACTATAGGTATTAATTATGACGTGCTATTGATAAGTATAATTAACAGTATACCTCAGGTGCTTCATTTAAAAAGTTTCCACTTTCCAGTGGATTTGGAGGATGGCAACTATGCAGCATAAAATGTTTCTTGCTGTTCAAAGAAGACATTCCTCTAGTTGTTAATTGGGCAAATAGTCATCCGGTTTTGTACAAAGGGGACCGTGGGGGATTATAGTAAAACAGACAATTTATGCTTAAAATGTGCCTCTTGAAGCTTCTTGAACTGTAATTAGGCCAAGCAGTTAGCCAGTTATGTGACTCTTGTATAAGAGAACCCCTTTAAGTGTTTATTTGTGTGCTAATCAACATGTGCTTCAATGCAATTCGTAAGGTATTTTTGTGTTAATAAACATATTCATTAGGCAAATAGTAGCTTGATTCTCTATTAAGTGGAGTTACCTTCTTTCCAAAACAGGAAAAATGTGCTTACACGTTGTTTGTAGAGCTCGCTTGCGTGGATATCAATTTTTGCTCTTTATTTCCTTCGAATTATTTATGGAAATATTCTCATTCACTTAGTTCCGTCTATGGCTCTGTAAGGTTGTCTTTTCACAAAGGTGTGATGATACAAGTCCACTAAAACATTAATTCTTGGGCTTGCAATTGGTCATAATTGGTTTCGGAATGGAAGACAGTTGTCATGGAATTACCGAGGCATTGACAACTTCTTTTTTTCCTCACTTGCGGAATCTTTATTATTGAAACGTAGTGAGGGTTTCATAGGAAGAGGGAAAAAGTATAGGATCTTTACAATAAGATAGTCATAGCATTCAAATATCTAGTGGTTTTTGATATTTCTGTAACAGTTGAGGCCACCAAAAAAATTTAATTAAAATACTGTGTATATCGCACATTTGGGGACTGGAGTACAGAGTTGCTGATACATGTCTCTTTGGAACCAAGGGGTGGCAAAGGTTTTTTTTATTATTATTTTTTATTGTGACAGATTACATGCTGTTATGGAAGATGGAAAAGGTCGTTTCTCCTACACTATTCATCTTTCCTGTTCTAATTTTACCTGTGCTTATGAACCGTGCCATGTCATATCGCCGTTTTCGTTGTTCCGCAGTTTTCATGTTAAATGTGTACATTGAATTTTGTTCATGATTCTAAGCTTCTTTTATGTTTTCTCAAGCAGCTTTGTAAAAAAAAAAATGTTAAATGTGTACATTATAATTAGTGCCTGTTATTGAACTATCTCTTTTCATCTGTGTACTGATGTATCTTTATCAAATCATTATTACAGGTTTCTAATTCACCAGATACTACAATTTTGCAATTTGTTCCTAGCATTCGCTCAGGTAGCTTTGCAGACATTGGCCCACGGAGGTTCATGGAAGATGAGCATATAAGGATAGATGATCTTTCTGCACATCAAGGCTCCCTCGTCAGGTTCCCTAAGCCTTGTGCCTTCTATGGGGTAATTATCAATTCTGGCACATGTTATATATGGTCATTGGAGGGCTGGTCTAACTGATTCGTGTTTTCATTATCTTATAGGTGTTTGATGGTCATGGAGGACCTGAGGCAGCAGCTTATGTGAGGAAGCATGTACTCCGATTCCTTTTTGAGGAAACCAATTTCCCTCAGACATCAGAAGTTGATGAAACATTTTTAAAAGAGGTGAAAAATTCTGTAAGAGAAGGGTTTCTTCTCGCTGACCTTGCTTTGGCTGATGAGTGTAGCGTGAGTAGTTCTTCTGGAACTACTGCATTGACAGCGCTGATATTGGGAAGGTAAAGTTTTGATTCTTTTGTAAGTGTGTCAAAATGCTTCTCCTTTCTGTACAAAATTGGTCATGCTCATGGTAAGAAGTGGATGTACTATATAGGTTACTGGTTTATTGAACCCAATAACTTTGGCTTGGACTCGTATATTTGTTAAAAAATTCACTAAATAAATACAAATATTTGATTTTGAATCCAGTTAATTGAATGAGTTGCAATAGAATTCTGAACTCGAACTCGTAATGTTCAAATCCTCTGCTAATCGTCATGATTGCCTTTAAATCTTACTAGCCCTATGCCCCTATTATATGCTCAATTCTATTTCTTGGCACTCTGTGGACGCATCATATGGTTTTCAATTCTCTAAGCGGATGATATAAGTTATTCATTCCTTACTCAAGTATGTTGCTCGATGGATGAGCGTCAAACATGTTTTTATTTTTTAATCCTTCAGAAGTGCATTCCCAAGTATCTAAGCATAGACGACTATAGAACTCAAGAACAGGGAGGGAGGGCTATAGGAGTTGATTCTATTTTTATGGATTTTTTGAAACCTGCCTTTTTACTGTATTCTTGTAAACTAAAGTGGTACTCGGTCCTGTTGCAGGCTTTTAATGGTGGCGAATGTGGGAGACTGTCGTGCAGTCCTTTGCCACAAGGGAGAGGCAGTTAATATGTCTCAAGACCATAGACCGAATTGTGCATCGGAGAGAAGACGTGTTGAAGAGTTGGGTGGATTTATTGATGATGGCTATCTCAATGGTGTCCTGTCAGTGACTAGAGCCTTGGGGGACTGGGACATGAAGCTGCCTCGTGGCTCTGCCTCTCCTCTGATTGCGGAGCCTGAACTCCGACAGATCATCTTGACCGAGGATGATGAATTCCTTATAATTGGTTGTGACGGGATCTGGGATGTTATGTCAAGTCAACAAGCCGTTAATCTTGTACGTCGTGGTCTGAGACGGCATGATGATCCTGAACAGTGTGCCAAAGACCTTGTCATGGAGGCCCTGCGTCTCAGTACCTTCGACAATCTTACTGTGGTAATTGTGTGCTTAGCTTCCCTTGATCATCCAGAACCATCACAGTCACGACAAAGGCGTTTAAGATGCTGCAGCTTCTCAGCAGAAGCCTTGTGCAGCTTACATAGTTGGTTGGACAACAGTGGAAGCCGTTGAGTTTAGAGGATTCTTCCTCTGTGGTTCGTTCGAATGCTTTTTCTTTCTTCCTGCTTTTTTTGGGTGGGTTTTCTGTACATACAATCGAAGAGGATGTGCTCAGTTTGATGTTTTTTGTTGTATCGGAATTCTCGTGTATCTCATTTTATTAACTGTACATAGCAGACTAATTTCGAACTTCACTAAATTCGCCATTGAAACATTATTGTTCTGGTTCGTTCAGTGTACGTATGGTCGATAATTCAATATGAATGTTTCTCCCTTTAAAGGAGGAAATAGTTGTTATTGGTCATGAATTTTAGCACTGCAGATGGCTCCTACTGTTCTTAATTTTTCTATTGAAATCACATATGGTTAGTTACCTATTCTTTTGAGTACTAACTGTCTCTATAGTCGTCAAGTCATAGCTACCAGTCGTATGAAGCTATGAAATGCGACAACAGAGCTAGCTACTGTACTGCCAGATAGTCTTCTTCCTCCTCCAGTACTTTCTGACACGAAGGTAAGTTAAATTTTCGCATATATATTTAGGTGGCTGCAAAGCTCACATCAAAATTACCAGGATCGGATTCACTCATCATGATGATAATGGTAATAGAGTGGTATGATTTTGTTTGTTTTGGTATAGTAGGTATTTCGACGTTTACCTGCTCTGCTGCAAGAAATGTTACCAAACACTTGATCATGGCAAAGGGGACCAAGGAGCAATCAGCTTTTGGAGTTACCAGCTGCTGCAAATTTCATGCCAGGTTTGTCCTTAAGCAACTAATTCTTTGTGTGGTGATGAGAAGGAGAGCCTTCGGTGTACTTGGTAAAGTTGTTGTCATATAACCAGAACTCAGCTTCTTGCATAAATGCAGGGTAACACTGTGTACAATAGACTCTTGTGTTACGGTCCTTTTCTGAACCCTATATGTATCATCATCAAATTTCGTGCTTATATATGCGCGGATCAGTGATTCTTACGGACATAGTCTTTTGGTTCATTATACTACCCTTCTCCTCTAATTCACATCTTCACCTAACCCTGGCATTTACATTAATATACGTTTCTTTCCCAACTCCCTCAACAACAGCTTGGTATAATTAACACAAATGCACTATGCATACGTACAATTACACACCTTCGTGGTGTTTGGTGACTAATTATCTCAGAAAGTCACTTTTCTTTGTCTTTTTTCGATACAAAAAGTGATTTTATGAGATAATGTATAACTATTAGTTGAGTGGCACTATCTGAGAAATCAACGTAGCACTTCAATTTTGCAGTCATTTCATATTTTGTGTTGCGGAGCTGCTGCTATGTCATTTTTCAGTGCCTGTGGTTTATTAATCTGGTAATAAAAATATATATTTTTGCATGAAGATCAAATTATAATATATAGTAACATTTTACTTGAAAAATATTTTGTAGATGGCCTTAATTTTTTTCATTTTTGGAACTTTCAACCCCATGGGCTCCTCTTTGGTAAATTAAAAAAATAGACCTTACTATAAATTTTGTACATTTTTATGTCCAACTTCACTGAATATGAGTTATTGTTCACATGGTGGGGCAGGTACCTTTGCTTGCCTCTGTATGCAATTTATTGGTTCTTCGTGACTTTCAAACATTATATTTTCTCCAAGCTACAAGGGATTTATATAGTTATTAGTTTTCGGATACGTGCTGTTTCGGTAAATTAATATTAATATTTTAAAATAATATAGTTAATATTAGATTTTTTATATAATGAGTTATACTATATTTGAAGGAAGAAAATACAAACTCAAATTGATGATATTTTAACCTATTAGAATTTAGTTGTATATGTATGACTAGATAATTTATGTAGAGTTTCTTGAAAAAATTAAGATCATGACTTTTTTATCATAGATTTATATGTAAGTTGTTGATTGATTGTTTCCTCATAAATATTGTGCATTTTTCTCTTGTAATAAGTTAAAGTTATCGACAATTTAATCTTGAATTTCTATAAAATAATTATTTTGGGACAACTTTTTAAACTAAAGCGACAATAAAGTAGTTAGTTGGTTTGATTTTCCATCTTCTAATTCCCTTTTCACTATCCCATATTTTGAAAAGTAAAAAAAAAAAACTAAAGCGAAAATTAAAATAAAAGAAAAATATATGCAAACAAAAATTAAATGTAAATTAGGCAAACATAGGGAATATTTATGATAATAAGGCCGTTTTCAATCGGCATACCAAATTTAAACTGCTTAAAATTCTATCAACTAAATTTTAAAAAATCTAACATGTTTCTTACGAAAAAAATATAATTAATTATTACATAACTAATACGTATTAAAATAAAACATAAAATTATTCATAACTAGTCCTTGCATTAATAAATACCAATCTAACTTTAACCAATTATTAGTTGATATGTACTCAAATAATTTATTATAAAACAAACTTTTAACACGTAAAACGATTTTTTTTAGTACTTGAAATTCATGGACGGCTAAACCAAAACAGGCTCGTAATAAAAAGACTATACTACCGACAAAAATTCGAACACCACCCCGTTGAAAATGTTTATTTTTTCTTCTTCATTATTTTAAAAATAAATTATTATTTTTATATTAAAACTTTTTTTTATCATATTTTGCTTTTAATATTAGCTACTACTTACTTTTTAAATTATTTTATAAGATTTAATACTAAACATATATAATATTTATATTAGTCATTATTATTTTAATTTTTAAATAGTTTGATGCATTAAAACTCTCGCTATACATAAAATCCATGAAATAGCCTGACTATACAAGCTATAGTACATAACTTTATCTTATACGACACATAATTCGCGAAAGAATCCAATCACAAGAATTTATTGTACACAATTTTATCAAACATTTCTTCGTGAGGCTATTTTCAAAAGCTTGAGTTTCAGAAATGGCAACTACCAACCAATCTTTACTTATCGGTTGTGGTATGCCTGCGCAAAAGTCATCTTGTTGATTTTTTCATGGCCTCTCTACTCTACTAGCTCTGTTCTACTTCTATTTTCCATCAACTAAAACAAAGAGAGAAACAGAGATGTCTGCCTTGGGTTTAGACTATTGGCTTCAATGGCAAGTCTTTGTTTGTGCTCTAATCTTCATCATACCAACAACAATCGCATTAAGATTCATCATCAACAAGCGGAGAAAAGAAAACGAACCTATTATTATAAAGTCGACTGATCTGTGGATCCCCTGTTGGAGAAATCTCCATCCTATTTGGCTTCTCAGCTTTAGAGCTTCCGCTTTAGTTGCTATGGCTTTTATGCTTTACCAGACTGTTGTTAACTTAGGATTCTTCGTCTTCCTATTCTACACACAGTACTTCTTCCTTCTCCACTTTATGTGTTTAAAATTCAGTAAAATTTACTAATTCTCAACTGATTTGATATTCTAAATTGCTTTTCAGATGGACATTTGCTTTAGTTGGGATCTATTTTGCGGTATTAATCTTACAGCTGATTTTTTTTTTTTTTCAAGTGGTTTAAAACTGATGATTATATGTGTTTTGTTGCAGCTGGGAACTTTTATATCGGCCCGGGGATGCTGGTTGTATACAACGAATCCCCTTTCTCAGCGCGGAGAAAAAGATAAATTTCTTAGAACAGCTGCTGAACAGAATAACTCTGAGCAACAGCTTGGATTTTTGGAAAATTTGATGCTAATTATTTATCAGGTTAGCATTCGAAAATGTCAAATTTGGATGTTTTTAACAAATTTTCCTAGCTCTGAGAAGTTGGGGGAGGATTTGTCTTAATGGTGAATGGACTAAATGAATTTGTCTGTCTAATCGCAATAACAACGGATTAATTCAGCAATCACAGCAAGAAAATGATAGCTGTTAGAGTCGGTAAAAGTCTCATATTGGTTGGGGAATCGATAGGTGGTCTCTTATATGAAATTGGGCAACCTTCATGTCATAAGCTAGCTTTTGAGGTTGAGTTAGACCCAAGATCAATCTTTACATGGTATCAGAGTGAAGTTCATTTCCGTTTGGACTCCCGGTTCACACTCCTTTGGCGTGAAGGGGTTGTTAGAGTGGGTAAAAATCTCAGATTTTTTGGTGGTCTCCTTATATGGACTTGGGCAATCCTCCATCTTTACAATACCTATAGCATGTTTTCATTTGATTAGCGTATATGAAATTTGCTATTATAACTTTTGACTCGAGTTTATTGTTTTGTTTTTCCTACAGATTTGTGCAGGTGCTGTTATGCTGACAGATATTGTCTTTTGGTGTCTATTGCTCCCATTTATGACGGGTGAAAATTTTAAGCTCACCCTGGTGAGTTCATCTTCATTTAGTTCAAGTTTTTAGAAATGATATAGAAGCATCTTTCCATGTCAAAAGTTCACTATAACAGTTTGCATCATGTTCCATCAAGGATGTACCGAATCGTTGTTAATAGTTATCAGAGATCAAAGGAGTTTGATACACTCACCAAGCTCTCACAGAATACTTAAAAAAGTGTGTGATGATAGTCCTTTCTACTCAGTGAAGACCTTACGTCATGATTAAGCCAGAAAAAGACGGGGGAGGTAATAAAGAGGGTGGGGAGAAACAGGAAAGGACAGGTGAATTCAGCTACGAACATAGCATTTTCATGAGAAAGTTTGGATGACCACAATGCTTTTGTTCCTCAACATCCTTAAGGAACATATTTGTTCTCATCTTAGAACATCGAGCATAGTTACTAGCTAATTGTGATCTAACCTTCTAATCAGCTAAGAGACCCTTTTAAAATCTTACAGAAGAACTTGTGATTATTGCTCTTAAACAGTAAAGAGAGGGGGAAATCGTGATGGTGTTATAAGAATCCATTTCTTTCTTTTAGCTCGATATGTAACTTTACAAAGTGAAAGCAAAAGGAACTTTACTAGTTATTCTAATCGTTGAAATTGCAGTTTATCTACTCAACTAGTTGTTCTAATTGTGAACTTCTGTTGTCATGGCAGCTAATTGGATTAATGCACTCTGTAAATGCTATATTTCTTCTTCTTGATTCAGTCCTGAGCAATCTTGTAAGTGCAACAATTTCTCCCATCCCTAACTCCAATAAGTTTTTCGGAGTCCCTTACAATGCTTTGCTATAAGTAGTCAAATTCTGTAGGTCTAATATGAGACAACTGTTTTGCGTTTCAGCAATTTACTTGGTTTGGTATCACATATTTTATACTATGGAGCTGTTCTTATATTGTTTTCCAGTGGAGTCTACATGTGTGCTGCTTATCTTGGTAAATAGATTCACCCATCATACACGCGTTTACACAAAAGACATATGTATATCGTCTATGTTGGTTTAAAGAATTGCCCTGTTGTGCAGGTGGCCGTATCCTTTCTTGGAACTTAACACTCCATGGGCACCATTGTGGTAATAACATGCTGATCTATGTTCACCTTCTCTACTTCTTTACGATTTGCATACATCCTAAAACGGGTAGTTGGTTTCAGGTATTTTGGCATGGCTCTGGTTCACATCCCCTGTTATGGACTATACGCGTTGCTTATCAAAGCAAAAGACCAAATATTCTCGAGATTGTTTCCACTGGCATTTCTTAGGTCGTATTACTGAGCTTCCTGTTGTTTATAGAAAAGTGTCATGTTCAATTTTTAAAGTTCAAGAATTTAGTTCTTGGTTATATAGGAGTACTATAGGATACACACAGTCACACATGGTTTAGACCAGTGATGTTCACTATTATGTATCGAAACATAACTATTTTACTTATTTTTCGATAAAGGATGTTCAAATGACTCTATGTGGATATATAACACTCATGGAAATGCCACATGCCCCTCACAAATGCATGCGCCTTTGTTTTGCTAACGTATCGTATCGTCCATCTTATGGCAGTGGCGTTGAGATTGCAATGGAGAAGAAGCATACTTGAGGTGAGGAAGACTATAATGAAGAAACCAGAATTCAAGATTGTTGTTGTTGTTGTATGTATAAATAAATGAAATTGTAATTGTTTTCCTCAGTTACACGAAATATCAAATAAAACTTCAAACACAAATGGTGCCTAGCTCTTTTGGCTGCCATGAGATTGCCCATAAGCATTGCTCATTTTCAGGGTTACTGTTAAAACAAACTAAACTCCTTTCTTTTGAATACATTTTAAAATTTTTGAATCTTTTGATCAAAATTATTCTTTCATATTATGGCCTGAAATATTTTATAGTTGAGTGTAGAAGCTCTAATATGTAGATCTAAATTCCACTTACTGTTAACCATAATGAGTGTAGTGCTAAAACCAAAAAAAGTAGATAAGACGAGAATCAATACGTGAACAAGTGTCCAACAACTTTAACTAAAGCTAGAGTGCCAGTGTGTACTATGGAGGAGCATCCACCTACTAAAACAAAAACTTATCTATCAGATGTCACCTCCCACGAATAATACGATACCTATCACCTCCCACAAACGGACCAGATAATTTTGTCTTCTTCCTTTTTGGGATAAGGCACTTGTATGTAACGTGTTCACTTCAAAATTGTTGTGAAAACAAAACAAAGACCAAAACGTCATGCCTAACGTGAAGACCCCCCACCTACCTACGATCCGTCGCCGTTTCCTATTGCAGCTGAGATTTCTCTATAATAATAACAATTGCCATTTTCGGCCTGCAAAACACATCAACAATATCATGGATTCACAGTCGTCACCACATGGTTCTATTATCTTCTCTACCGTCGGCAGAACCAATTATGGCTTCGACATCTTCTCCATCAAATCTCCATTTTCTTTTCTCAATTCTCCGGTGGAGCATCGCCTCACAGACGGTACCTCCATCAATTACAACGGACAGTTTGTCGATGAAGATCAAACACTAGTATTCGTCTCTGAGAGATCAGGTGCTCCTCGTATTTACTTGAGACCCCCTCCTCTCAGGTACAGATTGAACAACTTCCTACTCCCATTGATAGCCTATTTCTCGACCGTCCGTTTCTTCGAAATAAACGACTCTACTATATTTCAGCTCATCAGCAACCCAAACAAGTTTTAACCAGCTCGACCGCTCTTTACTCTACCAATATAGAGGATGGTAGTAAGATCATCCGCTTGACTCCGTATGGCTGTGTTGATTATAGTCCGGCGATTTCGCAGTCTGGACACCTGATTGCGGTTGCATCTTACGGAGACCGTCGTTGGCCTACTGGTGAATTCCATGACCTGACTACTGATATTGTTGTTTTCCCTGAATCCGACCCGGAAAAGCGGAGAGTTGTGTGCCAACACGGTGGTTGGCCAACTTGGTCTGGTGATTCGACTATCTATTTCCACCGACAAGCTGATGATGGTTGGTGGAGCATTTTTAGAGTTGATTTGCCTGAGGATTCACCCAATTTGCGTGCTGATCCGATTCGAGTTACTCCTCCTGGTGTGCACTGCTTTACTCCAGCAGCCTCACACAGCTCCAAATCAATGATTGCTATTGCTACCAGAAGACAGGGGAAGAAGTATCGCCACATTGAGATTTTCGATGTGGAGTCTCACAAGTTCTATTCGGTGACCGAGTTGCTTAACCCTACCACTCACCATTACAATCCATTCTTCTCTCCTAAGTCGTCGTTTCTCAGTTATCACCGCTTCCGAGGTGAATCATCATCAGGAGATGAAACAATTCCTTCCTTTGCCCCGGTAATTTCTCCAGAAAAAGGACTGAGAATGCTGAGGCTTAATGGATCATTTCCTTCCTTCTCCCCCTCAGGTGACTTTATTGCGTTTAATCATGATTTCAATGCTAATTCAGGCCTCAAAATCATCAAATCAGATGGTTCCAAGAAGTGGACATTGTTCAAAGGCCGAACGGCTTTCTGCAACTCCTGGTCTCCAGCTGAACCCGATGTAATTTTTACGTCAGTTGGACCTGTATTCGAATCTGTAAAAGCAACTGTTCAAATGGCACGAGTCTTTCTGAACCCATTTCATTCATTCAAATTTCGTGCTAATATATGCGCGGTATCATGATTCTTTCTGACATAGTCTTTTATTCAATTTATACTTACCCTTCTCCTCTATCTCACATTCTTCACCTAAACCTGGCATTTAACATAATATATGTTTCTTTCCCCAACTCCTAACAACAGCTTGGTTATAATAACACAAATTGCATATCATTCGTACAATTACACACCTTCTTGTGTTGGGACTTGATATCTCAAAATCACTTTTCTTCGCTTTTTCGATACGAAAATGATATGAGATAATGTAAGTTATTAGTTGAGTGACATCTATCTGAGAAATCAACGTAGCACTTTTAATTGCAGGTCAATTTCCCTTGGTCTTGTTGTTGTGGGCTGCTCGCTATGTTTTATAATCTGGTAAAAAGATCAAATAAATATATAGTCACATTTACTCTGAAAAATATTTTTTAGCTGGCTCCTTACTTTTTGGAACTTTCAACACCCATGGTCCTCTTTGTAAACCTACCTATAATTTTTGTACACTTTTTATGTCCAATATTCACTGAATCTGTTTATTTTCAACTGGGGCATACTTTTGCTTGCCTCTGCTGCAAATGTCTTACTTATCAACTAATTTAAAAAAATCTAACATGTTTCTTACGAGAAAGATATAAGTAATTATACATAACTAATACGTATTAAAATAAATATAAATTATTCATAACTTCATTAATAAATACCAATCTAACTTAACCATATTAGTTGATATGTACTTCAAATAATTTATTATAAAACAAAACTTTTAAACACGTAAACGATTTTTATTTAGTACTTGAATTTTGACGCTAACCAAACAGGTCTAATAAAAAGGACTATACTACCGACAAAAATTCGAAACACCACCCCGTTGAAACATGTTTATTTTTTTCTTCTTCATTATTTTAAAAATTAAATTATTATTTTTATATTAAAACTTTTTTTTATCATATTTGCTTTTATATTGCTACTACTTACTTTTAAATATTCTTATAAGATTAAGTACTAAACAATATATAATATTTATATTTATCATTATTATTTTAAATTTTAATGTTTGATGCATTAAAACTCTCGCAGGTGTAACATAAAATCCATCTAAATAGCTGCCTGACTATATAACGTATTATACAGTAACTTTATCATACGACAACATAATTCGCTTAAAGAACCAATTCACAAGAATTTATTGTACAACAATTTTATCTATATTCTTCGTGAGTATTTTCAAAAGCTTGAGTTTCCAGAAATGCAGACTACCAACCAATCTTAACTTATCGGTTGTGGTATGGCCTGCAAAATCATCTTGTTATTTTTCATGGCCTCTCTACTCTACTAGCTTCTGTTCTACTTCTATTTTCCATTTCAACTAAATAAAAAAGAGAAACAGCGAGTGTCGCTTGGTTCTTAGCTATTGCTTTGCATGGCAGTTCTTTTCTTCATCATACAACAACATCCATTAAGATTCATCATCAACAAGCGAGACAGAAAACAACCTGATTATTAAAAGTCGACTGATCTTGGATCCCCGCTTGGAGAAATCTCCATCCTATTGGCTTCTCACTTTAGAGCTTTCCGCTTAGTTGCTATGCTTTATGCTTAACAACTGTTGTTAACTTAGTATCTTCGTCTTCCTATTCACAACACAGTACTTCTCCTTCTCCTTTATGTTTTAAAATCAGTAAAATTCTTACTAAATTCTTCAACTTGATTTGATCATCTAAAATGCTTCAGATGGACATTTGCGTTTCTAGTTGGATCTATTTGCGTATTAATCTTAACAGCTGATTTTTTTTTTCAAGTGTTTAAAACTGATGATTATATGGTTTATGTTGGCATGGGGAACTTTTATATCGCCGGGATGCTGGTTGTATACAACGAATCCCCTTTCTCAGCCGAGAAAAAGTAAATTCTTAGAACAGCTGCTTAACAGAATAAACTCGGAGCAACAGCCTTGGATTGGAAAAATTTGATGCTAATTATTTATCAGGTTCAGCATTCGAAAGGTCAAATTTGGATGTGTTTTTAACAAATTTTCCACTCTGGAAGTTGGGAGATTTGTCTTAATGGTAATGACTAATGAATTTGTCCTGTCTAATCGCAATACAACGATTAAATTCAGCAATCACAGCAAGAAATGATAGCTGTTAGAGTCGGTTTAAAATCTCATAATTGGTTGGGAATCAGATATAGTGTCTTCTTATATTAATGGCAACCTTCATGTCATAAGCTTAGCTTTGGTGAGTTTAACCCAAATCAATCTTTACATGGTATCAGAGTGAAGTTTATTTCGTTGGACTCCCGGTTCCACACTCCTTTGGCCCGTAAGGGTTCAAGATGAGGTAAAATCTCAGATTTTTGGTGTTCTCCTTATATGACTTGGGCAATCCTCCCATCTTTACAATACCTATACATTTTCATTTATAGCTTTATATGAAATTTCTATTACAACTTTTGACTCGAGTTATTGTTTTTGTTTTCCTACAGATTTGTGCAGTCTTATGCTTGACAGACTTTGTCTTCTTTGTTCTATTGCTCCCATTTATACGGGTAAAAATTTTAAGCTTCACCCTGGTGAGTCATCTTCATTAGTTCAAGTTTTAGAAATGATATAGAAGATCTGTTCCATTCAAAAGTCACTATAACAGTTTGCATCAATGTTCCATCAAGGATTGTACCGAATCGTTCGTTAATAGTATCAGAGATCAAAGGAGTGAACACTCACCAAGCTCTCACAGAATACTAAAAAAGGTGTGGATGATAGTCCTTGCACCAGTGAAGACACTTACCTCATGATTAAGCCAGAAAAGACGGGGAGGTAATAAGAGGTGGGAGAAACAGAAAGGACACGGTGAATTCATCTCAACGAAACATAGCATTTTCATGAGAAAGTTTGGATGACCACAAGTGCTTTTGCTTATTCCTCCACATCCTTAAGGAAACATATTGTTCTCATCTTAGAACATCGAGATAGTTACTAGCTATATTGTATCTAACCTTTTCTAATCAGCTAATAGACCTCTTTTAAAATCTACAGAAAGAACTTGTGATTATTCTCTAAAACAGTAAAGAAGAGGGGGAACATCGGTTTATGGTTTATAAAGAATCCCATTTCTTTCTTTTTAGCTCGATATGTAACTTTACAAAGTGAAGCCAAAAGACTTACTAGTATTCTAATCGTTGAAATTGCAGATTATCTACTCAACTTAGTGCTTCTAAATTGTGAACTTCTCTTTCATGGCAGCTAATTGGATTAATTGCACTCTGTTATAAAATGCTTATCATCTTCTTTCTTGATTCAGTCCTGAGCAATTCTTGTAAGTTGCAAACAATTTCTCCCACCTAACTCCAATAAGTTTTTCGAGTCCTTACAATGCTTTGCTATAAGTAGTCCAAATTCTGATATGTAGTCTATATGAGACACTAGTTATTGCGTTCAGCAATCTTACTGTTTGTTATCACAATTTTATACTTGAGCTGTTTCTTATATTGTTTCCAGTGGAGTTCTAATGTGTGCGCTGATCTTGGTAAATAATTCACCCATCATACACGCGTTTACACAAAAGACATTGTATATCGCTATGTTGGTTAAAGAATTTTGCCCTGTTGTGCAGTGCCTATCCTTCTTGGAACTTAACACCTCCATGGGCACCATTGTGGTATAACATGCTGAATCGATGCACCTTCTCTCACTTCTTTACGATTTGCGTAGCTTTGCAGACATTGGCCCACGGAGGTTCATGGAAGATGAGCATATAAGGATAGATGATCTTTCTGCACATCAAGGCTCCCTCGTCAGGTTCCCTAAGCCTTGTGCCTTCTATGGGGTAATTATCAATTCTGGCACATGTTATATATGGTCATTGGAGGGCTGGTCTAACTGATTCGTGTTTTCATTATCTTATAGGTGTTTGATGGTCATGGAGGACCTGAGGCAGCAGCTTATGTGAGGAAGCATGTACTCCGATTCCTTTTTGAGGAAACCAATTTCCCTCAGACATCAGAAGTTGATGAAACATTTTTAAAAGAGGTGAAAAATTCTGTAAGAGAAGGGTTTCTTCTCGCTGACCTTGCTTTGGCTGATGAGTGTAGCGTGAGTAGTTCTTCTGGAACTACTGCATTGACAGCGCTGATATTGGGAAGGTAAAGTTTTGATTCTTTTGTAAGTGTGTCAAAATGCTTCTCCTTTCTGTACAAAATTGGTCATGCTCATGGTAAGAAGTGGATGTACTATATCTGTTACTGGTTTATTGAACCCAATAACTTTGGCTTGGACTCGTATATTTGTTAAAAAATTCACTAAATAAATACAAATATTTGATTTTGAATCCAGTTAATTGAATGAGTTGCAATAGAATTCTGAACTCGAACTCGTAATGTTCAAATCCTCTGCTAATCGTCATGATTGCCTTTAAATCTTACTAGCCCTATTATATGCTCAATTCTATTTCTTGGCACTCTGTGGACGCATCATATGGTTTTCAATTCTCTAAGCGGATGATATAAGTTATTCATTCCTTACTCAAGTATGTTGCTCGATGGATGAGCGTCAAACATGTTTTTATTTTTTAATCCTTCAGAAGTGCATTCCCAAGTATCTAAGCATAGACGACTATAGAACTCAAGAACAGGGAGGGAGGGCTATAGGAGTTGATTCTATTTTTATGGATTTTTTGAAACCTGCCTTTTTACTGTATTCTTGTAAACTAAAGTGGTACTCGGTCCTGTTGCAGGCTTTTAATGGTGGCGAATGTGGGAGACTGTCGTGCAGTCCTTTGCCACAAGGGAGAGGCAGTTAATATGTCTCAAGACCATAGACCGAATTGTGCATCGGAGAGAAGACGTGTTGAAGAGTTGGGTGGATTTATTGATGATGGCTATCTCAATGGTGTCCTGTCAGTGACTAGAGCCTTGGGGGACTGGGACATGAAGCTGCCTCGTGGCTCTGCCTCTCCTCTGATTGCGGAGCCTGAACTCCGACAGATCATCTTGACCGAGGATGATGAATTCCTTATAATTGGTTGTGACGGGATCTGGGATGTTATGTCAAGTCAACAAGCCGTTAATCTTGTACGTCGTGGTCTGAGACGGCATGATGATCCTGAACAGTGTGCCAAAGACCTTGTCATGGAGGCCCTGCGTCTCAGTACCTTCGACAATCTTACTGTGGTAATTGTGTGCTTAGCTTCCCTTGATCATCCAGAACCATCACAGTCACGACAAAGGCGTTTAAGATGCTGCAGCTTCTCAGCAGAAGCCTTGTGCAGCTTACAGAGTTGGTTGGACAACAGTGGAAGCCGTTGAGTTTAGAGGATTCTTCCTCTGTGGTTCGTTCGAATGCTTTTTCTTTCTTCCTGCTTTTTTTGGGTGGGTTTTCTGTACATACAATCGAAGAGGATGTGCTCAGTTTGATGTTTTTTGTTGTATCGGAATTCTCGTGTGTCTCATTTTATTAACTGTACATAGCAGACTAATTTCGAACTTCACTAAATTCGCCATTGAAACATTATTGTTCTGGTTCGTTCAGTGTACGTATGGTCGATGATTCAATATGAATGTTTCTCCCTTTAAAGGAGGAAATAGTTGTTATTGGTCATGAATTTTAGCACTGCAGATGGCTCCTACTGTTCTTAATTTTTCTATTGAAATAACATATGGTTAGTTACCTATTCTTTTGAGTACTAACTGTCTCTATAGTCGTCAAGTCATAGCTACCAGTCGTATGAAGCTATGAAATGCGACAACAGAGCTAGCTACTGTACTGCCAGATAGTCTTCTTCCTCCTCCAGTACTTCCTGACACGAAGGTAAGTTAAATTTTCGCATATATATTTAGGTGGCTGCAGAGCTCACATCAAAATTACCAGGATCGGATTCACTCATCATGATGATAATGGTAATAGAGTGGTATGATTTTGTTTGTTTTGGTATAGTAGGTATTTCGACGTTTACCTGCTCTGCTGCAAGAAATGTTACCAAACACTTGATCATGGCAAAGGGGACCAAGGAGCAATCAGCTTTTGGAGTTACCAGCTGCTGAAAATTTCATGCCAGGTTTGTCCTTAAGCAACTAATTCTTTGTGTGATGGTGATGAGAAGGAGAGCCTTTGGTGTACTTGGTAAAGTTGTTGTCATATAACCAAAACTCAGCTTCTTGCAGACATGCATGGTAAGACTGTGTACAATAGACTCTTGTGCTACGGCCCTTTTCTGAACCCTATGTATCATCATCAAATTTCGTGCTAATATATGCGCGGATCAGTGATTCTTTCTGACATAGTCTTTTGGTTCATTATACTACCCTTCTCCTCTAATTCACATCTTCACCTAAACCTGGCATTTACATTAATATATGTTTCTTTCCCAACTCCCTCAACAACAGCTTGGTATAATTAACACAAATGCACTATGCATACGTACAATTACACACCTTCGTGGTGTTTGGTGACTTTGATTATCTCAAAAAGTCACTTTTCTTCGTCTTTTTCGATACGAAAAGTGATTTTATGAGATAATGTATAGTTATTAGTTGAGTGACACTATCTGAGAAATCAACGTAGCACTTTAATTTGCAGTCATTTCCTTGGGTTTGTTGTTGTGGAGCTGCTGCTATGGTTTATTAATCTGGTAAAAGATCAAATTATAATATATAGTCACATTTTACTTGAAAAATATTTTGTAGGTGGCCTTACTTTTTTTTGGAACTTTCAACACCATGGGTCCTCTTTGGTAAACCTACCTATAATTTTTGTACATTTTTATGTCCAATTTCACTGAATATGAGTTATTGTTCACGTGGTGGGGCAGGTACTTTTGCTTGCCTCTGCTTTGCAAATGTTTATTTATCAACTAAATTTTAAAAAATCTAACATGTTTCTTACGAGAAAGATATAATTAATTATTACATAACTAATACGTATTAAAATAAAATATAAAATTATTCATAACTGCATTAATAAATACCAATCTAACTTTAACCAATTATTAGTTGATATGTACTCAAATAATTTATTATAAAACAAACTTTTAACACGTAAAACGATTTTTTTTAGTACTTGAAATTCATGGACGGCTAAACCAAAACAGGCTCGTAATAAAAAGACTATACTACCGACAAAAATTCGAACACCACCCCGTTGAAAATGTTTATTTTTTCTTCTTCATTATTTTAAAAATAAATTATTATTTTTATATTAAAACTTTTTTTTATCATATTTTGCTTTTAATATTAGCTACTACTTACTTTTTAAATTATTTTATAAGATTTAATACTAAACATATATAATATTTATATTAGTCATTATTATTTTAATTTTTAAATAGTTTGATGCATTAAAACTCTCGCTATACATAAAATCCATGAAATAGCCTGACTATATAAGCTATAGTACATAACTTTATCTTATACGACACATAATTCGCTAAAGAATCCAATCACAAGAATTTATTGTACACAATTTTATCTTATATTTCTTCGTGAGGCTATTTTCAAAAGCTTGAGTTTCAGAAATGGCAACTACCAACCAATCTTTACTTATCGGTTGTGGTATGCCTGCAAAAAAGTCATCTTGTTGATTTTTTCATGGCCTCTCTACTCTACTAGCTCTGTTCTACTTCTATTTTCCATCAACTAAAACAAAGAGAGAAACAGAGATGTCTGCCTTGGGTTTAGACTATTGGCTTCAATGGCAAGTCTTTGTTTGTGCTCTAATCTTCATCATACCAACAACAATCGCATTAAGATTCATCATCAACAAGCGGAGAAAAGAAAACGAACCTATTATTATAAAGTCGACTGATCTGTGGATCCCCTGTTGGAGAAATCTCCATCCTATTTGGCTTCTCAGCTTTAGAGCTTCCGCTTTAGTTGCTATGGCTTTTATGCTTTACCAGACTGTTGTTAACTTAGGATTCTTCGTCTTCCTATTCTACACACAGTACTTCTTCCTTCTCCACTTTATGTGTTTAAAATTCAGTAAAATTTACTAATTCTCAACTGATTTGATATTCTAAATTGCTTTTCAGATGGACATTTGCTTTAGTTGGGATCTATTTTGCGGTATTAATCTTACAGCTGATTTTTTTTTTTTTCAAGTGGTTTAAAACTGATGATTATATGTGTTTTGTTGCAGCTGGGAACTTTTATATCGGCCCGGGGATGCTGGTTGTATACAACGAATCCCCTTTCTCAGCGCGGAGAAAAAGATAAATTTCTTAGAACAGCTGCTGAACAGAATAACTCTGAGCAACAGCTTGGATTTTTGGAAAATTTGATGCTAATTATTTATCAGGTTAGCATTCGAAAATGTCAAATTTGGATGTTTTTAACAAATTTTCCTAGCTCTGAGAAGTTGGGGGAGGATTTGTCTTAATGGTGAATGGACTAAATGAATTTGTCTGTCTAATCGCAATAACAACGGATTAATTCAGCAATCACAGCAAGAAAATGATAGCTGTTAGAGTCGGTAAAAGTCTCATATTGGTTGGGGAATCGATAGGTGGTCTCTTATATGAAATTGGGCAACCTTCATGTCATAAGCTAGCTTTTGAGGTTGAGTTAGACCCAAGATCAATCTTTACATGGTATCAGAGTGAAGTTCATTTCCGTTTGGACTCCCGGTTCACACTCCTTTGGCGTGAAGGGGTTGTTAGAGTGGGTAAAAATCTCAGATTTTTTGGTGGTCTCCTTATATGGACTTGGGCAATCCTCCATCTTTACAATACCTATAGCATGTTTTCATTTGATCAGCTTATATGAAATTTGCTATTACAACTTTTGACTCGAGTTTATTGTTTTGTTTTTCCTACAGATTTGTGCAGGTGCTGTTATGCTGACAGATATTGTCTTTTGGTGTCTATTGCTCCCATTTATGACGGGTGAAAATTTTAAGCTCACCCTGGTGAGTTCATCTTCATTTAGTTCAAGTTTTTAGAAATGATATAGAAGCATCTTTCCATGTCAAAAGTTCACTATAACAGTTTGCATCATGTTCCATCAAGGATGTACCGAATCGTTGTTAATAGTTATCAGAGATCAAAGGAGTTTGATACACTCACCAAGCTCTCACAGAATACTTAAAAAAGTGTGTGATGATAGTCCTTTCTACTCAGTGAAGACCTTACGTCATGATTAAGCCAGAAAAAGACGGGGGAGGTAATAAAGAGGGTGGGGAGAAACAGGAAAGGACAGGTGAATTCAGCTACGAACATAGCATTTTCATGAGAAAGTTTGGATGACCACAATGCTTTTGTTCCTCAACATCCTTAAGGAACATATTTGTTCTCATCTTAGAACATCGAGCATAGTTACTAGCTAATTGTGATCTAACCTTCTAATCAGCTAAGAGACCCTTTTAAAATCTTACAGAAGAACTTGTGATTATTGCTCTTAAACAGTAAAGAGAGGGGGAAATCGTGATGGTGTTATAAGAATCCATTTCTTTCTTTTAGCTCGATATGTAACTTTACAAAGTGAAAGCAAAAGGAACTTTACTAGTTATTCTAATCGTTGAAATTGCAGTTTATCTACTCAACTAGTTGTTCTAATTGTGAACTTCTGTTGTCATGGCAGCTAATTGGATTAATGCACTCTGTAAATGCTATATTTCTTCTTCTTGATTCAGTCCTGAGCAATCTTGTAAGTGCAACAATTTCTCCCATCCCTAACTCCAATAAGTTTTTCGGAGTCCCTTACAATGCTTTGCTATAAGTAGTCAAATTCTGTAGGTCTAATATGAGACAACTGTTTTGCGTTTCAGCAATTTACTTGGTTTGGTATCACATATTTTATACTATGGAGCTGTTCTTATATTGTTTTCCAGTGGAGTCTACATGTGTGCTGCTTATCTTGGTAAATAGATTCACCCATCATACACGCGTTTACACAAAAGACATATGTATATCGTCTATGTTGGTTTAAAGAATTGCCCTGTTGTGCAGGTGGCCGTATCCTTTCTTGGAACTTAACACTCCATGGGCACCATTGTGGTAATAACATGCTGATCTATGTTCACCTTCTCTACTTCTTTACGATTTGCATACATCCTAAAACGGGTAGTTGGTTTCAGGTATTTTGGCATGGCTCTGGTTCACATCCCCTGTTATGGACTATACGCGTTGCTTATCAAAGCAAAAGACCAAATATTCTCGAGATTGTTTCCACTGGCATTTCTTAGGTCGTATTACTGAGCTTCCTGTTGTTTATAGAAAAGTGTCATGTTCAATTTTTAAAGTTCAAGAATTTAGTTCTTGGTTATATAGGAGTACTATAGGATACACACAGTCACACATGGTTTAGACCAGTGATGTTCACTATTATGTATCGAAACATAACTATTTTACTTATTTTTCGATAAAGGATGTTCAAATGACTCTATGTGGATATATAACACTCATGGAAATGCCACATGCCCCTCACAAATGCATGCGCCTTTGTTTTGCTAACGTATCGTATCGTCCATCTTATGGCAGTGGCGTTGAGATTGCAATGGAGAAGAAGCATACTTGAGGTGAGGAAGACTATAATGAAGAAACCAGAATTCAAGATTGTTGTTGTTGTTGTATGTATAAATAAATGAAATTGTAATTGTTTTCCTCAGTTACACGAAATATCAAATAAAACTTCAAACACAAATGGTGCCTAGCTCTTTTGGCTGCCATGAGATTGCCCATAAGCATTGCTCATTTTCAGGGTTACTGTTAAAACAAACTAAACTCCTTTCTTTTGAATACATTTTAAAATTTTTGAATCTTTTGATCAAAATTATTCTTTCATATTATGGCCTGAAATATTTTATAGTTGAGTGTAGAAGCTCTAATATGTAGATCTAAATTCCACTTACTGTTAACCATAATGAGTGTAGTGCTAAAACCAAAAAAAGTAGATAAGACGAGAATCAATACGTGAACAAGTGTCCAACAACTTTAACTAAAAGCTAGAGTGCCAGTGTGTACTATGGAGGAGCATCCACCTACTAAAACAAAAACTTATCTATCAGATGTCACCTCCCACGAACAATACGATACCTATCACCTCCCACAAACGGACCAGATAATTTTGTCTTCTTCCTTTTTGGGATAAGGCACTTGTATGTAACGTGTTCACTTCAAAATTGTTGTGAAAACAAAACAAAGACCAAAACGTCATGCCTAACGTGAAGACCCCCCACCTACCTACGATCCGTCGCCGTTTCCTATTGCAGCTGAGATTTCTCTATAATAATAACAATTGCCATTTTCGGCCTGCAAAACACATCAACAATATCATGGATTCACAGTCGTCACCACATGGTTCTATTATCTTCTCTACCGTCGGCAGAACCAATTATGGCTTCGACATCTTCTCCATCAAATCTCCATTTTCTTTTCTCAATTCTCCGGTGGAGCATCGCCTCACAGACGGTACCTCCATCAATTACAACGGACAGTTTGTCGATGAAGATCAAACACTAGTATTCGTCTCTGAGAGATCAGGTGCTCCTCGTATTTACTTGAGACCCCCCTCCTCTCAGGTACAGATTGAACAACTTCCTACTCCCATTGATAGCCTATTTCTCGACCGTCCGTTTCTTCGAAATAAACGACTCTACTATATTTCAGCTCATCAGCAACCCAAACAAGTTTTAACCAGCTCGACCGCTCTTTACTCTACCAATATAGAGGATGGTAGTAAGATCATCCGCTTGACTCCGTATGGCTGTGTTGATTATAGTCCGGCGATTTCGCAGTCTGGACACCTGATTGCGGTTGCATCTTACGGAGACCGTCGTTGGCCTACTGGTGAATTCCATGACCTGACTACTGATATTGTTGTTTTCCCTGAATCCGACCCGGAAAAGCGGAGAGTTGTGTGCCAACACGGTGGTTGGCCAACTTGGTCTGGTGATTCGACTATCTATTTCCACCGACAAGCTGATGATGGTTGGTGGAGCATTTTTAGAGTTGATTTGCCTGAGGATTCACCCAATTTGCGTGCTGATCCGATTCGAGTTACTCCTCCTGGTGTGCACTGCTTTACTCCAGCAGCCTCACACAGCTCCAAATCAATGATTGCTATTGCTACCAGAAGACAGGGGAAGAAGTATCGCCACATTGAGATTTTCGATGTGGAGTCTCACAAGTTCTATTCGGTGACCGAGTTGCTTAACCCTACCACTCACCATTACAATCCATTCTTCTCTCCTAAGTCGTCGTTTCTCAGTTATCACCGCTTCCGAGGTGAATCATCATCAGGAGATGAAACAATTCCTTCCTTTGCCCCGGTAATTTCTCCAGAAAAAGGACTGAGAATGCTGAGGCTTAATGGATCATTTCCTTCCTTCTCCCCCTCAGGTGACTTTATTGCGTTTAATCATGATTTCAATGCTAATTCAGGCCTCAAAATCATCAAATCAGATGGTTCCAAGAAGTGGACATTGTTCAAAGGCCGAACGGCTTTCTGCAACTCCTGGTCTCCAGCTGAACCCGATGTAATTTTTACGTCAGTTGGACCTGTATTCGAATCTGTAAAAGCAACTGTTCAAATGGCACGAGTCTCATTCAATTCATTAAATCTAACTAACGATGATCGCGGGGAAATTCCAGTAGAAATAGAAGTTCTCACAAAAGAGGAGACAGGAAATAATGCCTTCCCTTCCTGCTCGCCGGACGGAAAGCACATTGTATTCCGTTCAGGCCGTTCGGGGCACAAAAATCTGTATATTATGGATGCTGTTAAGGGAGAGCTGGAAGGTGGAGGAATTCGTCAGCTAACAGAGGGGCCATGGATTGATACAATGCCAAGCTGGTCACCTGACGGAAAGCTGATTGCATTTTCTTCCAACAGGCACAATCCGGATAATGTCACTTGCTTCAGCATTTATGTCATTCATCCAAACGGAACAGGTCTTCGGAGGATCCACGTGGCAGGGACGGAGGGATCTGATGAAGTAGATAAAGCGAGATTAAACCATGTATGCTTTAGTAAGGACTGTGAGTGGCTTCTGTTCACGGGCAACTTGGGTGGAGTAACAGCAGAACCAGTGTCACTGCCAAACCAATACCAACCATACGGTGACTTATATTTGGTGAAGTTGGATGGGAGTGGGTTGAGACGACTGACATGTAATGCATATGAGAATGGAACTCCGGCATGGCACCCATCAGCTATTCCTACGACTGCTTTGGACATAGTAGGAGATAAGTTGAGGGGTGAATTTGATGATGTACTATGGATGAATTGTTAAGGTAGAACAAGTGTCCAGTCAAGAAAAAGATCAATCCGAACTTCAAACAGATGCTATTGTTGTTCTCTATCATGTTATTCGTGTGGCCTGACGACAGAAGTATCTCGGCAAAAAAATGATCCTGTCAAGGATTCTTGTATTCTATTTTCGGATGAGAGATTTGATGTAAATTGTTATGGGATAAAAGCAACTGATCCTGCAATTTTGAAGGATCAATTGCTTTGGCATGAAGTATAAGAAAGAAATAATGTTGTTGAGACTTGTGGTCATTATTTATCTATCAACAATTCATTATCCTCAGTAAATAGAACTATAAAAGAAAGGAGCTTAAGCTTGTCCCATATTTTCCACTGTTGTTTTATGGCATTACTTTTATTCCAATAGATTATGTGAGATGGGATTCAAACAATAAAGTTTCATGAAGCAGGATAGCTCAGTAGAGAGACTGAAGATCGTGTTCGATCTAAACTATTTTTTACATCTAAAGTTGAAACAATTTTTTTATCACCCTAAATTTATACCAATTAGGCACTTAGGTGTAAGAAAATGTGCATAATAAACAATGGTATAAACAAACGAAAAGACATAAACATTCCCATGTACTTGGGCCAGAATGCCACTTACATACCTTATTTATGATGCACTAAAAATGTATTTAGAACAAGGGAGGCTATGAATTTCAGTTATCAAATGTGCAACAGTTGTGTGCAAGAAAATATTACTACATCGATTAAGGGATCATTGCTTCAATGGAGTCAAAAGCGGACTTCCATGACCTAAACTATAGTCTAATTGTACATAATGAACAACTTACAAAATTACATAAATGTTATATTTCATGGAGGACTAACTTTCATACATACTGTATCTATACACAAATGTTTTATTTATAATCAAGGGAGAAAAGGATTATGAGAAGGATAATCTGCTTTCTGTTTTCTGTAGGCCCTGATATAGAAGGTATTTAAAAAAAAAACATCTATTCAGATCATCTCATTAAACTTTTCTTCAAGAAAGTAAGAATTCAGAATCAACATACCTGGCAACATTTGTTCCTCCCAATGCCGCAGTTCCCAAAATAATAAAAAGAAACGGAAGCCCAATCAGTGCATGGTTTCTCCTCCCTCCTCCTCCTCCACCTCTAGGAACACCACTTCTTACAACACGCGAATATCCAACTGATAACAAAACATCGTACGTCTTTCTAATAAGATCAGGGTTGATCCCATGTTACATGTGTGTACATACACAATAAAGAGCTAATCTACAGTAGCTTACCAACATGTTCACCTTCTTGTCTTGCACCTGTAATTTACATTCAAAATGAGAAAATGAACCCAACTAAGACAATAAGGAACAAATCAAACAGAATGCACTTGAACAAATACAATGTACTCCAATAGGGCTCTAGACAATTTTTCTTTCTTTAGTTAATTTGACATTTCATCAGTAAAGGTTTCAAGCAAGTAAATGAATCTTCTTTGCTTGTCACAAATTGAAGATGTGCTTATAAGACATGAGAATTACCAGAAAGCAGGCAAGTGTATGCTTCTGAAATCTGCACCCACACACACATTTTAACTTCAGAAGCAATGACCAGTAAAATAAAAGCTCATAGTAAAGAAATGACCCATATAAATACCTTCATTAGAAAGTAGACACACAGGTGAAACTTGAAAAACAAAGAGTTACCCTTTTGCTCACACTCCTAGGTTAAAGAGTATAGTTGCAAGAAAGAAGGGAGAAATTCATACAACACGAGAGTTACCAAAAGGGCCAATAAAGATACTGGTTCTCACAACAAAAATCATTTCTTCGCTCTACTAAAATGGTCCCGAAAGACTAACTTGGTTTGGCATAACTGAGTGATCAAGGAAAGTTTATAAAAATGAAGTTTCAGCAAAAAGGAGCAGCAGGTATCATAAGAAGAAATGACGAAAGTAAACACTTGTTGTGTCTACAAAGTGGAACGCTCACCATCTTAAATTTAAGTTCTGCATTAGGTTTGAGATGAACTGGAAAGCAATCAGGATGAGTCTCCCATACCTTCCTTCTATAAGCAGCTTTGACCTGCATTTGTTTGAAATGTGATACTATCATTCGTTCTATGAATGGAGGGTGTGTAAAAAGGAAATTTTATGCAAGTTGGAGCACAAAGTTATGTACTAAGCCTACTTTTTTTTTTTTTTCCCATCATTCATTTTCATTTTACTCTTCCTTTATTCTTTTTCTTTCTTCTCCAACCATTACGTCTCCCTCACTTGGAAATATTTCCTACAACCACCACTTATTCACCATTTTCCATGAACCACCTTCTTCCAATCCCATTTCATACAACACGGTAGAAAACTACCATAACAAATCCTTCTTCCAGCCACCAAATAATCGTCCCTCCACCAATGACACATTTAGACCACCCAACATTGCCCCCTCTTCTCCATCACCTATCTCTCTTTGTTCCTTTCAAGACCTGTGTCTGTTCTGATACCACGTTGAAGTGTGTAACCATCTTATCTAAAAACGTAAGCGGTTAGAGAGAGCACATTTTTGTTACTTTTAATTATATCTCAACCGACAACAGCAAGGCTACAAAGTTTAGGTGTGTAGTTGAAAATCCGAAGGGATAGTATCCTAATAAACAAGCATCTTTATATGTAAGATAAAGATATACCTGAGAAGCATTGGGGCAAGAATTAGTGGGAAAGCCTAGCAAGAGTTTTGCCTCATCCATCAACATCTCAACTATCTAAACTTGTGCCTGCAAAAATGGTGAAAAACCAATCAAATTTTCTGGTTCGAGAAAGAAACATTAGTAATCATGTTTGAATTAAACACATACAGTTGCTCTTTTTGAATTCATTATAGTGATAAAAACATCATCAAACACAACAAGTAGCATTTAGAATTGAAACATAAAAATTGATTGTACATCAAATCCATCCAATACAGAAGAATCAAATCATAAACCCATGAGAAAATTGTTACCTAGAGTTGCACAATTAACCTAAAATCAGATCTGAGACGCCCAAATCACCTAACAATTAGCAGATGAGGTACGTGGACTGAATTTGAAGCATTTATGTGAGCGCCCGCATTTGTGCCTTTATATTTAATAACCATATTTCTTTTATAAAAAAAAAATTGTATTTGTAATCTAAAATAATCATGAAGCTGTTAATTGTTTTATTTAAGGTTTACAAAAATGTTTTTTTAAAGATACATTAGTTTAATCGTAATAAAGTAATATTTTTTTTCTAAAAAGAGTATTATGTTAAAATGATATAAGACAAAATAATATCTTAAAGGAGTATAATGCATTACTCAGAAAATATTTATTAGTATTTCTTTTTTCTTTTTAAAAAAAAAAACAAATTTATCATTCGCAATTAAAACAACAATTTTTCCACGAAAATCGGAATCGATAGATTACTAAAACAAAAAAATTACTTGACACTGATCTTGATGGATTTTTACAAAAAATAAAATAAAAATTGTTTGACACTAATTTCGATTTTTTTTTTAAATACTCTTTTTAATAAGAGTAATTAACGTGTTGAATAACGATAGACCTCAATCAGATTTATATTTTTATGCTACAAAAATACGACAAAAATCAGTCATGCTCAATTGATATTACTAAAAATAAATTTTTCGTCAATTTTCAATCTTCCTTTTTGTAGTGTGAATTGAAATTAAACAATGACTACAAAAGGAATAATAGTCAAGAAAATTTAGGCAGTGATTATGATTTTTGACTGAGAAACAAAATTTCGTTTTAAATTATATTCTCCTAGTTTAATACTTTCATATTATGTAAGTATTTCTTGTAAAATCGTACGTACAAAACTTCGTACTCGTTCTATTTTATTTTATGTGATACATATTTCATTTTAGTCTGTCCCAAAAATAATTTAACTTGAAAAATTATCTTTTATCCTTTAATAAAATAATTTGTAACTACACAAATATCTAAATGGGTTCAAACTACAAATTTCAAAAGTCTTTTAACGCTGTGTGAAATCAAACGGTGACACATGAAATGAGACGGAGTTAATTACCTGAAATAGTGTAAGAATCAAATTTAAAATAATGTATTATGAGCCAAAATCCCTACATAATTCAAATCAAGAAAGATTGAATAGCTTGTTTAAGAGCCACTAAGAGCTTGTTTAAGTGCTGAAATATACAAGGGGATTTATACATAGATATACCAAATAAATCCAATATTCCACATTCAAAATTCAAATATAACAATAAAATCTTTACAAAATATATATACAACCTCCAACAAATTTCACAAAATAATTTTTTTTTAGAGATGTAATTTCTTTTTCCTTTCTTTCATATTTTCTCTTTTCACACAAACAACTCTAATTGTAGTCTAGTGTCAGCTGATTCTTTCGCGTCTGCACCAGCTAAACCAGAAGCTTAATTCAAAAGGCGAGAGTAGGCTCGAGGAGGACTAGCTTTATCCCACCCCTCTTTGCTTCTGACATTACCCGTTGTTGGTGCTTCAACGCCATCTGTTGTTACTCCACCGGATAACTAATGGGAGTTTCACCAGAAAATCAAATGACTCTATCAACTACTCCTTCTTTTTTTTTCAATTGGAGTTCCCTTCTTCACTAGAGTTTCCACTCATGGCTTACACATCTTCTTCTCTCCAAGTAAACTTATACCACTATATGTCAACGTACACATTGGCGCAAACAATTGACATACACGGACATATATACACAACATAACACTTTTATGTCAATGTATATACAGTAATACACGTGACATACACATGAGATACTAACCTTTTTTCTCGAAAATTAGCAGATGTAGCCAAAGAATTTCAGCTATAAATGACTCTGCAAGAGGCTGGGTAATGTTATCTTCCCAGAGTTGTTTTCGTCAAGCTTGTTGAACTGATTGCATATCTGCATTACATCTTTCTCATTGATCTTTCCCATCTCCTTGAGCTTGTAAATGACATATTCTGATTTCCTGTGTAGTATTGCAAAAGATTAGCCTTTTAATTTCCAAATTATGTCTTTCATATGTTCCAAAATATTCCAATTCAAATTTATTTAAGAAGTTTGGTTATTAAAAGAAGCGTCTTTTTTCTAATGAAAGTAACTTCTAATGTTCCTTTCTAATCCACTTGTTATTTCAGGACAAACAAAACTGTCACATAAAACATGACAAAGATAATTAGATTATACTCTCTCCCTCCGTTTTAACTTGTATGTTTGATTATGACCGTTCCAAAAACTAAAAACTATTGAATCTTGTGATCTTAAACTAAAAATAGGTAAAATATACCAAAACTTACTTCAAGATTGTGCTCATAAACATGTCTCGTGAAAAAATAGAATTAAAGAATTGGCAGTGTTTTTAAACCAACTAAAACGAAAAGTAAAACATACAAATTGAGACGGGAGTTAAGTTATGTAGAGGCCCAATGATTTAGCCTATTGGTCAATGAAGGAGTGAAACCAAGCCTCAAGTTCTCATCAAAGCACTCGTTTGGTTGAGAACAAGTTATTTCAAGATAAAAATCCTACAAAATGTTCCTACATTTTATCGTGGAATTGTGTGTAGTTTGCAAAGGATTAGCCTTTTAATTAATCCCTCCATCCAAATTATGTCTTTTATATGTTCCAAATATTCCAATTCACATTTATTTAAGAGGTTTGGTTATTAAAGGAAGTGTCTTTTTTCCATGAAAGTAACTTCTAATGTTCCTTTCTATTATTTCAGGACAAACAATCTGTCACATAAAACAGGACAAAGATAATTAGATTATACTCCATCCCTCCGTTTTAATTTGTATGTTTGATTATGACCGTTCCAAAAACTAAAGCAAACTATTGAATCTTGTGATCTTAAACTAAAAATAGGTAAAATATACAAAACGTACTTCAATCAAGCTCATAAACATGTCTTGTGAAAAAATAGAATTAAAGAATTTGCAATGTTTTTAAACCTACTAAAAAGGAAAGTAAAAACATACAAATTGAAGCGAGAGTATACGTAATGTAAAGCCCCAACGATGTGGCCTATCGGTCAATGAAGGAGTGAAACCAAACCTCAACTTCTCATCAAAGCACTCGTTTAATTGAGAACAAGTTATTTCAGGATAATTAAGTAATATCAGGATGAGTTATTTCACAATGTATTTTGGAATAACTTGTCCATCACCATGCCAAAAATGGTGGGATAATCAATCCTACAAAATGTTCCTACATTTTATAGTGGAATTATTATACCTTATATCTCTCACCAAACGAGTGTGTATACGAATTTATGGCAGCATTTGTAGTGTAATAAGATGCATTGTTTTGTAAATTTTGGATTGGAAAAAATAAGAGAACTTACTTAATGAAACCATTATTGTTAATATCAGCAGCAAGCAGATCTTCAATGGTGATTTCACGCTGCAACGCCCAGTTGGTAATTCTTCTGTGTCTCTTGTCAATCCTTGCCTCTGCCAAATACAAGAAAGCTCGCGCCACCGCAAGGGTCGAAAGTAAAAGCCAAATTGAAGCAAACAACCTTCCCGGCAGAGTTTTGAAAGCCCTGTCACCATATCCAACAGTAGTAACAGACATTACCGATAAGTAAACCGAATCAACCCAATCCAAATCCTCCTGGAAATACAACACCATTGACCCCAATCCAATACACAAAAACACAACTCCCAGAGCCAAACCCACCTTCAATCTAATTCTCATTCTGCCCTTTGCTACATCCACAATGCAATCCATACAGGCGGATAATCCGCTACGCCTATGGTCATTGCTAGCTAATTGCCGCTGCCCTTGTAATCGACTGCCGGTCAATATCAAATTCTCCTGCAAATCAAGTACATAATTGACAACCCCACTCAACAAAATGTCGATGAAACCAAAACCCACAAGCACAAACATACAAGCAAATAGTTTTGTTAAAGGAGTAGTTGGAGCAATATCGCCATAGCCAATGGTACACATAGTGACGATGCAAAAGTAAAGGGCGTCAACTACAGGGTGGGTTTCAACTCCAGAGAAATGGTCACGGTTGAAAGAATAGACGACTACACCTAGAGAGAGGTAAATAACAAGCAAAAAAGCAGCCTGTCTAACTAGAGAAGTAGGTTCGAAGTGGTCAGATTCTTCATGAGGGTGTGATTCAAATAGATCATTCACGGAAACCATGGCAGGAGCAGTTCTGGATCGGCGGAATTTTTTCTTCTGTAAGTTATTGGAAGACCAGGAAGTCGGAGCGAAAAAGTCATCATCGGAATCAGAATCGGAGGAAGAGAAAATGGTCGGAGACGATGGAGCTGACTCAGTTATAGGGTGTGTTTGAAGTAATGGATCAGCAGCCATTAATAGGAAAAAATCTGCTAAATTGATGACAGAAAAGTTAGGGATTTAGACAACAAACGCTGATTGGATTGGATTGGATTGGATTGGAGAAACTTTATTTTGAATTTGTGGATTTTGAATTTGTTTTTTCTTTTTTCATTAAAATGGGGAGGGGAAATGAGTAAAGGAATTACTAGGGTAAGATGTGAGATGTGATTTGGAGTACTTCTAGGTTGTGATGAAGTTGGATTATTGATCAACTCTTAGTTCGTTTTTATTTGTTTTGGTGATGAATGAGTTGACAAAACTCGAAGCAAATTTAATAATAAGTTGGAGGTTTGGAGGCAATTTTTGAAGTCTAAATAGTTTGAGTTGAGTAGAACCAAGACAGAATATTAGGAGTCGCAAGTTTGGTAATGTAACGCCTGAGGTCGGCTTAGAAGTAAGGGTAAATACACAAGTCATTAAAAAAATAAGGAAGTTTCCATTAGGTCTATTATCCAAGAAAATGGAAAGATGAATGATGATGTCACTCATTGTATAGGAGCAGAGTGGATGAAATATAGGCTCGCATCTGGAGTTTTGTATTACAAAAAAGTGTCATCAAAACTTAAAGGCAAGTTCCATAGAGTAGTAGTTAGATCATTAATATTGTATGGAGCTGGACACTATCTAGTCAAGAACTCCCATTAATATTGTATGGAGATGATTAAACAAGACATGACGCAACTTTAACTTATTAATGACATAATCTTAGATATGAGTTTGGAGGAAACATATTAGAAAAGGAAGTTAGTTAGTAATTAGTTGAGTATTTTCCCTTTATTTCCTCTTTACTACTATTAGTCATACTATTAGTGGTATTACTATTGTAGTGTTGTTGTCCTTTGTGTGTGATCGCTATTTGTGATATTTTATACTTTGATTATTGTTGTAACTTGTTATAACTATTATTGAGGATAGCTTTGTTTAGTTTTTATAGTATGTTATCATGACTATCTTCATTTACGTTATTTCTCTCTATCCTACTTTGGTCTGTTTCTTCGTCTTTTCTTAATCTGAGAGTCTATCGAAAATGAACTCCCTACTTCTAAAATAATTGTAAATTTTGCTTACATTCTATCCTTTCCAAATCCAACATTATGGGATTATATTAGAAGCTTATTTAGATTGACTTTATAATTGATCAAATTTACTTTTAAGTCATTTTAGTTTTTGAGAGTGTTTGACAAAGTTAAAAAAGAACTTAAAATAAATTTAAAATGACTTAAAAAAATTAAAAACCAAAAGTAAGACTTTTCTACTCTTTTTTCTTAATTTAAAAGCTATTTTTCTAGCCAGTGCAAACGGGCTCTAGGTTTGATTTTGTTGTTGTTGAATTATTAAGGTGAGAATTTTAATCACTATTAGAAAAATAAAAATTCATATACTCAATCAATTAACTTACTAATTATTATTTTTTATGAAATTGTTTTTGATTTTTTTTTTTTTTTGATGAAATTGTATTTGATATTTTGATTATGCTTTAATTTGGGTAAAGAAAAAACAGAAAAAATCTCACCTGAGCATTTTTTGTAATTTGAAGTTCTAACTTACATTCCCAACTTTGCTTTTGATAGACGCATAATACTTAAATAAACCTTTTAATTTCACATCTAACATATATTTATGTCCTTCAATATTGAATATGCATAAGTAGGTATTTAAAATTATATAAAATTAAATAAGTGAATATATATATCCTACGAGACATAATACTTATAAGACGTCACTGGCCACATACGATACAAAATTATCATGTAGGACACGACACATGAGAAAAAATGTGTCTATTTGTTCAATTTTGTACAAATTTATGCCTACTACTTAAGCACAACAAAAATTTCAGGATAAATATATCGGCTGAAGTCAAGTTAAAAAATATATTTATATTAATAAATAAGTTTGGTGAAAAATATGTACATCCTAATTTAGCAAATTAGTTGCTAGTGTGAAATAAACCAAACAAGTTTTAGAATTTATACTAATTATTTCAAAAAAGTCATTTTGATTCTCCCCTTGTAACATGGGAAGGCATGAATTATAACAAAGTGTGGTGGGCCTCATTATCTTGCCTTTTGCTGCTATCGAAGAAATAATTTATTGTCTTGAAAACTTATCGTCTATTCAATGCTAAGGAGATTATTTTAAAAGAATTAACTAAAAATGGAAATGGAAATCGTAATCAACAAATTCTTTTATTAAATTTATAGTTACGTATGCAAGAGGTGCAATTCTTTTTTTTAATTATTTCAAGGTTGCAACTTGCATTGACTAAACTATTCATGCAAGTTGAATTAACTAATTAACTTTAATAATCATTTCTAGCTAACTCATTCAAGGTTAGCCCCTCATATTCTTTTTAAATTGATTCTCATTTATTTTAAGGTCTGAAGGCGTTTGTTGATATTTGGGATGGTCTATATTTGATTGTATTATGGGTAGTTGCTAGTAGTGATAATGTTGACGATAGTGGTTGATGGTGTCGATTGATAAGTATGATAAATAATATTGATTATTAATGATAAGTTGTGAATATTATAGTGAATGATGATATATAATAATGATTGACGATGATAATTGTTGATAGTAATAATGAATATTGTAGTAATAATAGTTGGTTGCAGCCGCTAGCTAGTAATGGTAGTCCATAAATATTTAATGGAAGGTGACACTTTTTAGTTGGATTCAAATCTGGATTCTTATTGCCGCTCCGCTGTCATGGCAATTTCCTGGCACCAAAATATAAAGTGGTACTACATTTCTCCGTCAAACCCATTGACTTAAAATGAAATAATACATAAATATAATTTTTAACTTGATTTTAACGAATAATTATTCTTTCCAAATATGAGAGATGCATAAATTTATATTCTATCCATTTCATTTTATATGATACTTTCGCATTTGAAGATTTAATCGAAAATTTTTTATAGATCCTTTTAACATTTTAAATTATTAATTATTCTGACTTATAGTATTTTTGATTTGTATGTATCATGGCTGCCTGTGTGTATTCATTGGCTTTATCCCCACTCCAAGCAAAATGCTTAGCTAAGCACCTACGTACCTCTGTACGTTTTTCTCATATAAAAAAATGTGTTTTGACACCTTGTTCTTCAAGGAAAAGAAAATTATTTTTTATCGTTTTGCTCATCATGATCCTACTTAAATACTTGTAGAATATAATATTTGATAGTACAGAATATGTGATTTGTTTCTAATGTAAATGCAGTGTGCTGTTATTGTAGGTCAAATTAAAAGGTTAGTTGGACGGCAGCCGGTAGAAATTGGGCGGCAGCAGCAGAAAAAGGAAAGAAAGTGTCTTCAACAGCTCCATTTTTGTAGTAGTAGAAAATAAGTAATCATTTCCTACAAGGAAATTCAAACTTTACAACACAAGTAAAGTGCACTGCCAGAAAAGCAGGAACCCACAACTGTCCAACTTAACAAATACATAACTTTCAACCACTGTCTGTCAGTCTGAATCTGAAGGAGAAGAAACTCAGATCAGGTACTACCTTCTTCCTCTCTCTCTCTACCCACCTCCTTGTCTATTATTTTTTTCTTTATTAAAATTTATGTTAAATGTATCAAAATATATAATTTAATCTCATACCTTTAAATATTTCAGCTGAAAAAGTTTGAAATTAAACTAGTCGATCATTTTATCTTAAACGGCGGAAATAGTTTTTTTTTTCTTCTCACATACACCCACTAGGAGGGAGTGGAGTAGTGGTTTGGGGTTTCATGCATGCCGGGGCCGCTATGATAAAATGCATATGACAAAGTTTCAAAGGATATCTGTTTTTGGAGATGTTTAGAGGCTAAAGTTTTTAATTCCTATATATAGCCTATTTTATGCTAATTAAGGACATGTATAATGGTGCTAAGACGCGGGTTAAGACTGTGGGAGGTGACTCGGAACACTTCCTGATCATCAGGGATATGTACGTAGCTCATTTGTATTTGCTCTCGGATAGACAGCGATGAAGATGCTGAAGTAGCTGTGTGGACATACTAGGATAGATAAAATTAGGAATGAAGATATCTAAGACTTGGTAGGAGTGACCCCATGGAAGATAAGATGCGCGGGTAAGTGAGGCTGCGATGATTTAGACATGTAAACAGTGCCACGGTTAGGAGGTGTGAGAGGTTGGTCCTAGTAAATGTAGGCCTAAGAAGTATTCATGAGGTCTAGAATTAGGGAGGAATATTGTTTAGTTAGCAGTCAGGCGTTTTTTGTTTCCTTTCCCAGAGTTTTGGACTTCCAATATTATTTGTTTCTTTTTCTTTTATTGTTAGATTCTTATTACTATTTGTTGTTTTCGGTATCTTATTATCGTGTTGTTGTTTCTATTTGATGCCATTGCCTCTTTTTCATTGTCAGAAACAACCTCTCTACCTCCTCAAAGGTAGAGGTAAGGTCTGCATATACTGCATTGCTTTCATCAAACTGAGTAAATCCGAAACTAATGAATGGTTAGTGGGATCAGAATAAGGGGTTTGCTGGCAGTTTCGATTACTATATGTTCTTCTCAATTTAATCAGTAATACTTGTTTGTTGATTTCTTCCCTTGTGTGTTTCCTATATGCTTTTAGTAAAATGCTACTGATGATCTTCAGGTCTGAGTATTAGCCTCTCACCGGAGGGTCTAAATTGGTACGTTGTGACTAACGAATTTACTCTTTAACATTGGAACAGCTATGGCTGAAGGGAACGGTAATGGAAATTCAGGACTCAATGAAGCCTCTTCGTCATCAGGAGGGCAAAACAATACAAGCCAGCAGGATGCAGACAAGGCCAAACAAGCGGAGAAAGCTAATACAGTTCCCTTTTACAAGCTCTTCTCCTTTGCTGATTCCACTGATATGGTTTTGATGATCACTGGAACTATTGCAGCTATCGGAAACGGGTTGTCCCTGCCCATTATGACAATTCTTTTTGGAGAATTGACAGACTCCTTTGGACAAAACCAAAATAACAAAGATGTGCTTCGCGTAGTCTCCAGGGTATGCATTCATGAACATTTTCCAAATTTTTTACTCCTTTTTTTTAGTATAGCTTCTTATGTTATCTGTCTAATTTTCATGTAGGTCTCACTGAAGTTTGTCTACTTAGCTTTGGGATGTGGGGTGGCCTCATTTCTTCGTAAGTTCTCATTCTGCCTTTACTAAGCATAGGCTATTTATGAAATATTATTGAAAGTCAAAATTAAAATGTATTGTTCAGAGGTCGCTTGTTGGATGATCTCCGGTGAAAGACAGGCTTCTCGAATAAGGAGTCTCTATCTGAAAACTATTTTGCAACAAGATATTGCTTTCTATGATAAGGAAACAAATACGGGAGAGGTGGTTGGGCGGATGTCTGGTGACACTGTTCTTATACAAGACGCAATGGGCGAGAAGGTACTCCTGCTGAAAAGCAACTCTACGAAGCTCTTTTCCGTGAAGCCACTACATAATAATTTGCTTTCTGCATAAATGATTCTTTGTGAGGATATAATTTCTCTTTCTATACTTGATGTTATTTCCTTAACTGTGGCAGGTAGGGAAATTTGTACAGCTGATATCAACATTCATTGGGGGCTTTGTCATTGCATTTACCAAAGGCTGGCTTCTCACACTTGTCATGTTATCCGTCATTCCTCTACTTGTCATATCTGGTGGAGCAATGTCCCACGTTCTATCTAAGATGGCGTCCAGTGGACAAGATGCTTATGCCAAGGCTGCAACGGTGGTTGAACAGACAATTGGATCCATTAGAACGGTATGAAATAAGTTTAAATTATTGGGATGCCATGCTCCGATGATATTTGTATTGGAGTAAATCAATCTGTGTTTCACTTTCTTTTCTGTAAATCACTACCTGTACAAGTATGATATGTATCTTGTTTATTCCTCAGGTTGCATCATTTACAGGGGAGAAGCAAGCTGTGGCTGACTACAACGAGTCCCTAATTAAAGCTTACCATTCAGGTGCAAAAGAAGGGCTGGCAACTGGATTAGGTCTTGGCTCAGTTTTTGCTATTATATACTGCAGCTACGCTTTGGCTATTTGGTATGGTGCAAGGCTCATCTTGGAAAAAGGATATACTGGTGGTATAGTTATCAATATAATTATCGCTGTGCTAACTTCTTCCATGTGAGTATTTTTTTTGAGCTGCTAAATTCCTTAAAAGCTACAAACAACAATCCATATTGTAAATTGAAGATAACAGGATTTTCTAAGCTTTTATTCATGTGTTATGATTAAATATTTCTATGTCAGGTCCCTGGGCCAGGCAGCTCCCTGTATGTCTGCATTCGCTGCAGGTCAAGCGGCAGCTTTCAAAATGTTTGAAACCATAAAAAGAAAGCCAGAGATAGATGCTTATGATACCAATGGAAAAATATTGGACGACATCCGTGGTGATATTGAATTGAATGATGTGTGCTTCACTTACCCAGCCAGACCTGATGAGCAAATTTTCAGTGGATTCTCATTATTCGTATCAAGTGGCACAACTGCAGCTTTGGTTGGGCAAAGTGGAAGTGGGAAGTCAACAGTCATAAGTCTAATAGAAAGATTTTATGATCCTCAATCTGGTCAAGTTCTGATTGATGGAATTAATCTCAAGGACTTCCAGCTTAAGTGGATCAGGGGAAAGATTGGTCTTGTGAGCCAAGAACCCGTACTTTTCACAGCAAGCATTAAGGAAAATATTCTGTATGGCAAGCACGATGCTACTGCTGAAGAGATCAAAGTTGCAACTGAGTTAGCAAATGCCGCAAAGTTCATCGATAAACTCCCACAGGTTCTATTTGCAACTTAGTCTGGTCATCTTTCAAAAGTCTTAGCTGCTTCTTTCAGATTTCTTTTTAATCAATTGAGCCGTCTCCTGATTTACCATTTGCACTAAAACTTCTTTGTTCAGGGTCTAGACACCATGGTTGGAGAACATGGAACTCAACTTTCTGGTGGGCAAAAGCAAAGAATTGCCATTGCAAGAGCAATTCTAAAAGATCCACGGATATTACTGTTAGATGAAGCAACAAGTGCATTAGATGCAGAATCTGAGAGAGTTGTACAAGAAGCATTAGATAGAATTATGATCAACAGAACAACCATTATAGTTGCACATCGATTGACCACAGTTAGGAATGCTGATATGATTGCAGTCATTCATCGGGGAAAAGTCGTTGAAAAAGGTATTGAACCATATAGACTTAGTTAGATATGCTATTCTCTGTCCTCCGGATGATCATCAATATTGACTTCACTATATTCTGTTCAACAACATACACTAATAAAGAATTTGTTAATAGTAGTCTGGTTAGCATATTAAATGACAAAGTCATCTCGTCTTAGCTCAGACACATCCAAACAAGAACCAATAACTTTTTCATTAGTATTATTTGTATGTGTTGTTTCAATCACTATAGACCCTTATGAACCTAATGCTTGTTTTCTGAATCTATAAGTCTTTCCTAGCAGAGGCCATTAGCATTATTTTTGTGTGTTGTTTCAATCACTATAGACTCTTATGAACCTAATTCTTGTTTTCTGAATCTTTAAGTCTTCCCTAGCAGCACTTTAAAGGACACTTCAACTGCGAGTTTCTTTTCCATCTGAATGAATTTCTTAAAAGAAAGACTGACACAAAACATTCACTTTAACGTCATTGCTGTGGACTGTTCAGGCACACACGGTGAACTACTCAAGGATCCTGAGGGAGCATACTCTCAGCTTATACGCTTACAAGAAGTGAACAATGAAACAGAAAAATCAGGCTTAGATGAGCGGGACAGCATAGATAAGTCTATGGGATCTGGTAGACAGTCGAGTCAAAGAATATCACTAATGAGGTCTATCAGTCGGGGTTCATCTGGTGTAGGAAATAGCAGCCGCCGTTCACTCTCCATATCATTTGGTTTAGCTGCTGGACTTAGTGTACCTGAAACAGCTAACACAGACACAGAAACGGGTATTCAGGAAGTAGCTGGAAAGCGGTTAGAGGTCCCCATCCGTCGCCTAGCATATCTCAACAAGCCTGAAATACCTGTGATGATTATTGGAACTGTGGCTGCAATTATTAATGGTGCTATACTTCCAATTTTCGGAATATTACTCTCTAGTGTGATCAAAACATTTTATGAGCCACCACATGAACTAAGGAAGGACTCAAAGTTTTGGGCTCTTATGTTTGTTCTTCTTGGAGCAGTAACTTTAATTGCCTTTCCTGCAAGGACATACCTTTTCAGTATAGCTGGTTGTAAGTTGATAAGAAGAATTAGATCAATGTGCTTTGAGAAGGTGGTCCGCATGGAGGTAGGATGGTTTGATGACTCTGAGCACTCCACTGGAATCATTGGCGCTAGACTTTCTGCTGATGCAGCTGCTGTCCGTGGTTTAGTAGGAGATGCACTTGCTCAAATGGTCCAAGATACTGCAACATCAATTGTAGGTTTAGCTATTGCTTTTGAAGCGAGTTGGCAGTTGGCTCTTATCGTTCTTGTTATGATACCTCTAATTGGATTAAATGGATATATCCAAATCAAGTTCATGAAAGGGTTCAGTGCCAATGCAAAGGTTTGTCCAAATCCTTATTATACAGCTTACTGTTACTGTTGATATTAAAGAATATGGATAATTGAGTCTTAAACTTGAAAGTTTTTCTCAAACATCAGTCAAATCACTACATCTATAAAAAATTTAACCTTCAGATTGTTATTTTTTTTTACTCCATCCGTCCCAATCGTTGTGACACACTTTTCCTTTTAGTCTATCCCAAAAAGAATATCTCCTTTCTATAATTAGAAACAACTTAACTTTAAATTGCTCACAAATGTCGAAGTTTTGTTTAGACCAAAAATTTCAAAAGACTCCGTTTCTTTCTTAAACTTTGCACCTAGTCCAATGGTGCCGCATAGATTGGGACGGAGGGAGTATATTTTTTACCATTGCCAGATTCTCTTGGTGATAATGTTTCTGATTAATCGGACTTTACACAGATGATGTATGAGGAAGCAAGTCAAGTTGCAAACGATGCTGTTGGAGGTATAAGAACTGTTGCATCATTTTGTGCAGAAGAGAAGGTGATGGAAATATACAGAAGAAAGTGTGAAGGCCCATTGAAGGCAGGAATAAAGCAAGGTTTGATTAGCGGGATTGGTTTTGGTGTATCATTTGCTTTGCTGTTTTGTGTATATGCAACCAGCTTTTATGCGGGAGCTCGTCTTGTTCAAGATGGAAAAATCACTTTTTCAGACGTCTTCCGTGTATGTAGCACAATCCCCCCTGTTACATTTTATTACATTTTCTTACAGGATTTTAGTAAGTGTCTGTTATGAGGCTAATGTGGAGTATTTGCGACCTGGCAGGTTTTCTTTGCTCTGACAATGGCAGCTATAGGAATTTCCCAGTCAAGCTCATTGGCTCCAGATTCAACCAAGGCCAAGAGTGCAGCTGCTTCCGTATTTGCTATTCTAGACAGGAAATCAAAAATAGATCCAAGTGATGAATCTGGTATGACACTGGACTCTGTGAAGGGAGATATTGAGCTGAAGCACGTAAGCTTTAAGTATCCGACAAGGCCAGATGTTCAAATTTTAAGAGACCTTTGTTTGACCATACGCAGTGGAAAGGTGAATTTACTCATGTTTGATTCCATCTTAGATATCGTTTTTCCATGAAAAAGTAAGGCGTATAGAGTTAACGTTACTGGTTAAATAAAATTCATTGGTTAACTTTGTTATGCGTTGAAATTTCAGACGGTTGCTTTGGTTGGGGAGAGCGGATGTGGAAAGTCTACCGTAATATCATTGCTGCAAAGGTTCTATGATCCTGATTCAGGCCAGATTTCGTTGGACGGAATAGAAATTCAGAAATTCCAGGTAAAATGGCTAAGGCAGCAAATGGGGCTCGTAAGCCAAGAGCCAGTGTTGTTCAACGATACAATCCGAGCCAATATTGCATATGGAAAGGAAGGAAATGCAACAGAAGCAGAAGTTTTAGCAGCAGCCGAATTAGCAAACGCCCACAAGTTCATCAGTGGTCTGCAACAGGTAATTAGTTTGAATATTATAACTCTCTCTATATATATAGATATATTGTCAATGGAAATGATAGGTGAATTTACACATGAATATTACATTACAGAGTTATGATACGACAGTGGGAGAACGAGGAGCTCAGCTGTCAGGTGGGCAAAAGCAACGAGTGGCTATAGCGAGAGCCATATTGAAAAATCCAAAAATCCTACTATTAGATGAGGCGACAAGCGCATTGGATGCAGAATCAGAGAGAATAGTTCAAGATGCACTTGACAGGGTGGTGGTAAATCGTACAACCGTGGTGGTAGCACATAGATTATCTACCATCAAAGGAGCAGATGTAATTGCTGTGGTGAAAAATGGAGTAATTGTGGAGAAAGGGAAACATGATACTCTTATCAATATCAAAGATGGCTTCTATTCCTCTTTGGTGGCCCTCCACACCAGTGCTTCCTAGTTTTACTACTTCTTATCCTCTCAATACTTGTATCTTATTATTTTTGTTATTTTGAGAGAAGCAAGTCCATGTCATGATGTGTTGTGTTTGTTAAGTTCCCTGGCTGCTTCCAATCTCTCATTCTGTTTTACAAGTTTTGCAGCCTGCGCGCGCGATTTATTAAATTCATCAAACATTTTACTCGGAATTATGTTATAGAAACTTCTATTTATACATGTATATTCTTTAACATATGGTTTTCATCTTTCGTGCAGATGCTCATTACTTTAACCAGTTGTAGTTTGACAGCTTCCCAGATGGATTGTCTAGTGTGGCTATGTTCATAACATTATCTTGTTGTCAATAAGAACCTTATCCTCAACGTTCGAATATTGTGAAGTTGTGCTTCCATCATCCCTAGCTAGTAGGAACTTGTATTTTTCTGTAATATGATCTAAATTTAGTTTTCGTACTTTTTTATTCATCAATCAAAGTAAAAGAAACATGTAATGAAAAATTAAGAAACTAAAAAAGAAAACAAATACCATATTTAGCTTATATTATTTGTAATATTCAAAGGACAAATCTTCAAAATTCAAAAAGTTAGTTGGGCCATGTGAAGTTCATATTTGTATACAACTAACTTTATATAATTATATTTTATTGTTTTGCGTGGTCAACTTTAAGTATTTTATCGCAAGTGCTAATTTCCTAATAGATAACAATCTGATTAATATTAACCATCATCAACTTCAAATATTTTATAATAAATGCTAATTTTCTAACAGATAACAATCTGATTAATATTAACAATTATCAAACTACAATATCTTTGAATCAAACTTTAACAGGTACCTCATGAAAAAAAAATACCACCAAAAATAAATATTTAATTAGTTAAACTTAAAAGGCAATCCGATCTATATTTTAAAAATATTATGTATTTTACCATTAATTAAAAAAATTCTATCATATATTAAGGATGATACACTTAGATATATGTATTTTTGCTATCAGACTCACTAAAATAGGGAGAGAGGGGACTGAGATGGTCCCGAGGTGAGTAAGATTTGTTATGTATTCATGATACATTGCTAATCACACTAGGAGAGTGAGGTATGTTATGTATTCCTGACACATTGCAAACGACACTAGATACCTACCGTATTTGAATGTACCTGAGATATTAGAGACATAGGAGAGTGACGAACAAGATTTGTTATGTACCTCAAATACATGCGAACACTTGATACAATGTACTACAACAAATATAATTACACCTAATTTTGACTTCAATTTCGACGTATCTGAACACACCAAAATCTGGTAAGATGCGTAATATTACAAACTAGACTGTATCTAATTAACTAACTCTTAAACTAGTGAAATTTATCTAAGTTTTCGTGTTTTTTTTTTCTGTAGTATTTATTATGAAGGGCAATTTGGTCAAAGTAATGGAGAATTTCTTTCTAGCTCTCTCTGCCCACCACGTTGTCTAAAATCTTCAAATCTATTGTACTACTATACGTGCGTACATATCATCAATAACTCTTAATTATTCCTTCTTAGTATATAGTTTTTTTAAAAAAAAATCTTCCACCCCCACGTTCTGTGTTTGATCTATTATTTTTCCTGAATAACACAACTATCATACATATTTTGTTCATAATTTTTCTACTCAAGCTCAATACATGTAATATTATTACTAAAATTTCATTCTTTTTTCATGTCTAACTTAGTCTAAATTAGTGTTTGTGACAAACAAAACACACATAGCTATGGGTGAAGGGAATGATTTGAATGAAAATAATACAGTTCCTTTTTACAAGCTGAATGAAGCCTCACCAGAAGAACAAGATAATGCAGGAGGCAAACAGGATTCAAACATGATCAAACAAATACAAACAGTTCCTTTTTACAAGCTCTTTTCCTTTGCGGATTCAACGGATATAGTTTTGATGATCATTGGAACTATTGGAGCTATTGGAAATGGATTGTCAATCCCCTTGATGACTGTTCTTTTCGGAGAATTGACTGATTCTTTTGGACAAAACCAAAATAACAAAGATGTGCTTCGATTGGTCGCTAAGGTAATTAACATTTTCCAGCTTCTTGTTTCATTTTTGATATACTGAAAATCATCATAATCTGTCTAGTTTCTATGTAGATCTCCTTGAAAATGGTTTACTTAGCTGTGGCATGTGGGGTAGCTGCGTTTCTTCGTAAGTTTGAGCATTAATCTGTCTTTATTAAGTATATGTAGTCATGATTGATGTTCAAATGAATATGAATATGTTGTACAGAGGTTGCTTGTTGGATGATATCCGGTGAAAGACAAGCTTCTCGAATAAGGAGTTTGTATCTGAAAACTATTTTACAACAAGATATTGCTTTCTATGATAACGAAACAAATACAGGAGAGGTGGTTGGGAGGATGTCTGGTGACACAGTACTTATACAAGACGCGATGGGTGAAAAGGTATTCATGCTGAAAAGCAATGTACTGTTTGTCTTTAAATTGATTTTTCTATTACTTGATGTTATTTCCTTAACTGTGGCAGGTAGGGAAATGTGTACAGCTGATATCAACATTCATTGGGGGGTTTGCCATTGCATTTACTAAAGGCTGGCTTCTCACGTTTGTTATGTTATCGATCATTCCTCTACTTGTAATATCTGGTGGAGTGATGTCCCTCATCTTATCAAGGATGGCGTCGAGTGGACAAGAAGCTTATGCCAAGGCTGCAGGAGTGGTTGAACAGACAATTGGATCCATTAGAATAGTATGTCATAAGTAAAGCAATTATCTTTGTTTTACTTTCTTTTCCATCAGTACAAGTATGATATGTATCTTGTATCCTCCTCAGGTTGCATCATTTACAGGGGAGAAGAAGGCTATAGCCGATTACAACGAGTCGTTAATCAAAGCTTATCATTCAGGTGCAAAAGAAGGGCTGGCAAGTGGATTAGGTCTTGGCTCACTTTTTGCTCTTATGTACTGTAGCTATGCTTTGGCTATTTGGTATGGTGCAAGGCTCATCTTGGAAAAAGGATACACAGGTGGTCAGGTTATCAATATAATTGTTGCTGTGTTAACTGCTTCCATGTGAGTTTTTTTCTTTCTTTCTTAAAAGCTACATACAACAATACATCAATAGTAAATTGAAGATGGTGGGATTTTCTAAAGCTTTAATTCATGCGTTATGATTAAACATTTCTATGTCAGGTCACTAGGACAGGCATCTCCGTGTATGTCTGCATTTGCTGCAGGTAAAGCTGCAGCTTTCAAGATGTTTGAAACCATAGAGAGAAAGCCGGAGATAGATGCTTATGATACCAATGGAAAAATATTGAACGACATTCGTGGTAATATTGAATTGAATGATGTGTACTTCAGTTACCCAGCCAGACCCGATGAGAAAATATTTGGTGGATTTTCATTATTTGTACCAAGTGGCACAACTGCAGCTTTGGTTGGGCAAAGTGGAAGTGGGAAGTCAACAGTCATAAGTCTGATAGAAAGATTTTATGATCCTCAATCTGGTCAAGTTCTGATTGATGGAATTAATCTCAAGGACTTCCAGCTTAAGTGGATCAGGGGAAAGATTGGTCTTGTGAGCCAAGAACCTGTGCTTTTCACAGCAAGCATTAAGGAAAATATTGTGTATGGCAAGTACGATGCTACTCCTGAAGAGATCAGAGCTGCAGTTAAGTTAGCAAATGCCGCAAAGTTCTTAGATAAACTCCCACAGGTTTTATTTTGAACTTAGTCTGGTCATCTTTCAAAAGTCTGTGCTGCTTCTTTCAGCTTTCTTTGTAATCACAATTGAGTTGACTCTTGATTTACCGCTTACATGAAATCCTCTTTGTTCAGGGTCTAGACACCATGGTTGGAGAACATGGAACTCAACTTTCTGGTGGGCAAAAGCAAAGAATTGCCATTGCAAGAGCAATTTTAAAAGATCCACGGATATTACTGTTAGATGAAGCAACAAGTGCATTAGATGCAGAATCTGAGAGAGTTGTACAAGAAGCATTGGATAGAATTATGATCAACAGAACAACCGTCATAGTTGCACATCGATTGACCACTGTTAGGAATGCTGATATGATTGCAGTCATTCATAGGGGAAAAGTTGTTGAAAAAGGTATTGAACCACAGACTTGGTTAGATATGCTATTCTCTGACCTCTGGAGAATCATCAATATTGACTTTACTATTATTCTGTTCAACATCATATACTAATACAGAATGTTATAGTAGTCTGGTTAGCATATTAAATGATAAATTCATCAAGTCTGAGTTCAGACATATCCAAGCAAGAACTGTGAACTTTGTCATTAGTATTATTTGTGTGTTTTGTATCAATCACTAGAGACACTTATGAACCTAATGCTTGTTTTCTGAATCTTTAAGTCTTTGAAGGACACTTCAACTGCGAGTTTATTTTCTGTCTTAATAAATTTCTTAAAAGAAAGACGACACAGACATTCTCTTTAACGTCATTGCTGTGGACTGTTCAGGCACACATTCCGAACTACTCAAGGATCCAGAGGGAGGGTACTCTCAGCTTATACGCTTACAAGAAGTGAACAAAGAAACAGAAAATTCAGGCTTAGATGAGAGGTGCAGATTACATAAGTCCATGGAATCTGGTAGACAGTCAAGTAAAAGGATGTCACTATTACGATCTGTCAGTCGGAATTCATCTGGCGTAGGAAATAGCAGCAGCCGTTCACTCTCCATCTCATTTTCTTTTCCTAATGGACTTAGTGTATCTGAAGCAGCTAATGAAGACACAGAAACAGGTATCCAGGAAGTATCTGGAAAGCCATTAAATGTCCCCATCAGTCGCTTAGCCTATCTCAACAAGCCAGAGGCACCTGTGATCATTATTGGAACTGTGGCTGCAATTATCAATGGTGCTATACTTCCAATTTTCGGCATCTTATTCGCTAGCGTGATCAAAATATTTTATAAGCCACCAGAAGAACTTAGGAAGGACTCAAGGTTTTGGGCTGAAATGTTTGTACTTCTTGCAGCTGTAACTTTAATTGCATTTCCTGCAAGGTCATACCTTTTCGGTATAGCTGGTTGTAAGTTGGTAAGAAGAATTAGATCATTGTGCTTTGAGAAGTTGGTCCACATGGAGGTAGGATGGTTTGATGAACCTGAGAACTCCACTGGAATCATTGGCGCTAGGCTTTCCGCTGATGCAGCAGCAGTCCGTGGTTTAGTAGGAGATGCACTTGCTCAAATGGTCCAAGATAGTGCAACAGCACTTATAGGTTTAGCTATTGCTTTTGAAGCGAGTTGGCAGTTGGCACTTATCGTTCTTGCTATGATACCTCTAATTGGATTAAGTGGATATCTCCAAATGAAATTCATGACAGGGTTCAGTGCAGATGCAAAGGTATGTTCGAGTCCTTATTGTTCAGCTTACATAATAGTGAATGAAGTTGCTATATTAGCCAAGCTACATCACTATATCAGCTAACCTATAAATCTTGAACTTGATGGTTTTTCTCAAACATCAATAAATTAGCTAAGCTATAAATTATCTTTTTGGTTATGATCTCTTACCATTATAAACTCTTTCGGTGATAATGTTACTGATTAATCATACTTTTCACAGACAATGTATGCGGAAGCAAGTCAAGTTGCGAATGATGCTGTTGGAAGTATAAGAACTGTTGCATCATTTTGTGCGGAAGAGAAGGTGATGGAAACATACAGAGGGAAGTGTGAAGGCCCATTGAAGGCAGGAATGAAGCAAGGTTTGATTAGCGGAATGGGCTTTGGTGTATCAAATACTTTGATGTTTTGTGTATATGCAACCAGTTTTTATGCTGGAGCTCTTCTTGTTCAGAATGGCAAAATCACCTTTGCAGACGTTTACCGTGTATGCACAATACCCCCGGTTACATTTTTTTTCTTTAGGATTTTAGTTAATGTCTTTTATGAGGCTAAAATGTGGAGTACTTGCAACCTGGCAGGTTTTCTTTGCTCTGTCAACAGCAGCTATAGGAATTTCCCAGTCAAGCTCATTGGCTCCAGATTCAACCAAGGCCAAGAATGCAGCTGCTTCGATATTTGCTATTCTAGACAGGAAATCAAATGTAGATCCAAGTGATGAGTCTGGTAAGACACTGGACAATGTGAAGGGAGATATCGAGCTGAGGCATGTAAGCTTTAAGTATCCAACGAGGCCAGATGTTCAAATTTTAAGAGACCTTTGCTTGACCATCCGCAGTGGACAGGTAAATTTACAGTTTGATTCCATCTTAGGTATCGTTTTTAAGGCATATAGAGTTTATTATTTCATTAGTTAACTTTGTTGTGAGTTGAAATTTCAGACCGTTGCTTTAGTTGGGGAGAGCGGATGTGGAAAGTCTACTGTAATATCTTTGCTGCAAAGGTTTTATGATCCTGATTCAGGCCAGATTTCGTTGGACGGAATAGAGATTCAGAAATTCCAGGTAAAATGGCTAAGGCAGCAAATGGGGCTTGTAAGCCAAGAGCCAGTGTTGTTCAACGACACAATTCGAGCCAATATTGCATATGGAAAGGAAGGAAATGCAATTGAAGCAGAAGTTTTAGCAGCAGCAGAACTAGCAAATGCCCACAAGTTCATCAGTGGTCTGCAACAGGTTGGTTTGAATATCATATTCCTCCATATATATTGATAGGCCAGCTTACATATTTCAAATATTATAGGGTTATGATACGACAGTGGGAGAACGAGGAACTCAGCTGTCAGGTGGGCAAAAGCAACGAGTGGCTATAGCGAGGGCCATATTGAAAAATCCAAAAATCCTACTATTAGATGAGGCTACAAGTGCATTGGATGCAGAATCAGAGAGAATAGTTCAAGATGCACTTGACAGGGTGGTGGTAAATCGTACAACCGTGGTTGTAGCACATAGATTATCTACCATCAAAGGAGCAGATGTAATTGCTGTTTTTAAAAATGGAGTTATCGTGGAGAAAGGGAAACACGATACTCTTATCAACATCAAGGATGGCTTTTATTCCTCTTTGGTGGCTCTCCACACGCGTTCTTCCTAGTTCTACTACTTCTTGTTAATACTTATACTGTATTCATTGATCATCTCCTGCCATGTCTTTGCTGGACTTGTAATGCCTTGCCAATGTAGCAACTTTGTTCAATTAAGCATGTGAAACATAGATGCTCATCACATTGTTGGTATACAACATAACCTTCTAAGGGCAGCTAATCGATCCATTTGAGAGAGCCACGATTATTGCAGATGATTCTGCTCTAAGGTACTTCCTCAGTTCGTTATACATTAGTAAAGTTGCATCTCAACTGCCAAAACATCTATCTTTTCCACTGCTTCTCGTTTTTTTTTCCAGTCTTCTTAACCATGTTAAACTATAATGGCGCGGTGCTACTAACCATATAAACACCTGCAAAGTTATATTGCAGATGATTCTATCTCCCTCATGAATTAATACTTCATAAGCATCATACCGAAATAAGGTAGAATACAACATGTTGCATTAGCACAAGGAAAGCACAACACAACAGAACAAGATGACATGATACATGTATGTTACTCAACTAAAAAAGCACAAGGAAAGCGAAATAAGGTAGAATACAACATGTTGCATTAGCCACAAAAAATCACAAGGAAAACGAAAATAAAGACGTAGGATACAACATTTACATGGTTATAGCATAGTCCATTGCTTCTTGAAAGACATTTCAATCGAATTTGATACTTAATAATCTAACAGCAACAGACAATTGAGAGTGCGAACTCTGTTACATTTAACATGTAAGGTACAAAAAATAAAAAAATGTAATGAACAATTCAACAAGGCCCATTGGTTCTGACAAGGACACATATCTGTTACATTAATGTTAGAGGAGGTACTTGTAAAGGTCACGCACAGGTGATGATTTTGTAAAGAAAGAAATAATGAATCTTGAAATAAAATCTTGAGCATCTAGCTCTAGATCTTGTGGTATATCAATGTAAAGAAATAAATCTCCGATCTAACTCAAACTCAAAAACTAACTCTCCAAGAAAGAATTAGTCATAATTCCTCGTCCCAACAATGTGGGACTTAACTTCATACATACTTACATATAGGGGTGTTCATGGCTTCGTTTCGATCGGTTATTGGTCAAAATCAAACCCCAAACCAACTTAATCAGTTTTAAAATTATCAAAACCAAACCAAATATAATATACATTTATTGGTTTGGTTGTTATTAGTTTCGGTCCGGTTTGGTTCGGTTATTAACCATATACATAAAATTAAAAAAAAATAATTCATTCAAAACGTGAAAAAAGTGACAATAATCCATTCAAAACGAAAAATAGTTAGAATGGTTGACATCACGAAACTTTCAATCATTGAATTCACTATTTTTGTCCTAGAAGGAAGAGACATTGACATTTTCAGTCCGAAAAAAAAATTGTCATAAACACTCATATACATAAAACGAATATAATGAAACCAATAAGATAAATATTCTCATATTGGGCATTTTTACTTTCATAAGTAAATTATAAATAACTTTTGATAAATACATATATAAAATCTTTAAAATTGTTTATAAATATAATATATTATGCATGTATAATAATAAATTTATGTATATTATTTATCGATTCGGTTATTTCTTCTATTTTTTTCGTATAAAACCAAATACTATCGGTTTTTAAAAAATCTAAAACCAAATCAAACTAAACCCTAATTAAAACCGGTTCATTTAATCAGTTTGATTCAATTTTTCAATTTGAATCGATTTTTATCCAAATCATGAACACCTTGACTTACATATATAAATATATAAAAGTTAAAAATTAAAAAAATCAATTAATGTTTAGGTACGTACTTTCAATTCTTCAACTGCTAGTGCTAGTGGAATTATATATTTATGATAGCAATAGCTAAAAGGAGGGGTGTGTCGGGGTGTGTGGGGAAGAAAACAATAAGTGATTCTATATAAATAAACAGATAGGGTACGCAATAAATGTTAAAAACTTTATGTCAAATTATAAATCGTTTTAATTCAGCTCTTGAATATATATTTTTAGTAGATACTTTTTATTCATCTATGGAAATAAATTAATCACATAAAATATGTGTCTGCACATCAGAATAATTGGAACATACGTGCATTAGTCTTTGTGTATAAAAAAATGAAGTGAAATATTTTTAAATCATCAATTGAAGCTAAATTTACCTTTTTAGTGTGTATATTTATGGCTAAAAGGAGGAGCTAGGGGTGTCACTGTGTGGGGGAGGAATACAATAGGGTACGTAGTAAATGTGGACCTTTAAGTCAATATAATAAATAGACAGGTGACCTATGATGCTTATTAATTGATTTATTTATTCCTCCCAATTTAGGTGAGTATTTAATTAGATATAAAATTTAAGTATTATTTTTTATATTATTATAATTTTAAAATTTTAACAATTCAGTTGATTAATTATTTGAATAATTAAATTAACATTTTATTAGTGAACGATGAATCCTCCGCATTATAATCCTCTTCCTATTTCTTCTTTCCCTATACTCGAGTTTTTTTTTTAAAAACATGAGTTTATAAGTCTACTCATCCGACTACAGACCTTAACGTGTATCCGATATATATATATTTAATTTCTTTTAATAAAAAATTATTTTTTTAGAAGGGATCACTTTATCAAAAAAACAATTTTTTCGACAGGGTAACTTTATTAAAATATCTTGGAACTTTAATTTTAATTATTACTATTTTTTATATACTGCCTATGTCTATTTTTATTAATTTATTATTTTTAAAAATAATTATTCAATTTAGAAAATCAAGAGATAATTTTTTTATTTTTTTTTTATTCTTGTTATTAAATATTTTCCAATGTCTAATACATTTTACAAAATTAAAGAATTATTGTTGGACGAGGGAGTAGTTACGTTATTTAGCATTAAGGGACCATTTGATACGCGGAATAATATGAAATATCTCAAGATTGAACATAAATTCATAAAATATCTTATCATACCATTTAACTTGAGATTATTTTACCCATTCCCAAAGTGAATAAATTTGTCTATAGACTATAGGAAAAAGGATCAAAACTACCCCTCAACTTTGATTTATTGTTTAAATTTACCCTCGCCGTTAAAATAAAGTTAATTTTACCCCTCGCCGTTAAAATAAAGTTAATTTTACCCCTCCTGTTACTAATTTCACCAAATTTACCCCTCATTAGACGGTTTGACCCAAATTGATCCGAATTTACCTCTTTGACATATTTAATGGAGATTTGGGAGAATGGGTAAATGGGTATAGGAGATTTGGGAGAATGGGGTCGGGTTATTTTAAATGATTGGGTTAATGGATTAAAATAAGGAATAGATTTTATTTTTAAAATATTTTATTAAATATTTTCCAATGTCTAATACATTTTACAAAATTAAAATTATTGTTGGACGAGGGAGTAGTTACGTTATTTAGCATTAAGGGACCATTTGATACGCGGAATAATATGAAAAATCTCAAGATTGAACATAAATTCATAAAATATCCTATTATATCATTCAACTTGAAATTATTTTACCCATCCCCAAAATGAATAATTTGTCTATAGATTATAATCACATAATGTATTTATACTATCAATGAAAAACAAGCAATATAAATCTTATCCATGCTTAACCCTGAGACATTCAACTTTTATCTCATCCTACTTGGGATTGTTTTATCCATGACCTTCCATAATAATAATTTAATCTGCATATCAAACGAATCTTTAAAATAATATGAAAAAATAATTAATTTTTTAAAACAAATAAATTAAATATATTAATTTGAAAAATTATACCTACGAATAAACTCTCCTTATATGTATACATATATTGTATCAGATCTAGCTGTTGGTAGTTCAATTATTCAATGCTTTCTTTGATGCGCTGCTGGATAGTGCCATACATATAATGACAAGTTTTTAACAAAAAAAAGCATTTTTCAAGCAACCAAACAAGTCCTAATTATTGAGAGGGACTTGGGCTTCTCAAAATAAAGTTGAGTGAAAACTATATATATATAAAAATATAAAAATTATTTAGTCGGTTCAAGGATGAAGAGTAACTGTTATAATTATGTATGTTTTTCACTACAGTACAGTTTTATAGGTAAAATATACATCATAATCGAGATACTGCTTCATTATCCCTAGATTTTAATTAAGAATCTTGAATTTAAGTCTTAGATATAAAAAAAAAAAACTTATTGGAAGAATCACTCTAAATGAGCGCTACGGCTATAGTACACCACCTTCAATGTGTGTTCCGTACGTACACTATTTTACAAAACTAACAAAATATATATATATATATATATATATATATATAATTGTTATTATTATATTGTTGTAGTTGTAATGATCGATAAATTTTTAATCAAACTATCGTATTGTTTATGGACTTGGTATTATAGTTTTAGTGTTGGAACTAACTGAGAAATAATAATTTGTGTTTGTCATTAATTTGATTTATGGAGTTTTTTTGTAGGCACGTTTGTTATTTAATTGAAATTTAATACCACTCCCATACCGATACAAAATTTAAAAAACAATTCATATACTGTCTATATATTGATTATACAGAGTGTATAATATTACAATAATGTGAAAAAGTTAGTGAAAAAACTGACACACTATTAATATAATGGTGTCAGCAGTCCAACTATGACCAGTTTGGTCCGTTTTTTCAGTTGTACGGATGCGATTGGACTCCTTCCGCGTGGACCCATTACTTTATTAGTCGGCCGCGTCCGCCTCGGTGCCATCTAGAAACACTACATACAACTTTATCCGTCAATTCAATTCGAAAAAAAAAAAGTAGCACTATATATAAATTGAGATACATTTTTATCTGTCACATGACATAATTTCAAACTCTAATAAAAACATAAAAATCGCAAGATAAACGTAGAAAACACTCTAAGCTAGCGTTTGACTATAGATTTTTAAATATTCTTGACAAATATTATTTGAGTGCAAAAATTTCACCATGTGTTTGGCCATAGTATTTAAGAAATATATTTCGTCTTTTTAGAAAAATATGATTTACACCATAAATTTTAAAACTATCAAAACTGACTATAAGTTTGTATTACAATTCAATTGGATGTTCGTTGCAACAATAATAAATCGAGTCCATGACACTAGAGCAATGTAGTAGTTTTGAGTGAGTATAACAAACATCATTCCATACACCGTGAACTAGACAAAACACATGACTTTGTTACTTTGAAGTCAATTTTTCATCATTTTCATCAACAACCATATCATCATTTAATATTCACTGAAATTTTCATCACTAATTTGATGTTTACGTAAAAAATTATATAATACAATGGAAACAACTATTATAAAAAGTGTTTCTGTAAAAGATAAAAGTTTGAAATAAAATTTCAATTTTCACCAAATAATGAGATTTGACTCGAATACTAGAAAAAACTAGTATTTAAAAATTTAAAATATTTGCTAAATAATGGCAAATTATATTAACATATTTTTTCCAAATATTAATTAAAAAATCTATGACCAAACGAGCTCTAAATTTGACAAGAACTTAAATATATATTTCACTACAACATCGTATATATATATTTTCTTTGGTTTAAAAAAAAGAATCGTCGTCACTCGAAGAGGTGGTAATTTAAGTGGGCGTTAGGGGTAAATGTGTAAGTGTAGAAACCACTTTTTGAAAGTCAACAAATTCCCTCGGCTCTATGCCATTTTCTCCTTTAGCGCTTCTTTTACTTATACTTCTCAACCTTAATAACTTGTTCTCATAACTCACAACCCACACCCCTCACCACTTTCGTATACTGTATTTTCGATACCAATTACAGAGCGCAAAGATGGATTCGACAGCAAGTCGGAGAACGGCGTCAGGGAGATCGTCGGTGGTAGAGTCAATTAAAGGTTTTACTTTCGCCGGAGTTAGGATTTCCAAAGAGGATCTACGGAGGAGAATTACTATGCCGGATTATTTAAGGCTCGCAATAAGGGAGGCTATACAGAATAAGGATGTCGACACAGTAAGACGGCATCTCGATATGGCTTATGCCGCCGGCGCCGAGATTCCTCAGCCAGCGGAAGCGCCGATTATCGTCTTTATTAATTCTAAAAGTGGTGGAAGACATGGTCCACAGCTTAAAGCTAGGCTACAGGAACTTATGGGTGAAGAACAGGTCATTTTTTTTTTCTCTGAAGAATTTACATACTAATTTATGCATTACAGTAAAAGTAAAAAGTAATATACTTGTTAATTAACAATCTCTTTAAAATAATAATTTCCTCTTATCCTGAGTCAATAAAAAAAAATCACTTGTCTCCATAAGATAATAAAATAATATATTTTTAAATTTTTTTAAATATATGCTATCATTAATATTATAAATTAATAATTTTTTAAAAGTATAAATATATCAATATGATTCTATTATGTTTTGTTTTTTTTGTTAAAAATTTAAATGTAGTTAGAAGTTGTTTTCAAAGGTATTGTATCTATCTTTATCATTAGCATGGACCAGTGAACATGTCTAATTTTCACCTATCTAATAGTTTAAAAACGTTCATTTTATTGCGGTAATTATGACCTCACCTTTTCGCAAGTAGGTTCTTTCAAATTGTTTGAGATCTCATCTCTAAACAATTTTTTCGATGTCAAAAAATAATATTTCTACAAAATAATAATATTTTGAGAGTTTTTACCATTCTTACTAAAGCTACATAAGTGATGCATTTTTCTTTTTTTTTTTAAATCTTTCATATATTTTTGTATCCATTTTTTTATTTAAATTTTTTTTGGGAATTGACTGTGGCACTATTTGATTGGGACATGGGGTGTACGTGTACTGTGCTTGTTAGATACTATAATATAGTAATAGCTTGCGTGTATGCTATGATTTCTTAGTGCCTGTTTAATTTTTTATTGCAGATATGATGTCTGCTTGAATTATCGAGACATGTTTTAAGTTTTGATGAGTAAATTTGCCATGGCTATGCTGTCAAGTATAAACTAAATTGAGCAATTAAGAAAGAAGACATTTTTTTGTTTGTAAAATTTGTTTCTCATTTTATAAAGTCAGCTACTACTAAGTGCATCCAAGTTTATATATCTACAACGTTGAAAATCAGGAGTTTTTAGTGACATTTGATTGTTTCACAAATTTTTCAACAATGTAAGAATTAGTTTGTAAGTAGTTCGCGTGTTATGTTGCTTCGCAAAGCATATATTTCAATCATTATTCAGTATTAGCAACAGAAAGATATAACAAGGTGACATAAGCTGTTCAGTATATGGCTGAACAAAATTAGAAAAAGCAAACTACCAATGTCCATTCAGACACATTCTATGCAGTTGTCTTGGAAGTGAGCAATCCACAACATAATGAAATGGCAAAGTGGCAAATTAAGACAAAAGGAACTGGGGATTGACTGTCTTCTCTATCTGTCATTTGTCACTTACCAGTTAGATGACATGCAAATGAAATCTTATGTGTCACTGGAAGTTAGTGCAGTTGGGCATAGTTTAGATATTGATATTCTGAACAATATGATCTTTATTTCTGAATATAATTTGTCTAGGCTTTGATTGCTTATTTGATTAAATTTAAGCCTTGTGGTTTCTTTGATGGCGCTTTTCTGTTCTGATATTGCTTAGCAGGAGGGAAAATAACTAGTTGGTATAATTTGTTTTTTTTTTATATGAGAACATCCAGATTGATAACCATCTCGTGTAAAATTTATGTTGAATTTTAATACTGTGTCAAATGGTATTGATTTTCTCTCTTTTCTGTGTCTTTACTTCAAACTGTGCCAGGTTTTTGACCTTTCAGATGTGAAGCCTCATGAGTTTGTTCAATATGGATTGAGTTGCCTGGAGAAGTTTGCTGCTCTTGGTGACAGCTGTGCAAAAGTGACTCGTGAAAGGATAAGAGTAGTGGTATGTATTTGATGTTACATGTAATTTGGACCTTTTTCAGTAGTTCAATAGTAGATTTTCAAGTGCACTTTACTGGGATATTATAGATTGTATTGGAAAACTATTGCAAAAAGGAAATAGGAATTGAGGACTTACTTATTCAATCTGGTTTGGCAGGCAGCAGGAGGTGATGGCACCGTTGGATGGGTTCTTGGCTGCCTTGGAGATCTTAAGAAACAGGGTCGAGAGCCAGTTCCACCAACAGGAATAATCCCACTTGGCACAGGAAATGACTTATCCAGGAGTTTTGGATGGGTAAGCTTCTATGTGTATCAATTTTCCCGTTCTTGTTCTGTCTAGCCTTTCTGAACTTCCCTAATATCTACTTTTCAGGGGGGCTCATTTCCTTTTAACTGGAAGTCAGCCACAAAAAGTATTCTTGATAGAGTTGCGACAGGTCCAATTAACCGTCTGGATAGGTGATGCTTTATGCATAGTTCTTGATTAACATACTTTCAAGTTTTATGATAATGATATTGCTTAACTTACAAGATGTTCAATTGAATTGCTGAGCGATGTTTTGGATTGAAGTATGATTTTCTTTTTGAAATCTCTACTAAAAAAGATTGTTAATCTAAAACTTGCGACCAAATTTATTGAAGCCCTACTATTTGCCTTGTATTTTCTCCTTGGTGCACAAGAATGGATTCCTTTTCTTTGTGTTATTACTTGACAATGTTTATTTTTTATCCTTTTCCTAGTGGAGGTAAAATTTCTACATCAAAATGCCAGTAGGATGTCCAATATGCTCCTGATGAGCATTTGCTTTTAGCAAGCATAATGATAGGCAGAAAATATTACCTTTAGGAAGGATATATTTCATTTCTCTTTCTTCTTCAATTTCTATCTCAATAGTTTGTGGCTTTTTTATACTCCGAGCTACTTCATGAAACTATAGCTTTCATTTGCAGTTGGAATCTTCTAATATCAATGCCGGCTGGGGATAAACTGGAAACACCTCATTCTCTGAAATCTACTGAGGATGCATCTCTTGATCAGGTCATTCTACATTTTATTTTACAAATTTGTTAACTGATATATGGACATGTCTAATTACTTTTGCTTTCTAATTACCTTGGCTTAGATCCTCAACTGGAATACGTAGTGTTATACTGTTTTGTGGGTGATTATTTATGTTTCCTCCATTGAGCTTATCGAGGGTTTTATTTGTTTGCTAATACTCCAACGGTTTTCTTTATTATTTCATCTTTATCTTCAATAAAATGCACTTGCCAAATGGTCATTTAGCCAAGGAACTGCAATGAATTTCTTTTTAAATTACGCTTTAACTTTTTCCATAATGACTTATGATAAGCATATGTAATGTTTGTTTTCTGTTTTACTGATTTTTTTTCTGTGATTTTGTTGTGCAGGAATTGGAAATTGATGGCGAGTTGCCCAAGAAGTTGTCCAACTATCAAGGAGTATACTACAATTACTTTAGCATAGGTATGACGATTAATAGATCATAGAAGTAATTAACTGTCAAGACTCATTTCACATTAGGCTTCACTTAGATTGTAAGAGAGCGTAAGACCTAATCAATTGTGTACTTCTATCTTGGAAAATCTTTGTATATAGCTTACGTCACTAGTATTAATGTGAACTTCCGAAATCTTAATTCATAAAGTTAGTCCATAATGTTTCATAGCAACCTGTTTACTCATGTCTACTTTCCATAATCCCTTTTGATTGTACTCTACTTCCTCTCATTAGTTCAATGTTTAGACCCTCTTATGGTATCTTTTCGAACTTTTCTATTGCACTTACTTACATGCAAGTGAGAAAATATTTAGTGTATGGATGCTGATTTTGTTTGCTAAAGAGTAAAAGCTTGCCAGAATAAATACTGTGTTAGCACCTCTCTTATATTTGCAATTTGCTTAGATATGTAAAGGTTGAGGCTTCTCTTATGGTCAAACTAATGCAATTTACTTAGATCTTGTACTAATGAAACATGACTATAAGAGAATTAGTTTGATTTTTTTAATCTAAGTACAACTTGTCTGAACTCTCTTACTTGTTTTAATCTGCAAAACTGTTTTTTCGTTTTTTTTTTGACAAGGTAAGATTCTAACCCTTACTTTATCAAAAAAAGGATTACAGTGACATTCTATTGATAATAATAAACTTGCACTAATCTTTGCTGGAGAAGATGTCACAGATAGCTCGGATTAGCAATTTGATGTAGAGTAGCATTTACATCATGTACAATTTCCAGTCTGCACCGTAAAGATATACCTATGTTTAAGGCTAATTACATTTTGCCTTCAAATTCTGTATTCTTTTTGTCTATGCGGTCCACCGAATTGCAGGTGGAATTGAGTTCCATCTTCTTTTGCCTTCATTACTGATCCCTCTAAAATCTTCATATAAGTTTATTAGTGAAGGACAAAAACATTTCTTTGTGAATCAGAATTGTTCATTTAGTTGTTACAATCATTTTCCCTCCCTCCCCTCCATTTGGTCCGAAAGATTTAAAGTTTGTGTTCGATAACTTGTATCTATAACTTTCTATGCAGGAATGGATGCACAGGTAGCCTATGGCTTCCATCATTTACGGAATGAAAAACCATACCTTGCACAAGGTCCATATCAAACAAGGTTGGTGCTTCTTGTTCCTTGATCATTAAATCTCTTGATCTTTCTTTTATCTTTTCCTATCACTCAATTAATTTGAAAAAGTGTATATGCTTGTCAAATGAAGAAATGTATGGCAAACAACACATATCATAAGGAAGGCATTGAAGACGTTCTAAACTTTTTTTGTTAGAACTAACAACCTCATGTTGCCAAATGGCGCTGCTCCATTTTCTTTGGGATTTCCTTAAAAAACTGATTATCTATGCAAACAAAACTCTTATTTTATCTTCACAAGTCCTTGTTGAACTAGATAAAATTGTGGTTGCATTATTGCATATTGTTAGAGTGGGTTAGAGTCCCATATTGATTGGGGAATAGATTAGTGGTCTGCTTATTTGAACTTGGGCTATCTTCCCCTCATAAGCTAGCTTTTGGCGTTGAAGACCTATGTACCATATATTTTCATGGTATCAGAGCCAGGTCCATTTCTAGTTTGGGTTGTCGATCCACATTCCACTTGAGTGTGAGGGGGGTGGGGATTGTTAGAGTGGTTTATAGAGTCCCACATTGATTGGGGAATGGATTGATCTTCCTATGTGGAGCTGGCCAATTCTCCCTCATAAGCTAGTTTTTGGGGTTGAGTTAGGCCCAGATGCCATATCTTTTCACATATAAATCCTTCAGGACACTTAAAACTTATTAAAAATGAGAAGTATCTGCTTTGCATCTCTAAGACTACTACTGGTTTCCGGTGCTTGGGTTACTTCTAATAGGAAGTTCAAACTTTTCGGCTTCTCTTAAAGTTAGGAGCAGGTATATATATGTAACTTCTAAAACTTCCATAACAGTCTTGTTGTATGGCCCTGTTTATATTCATGCAATTATGTATCATGAACTTATTTGAGATATCTCATTGCGTGGATAGTGATTGCTAGCTGTTTTACTGCTCCTATACTGAAAGTGTATTGCCATCCTAGGATGTATTTTTAGTCACTTTGCCTTTTTGTTTGTTACTTTGTACCTACATATATAGTTTGTTTTTTTACATTCATGTTTCTAGCTGATACTTTAACTTCACGAAAGTGCTACTTTAATTTCTTGGGACAGAAGTTCTAGTTATTGACAAAGCATTTATTACAGTTGATTTACTCAGGATATAGTTGCACGCAAGGCTGGTTCTTTACACCATGTAGCAGTGACCCTTGTTTGAGGTTAGAATGACTACCTCAACACCCATTGATCCCTGATGCCTTTTAATTCATCGCACTCTGGTAGTTGCCACATGCTTTATCAAAAGATGTTTCTTATGTACCTTATGTTAATTATGTCATTGTTTCATCCTCTCTTGTCCAATATATCATATATTTCTTTCCAAAGCTAGTACGCACAGTATGTATGCCCTTATCTGCAGGACAGCTGATATTCTTAGGCTTGAAAATAAAAGGTGTGACTGATACTCTATGATTGTAGTATTAGATTAATTAACTTGAAAGTTGTTTGCCATGTATTCCCCTCTGTATATTGATAACTCAGCATTAGTCTGGCAGTATTTATAATCATGTATGGTAATGCATAATCTGTTGAAAGAATAATGTATAATTTATGTCCCCACCTATTCCTTCCAACACATAAACTTGGATATTATTTTCAAAGTTGTACCCAATCATGCTTTTCATCTCTGATATTCTTTTTAAAGATCGTGTGCTTACTTTTATTGATGGCAGGGGATTGAATAATATTTTGCGACTGTATGTTAAGAAGGTCAACAGCTCAAAGTGGGAGAAAATCTCTGTTCCTTCAAGGTTGATTTTTGTCCTGGAATATTTATTACAGTGTTGTAATTTATGTTTGTCATGTAATGCAGAATATCTTGGATAACTAACAATTATGTGTTTCGTTGTTCTTGTTATTTGACCACTATATGGGTATCAACCTGCTAAGCCACAATATTAAAATTTGGGAGAGGGTGTTGGAGATGAGGATGAGTAGGGGTGTGTCTATCACGGAAACAAATTTGTATTCATGCCGGGGCGTTTGACTACTGAAGTCATACATATCATTAGGAGATTGATGGATCAATATAGGGAGAAGAAGGACTTAAATGAGAGTAGCTGAAATGATGTTGAGATAGAGTGTTGGCTGGTTAAAAACTCGCATGTCCAAAAGATGAGAGTAGCTGAAATGATGTTGAGATGAATGTGTGGATATATTAAGAGAGATAGGATTAGGAACAAAGTTATCCGGGATAAGGTGGGAATGACTTCCGTAGCGGACAAGATGAAGGAGACGAAACTGAGATGGTTTGGACATGTGAAGAGAAGATACACATATGCTCTATTGAGGAGGTGTGAGAGGTTGGCTAGTGGGTATTAGAATAGGTAGAGGTAGGTCGAAGAAGTCAAGGAAGATGCGATTAGACAGAGCATGACATACCTGCAACTTGTTGAGGACATGAACCTTGATAGGAAGATATGAAAGTCGAGGATTAGAGTTGAAGGTTAATAGGTAGTCAATCATTGTCTAGTACTCTTCCCCGTATTGTTATTGTTACTATCTTACTAGCTTATTCGTCAATGTTAGTGTTACATGGTATTTCATTTGCTTCAGTTATTGTATGATTTGTTGTTATTTTTGTCATCTTTTTAATTGTTTTCAGCTTGACTTCCTTGCTACTGTATTTGCTCCACATTTGTTTTTTTAAAATGCTTTACTTGAGTCGAGGATCTATTTGAAACAGTTTCTCTACCTTCACAAGGTAGGGTAAGACTACATGCACGCCACCCCCCACCCTCTCCAAACCCCACTTGTGATATTACACTGAGTATATTGTTTTGTTTTAGTTATTTGTCAAGTAGTCAATTATATTGTTCTGTAATATGAACTACAATGCTAATACACCGGCTTTTACATGTGTTTTTTTTAATTTGTGCTATCATTTTCCTGTTTTTTCTTTTTCTAGTGTTCGGTCAATAGTCACTCTGAATCTCCCTAGCTATGGCGGTGGAAGGAATCCATGGGGGCGTTTGAAGCCAGAGTACTTGGAGAAGGTATTCTTTTGTATTAGCTGTATAGGACTTCAGTGGCTTTGGTATATAATTAATGAATACCTCCTGAAGAATTATTTTTTCTTCAAAGTAAATTAATCATTTCTGAAACCAATGATAAACTAGGGTTATTTAGTTGATATTTGCTGAACAGTTCAAATAGAATGTGTTAGCTGTTCCGCTTAGGTTGTCCGACAAATATCTTTGTACAAAATTTCAGTTTTCAAAAATTTCAGAAAAACTGTTTTCAGCTTCTAGACAACTTAATGTTTTAAGTACCACTTATTGTATAGTCTGTAATCAGAGAAAATGATTGAGCTTCTAGTCACTTGAAGTTTTAGGTTCTGCATATTGTGTGTTTCCTCTACTAGCAACACATGATTTGAGCAAAAAACCCAAAGTCCCCCTAGTGGTATTTTTTCCCAAAGTTTTTGCAACTTGTAATTTTTAAACCTGAAAGTTTAATTGATGTGTTAGTTCAGTTTAATACATATATTCTCAATTTTTCAAACTTCATCAGTACCTAGAATGTGGTCATAATAAACTTCAAGATAACGATAGAAAGTTGCAGTCACTTCACATCATCAAAAGTAACTATAGATTTTTTTTCCCCTATGAAATTGTAGAGGGGTTTTGTGGAAGCCCATGCAGATGATGGTTGCATTGAAATTTTTGGCCTGAAACAAGGATGGCATGCCTCAATGGTTATGGTTGAGCTCATTTCTGCAAAACACATTGCCCAGGTATTTATCAAGATCTGGTAAATAAGAATTAGTGTAGCTTAGAGGCAATAAATTTAGATGTGTACGTGTTAACCCCTATTATGTGTCCTCTCTATTTCATTTTGATCATGATAATCATTGCATGCATTGCTTCATAAACTTTCCAACGAAAAACAAAGCGGGGAAGAGTTATCTTCTATATCACTGGAAACTCCTCTTGCTGTACTAACTCCAGCTAAGTTTCTCCATCGTCTGTCTAAGGTAAGGCCCTTGCATCGCGCAAGGACATCTACAGACACCTGATAATGGTCTTTCAGGCTTCTGTATGATGCTCTCGTTTTTTATTAGGGTTGATAAACCAGTTGTCCTCATTTTGAACATTAAATTGTTAATACATCCTAATGCAAGCCCCTCCCAAAGAAGTATTAGAATTGAAAGACAGAGCAGGTTTGCTAGAGCATATCTGGTTCTATATTACATGAACTTCGAGGAAGTACATTCACTAGAACACATCCAACACAGATGGTAATTACTTACGTCTCATAGAATCAAAACCTTTTCTGGACAAGATAAACTCTTACTTGGCCATCTCATTTATCTGAATTTCAACGTTGTTTAAGCAACAGACTTTCTGTAAATCGATAGGTAACATGTGTGGATTTGTTCTCTCTCTCTCTCTCTCAGAATGTCATATGAGTTTCTCATCGTTTTGGTGGGATCACATTTGTTCTTAATGAGATTGTTCTAGTTATTCCTAGGTGGACATTGTTGAATGAGGTTAAATTGAATACTTCTTTTGCTGCTTTGTAGGCTTCAGCAATTAGATTTGAGTTGCGTGCAGGAGAGTGGGATGAAGCTTATATGCAGATGGACGGTGAGCCATGGAAACAACCCATTAGCAAGGAATATTCAACCTTCATTGAAATTAAGAGAGTACCATTTCAGTCTCTCATGGTTAACGGCAAGAGAAATTGATCCTTCTTAGATTTTATAGTTATCTATGTTCATGTAAAGCATTTCAATCTCCCAGAATAGCTATTGCTTGTTGGCATGTACATATAATTTATACACATGGCCATATTATCTGATTTATGGATAGATTATGCACATAAATGAATTGCATAAACATTATAGTGTTGATTTTACCATGATATTCAAATAATTCTTTTTTTCCCCAAAACAACACATACTAATCATGAATTCATTTTTCATGATCCCAATGCCAAAAAGATTGAAGTTTGTCTTGGTGAGTATTGGTCACTTGGTCATTTCCAGATCAGATTTTAAACCAATCATAATCCGTCAATCAAATTCAGAATAATCAACATGTACTAATACACGCAAAAAAAATAAAAAAATCATTATCATGAATATTCGTATGTATGGCCTTTGAAACAGAATAACTTGTTTGAAAATGGTTACTTATGGAGTCAATTTTTCAACAGTGCTTCTGTAGTATATATTATGATGTATAATAACTATTTTTTGAGTAGTCACTTATTTTTACTAACTAATTGCCTTTTTTTTTATTCATGTGAAATGTATGATTGGAAAATTACTAGGATATTATGAAAAGCTATTTATAAAAAGCCGAATAATTAATAAATATAGCGAAAAAAGAGGAGATTGGTTCCATATTGACCATTAACATGATTTCTTCTTCTTCTTCTTCTCTATTCTCTAATCTCTTCCTTTCCTCCTCGAATGAGGAAGAAGTATATAATTTAGAAAGAGAGAAAGAGGGGAATTAAGGTGGCGGGGAGCGTGGACGAGGGATGTTGAAATGGGTTCACAGATGATGGAACCAGATGACTTAGTAACGTATGCTAAAATATTTAGACATGGACAAAATGATTCATCAATTTGCATGTCAATTGGCAAAATTCAATCCAATGGTTCCATCTTATTCCATAACACAAACCCATTAGATTACTCTGTTCCTCTCTTACTCTCTCAGCTCTCCTTGGCTTCTCTCTTCATTCTTTTCACTTCTACCCTCCTCAAACCCCTCGGTCAACCATCTAATGTCATTCAAATTTTTGTAAGTATATATATACATATACATATATATGTATCTTCGTTTTATTTTATTTTTCGTTGTAAATGTAATTATGCATGTATGCAGGGTGGCTTACTACTAGGTCCGTCCTTTCTAGGACGAATTGATGGATTCATACAGCTTTTCTATCCTTACAGAAGTCTGATAGTTATCGATGCTGTTGCATTATTTGGTTATATGTTCTTCTTCTTCTTGATTGGAGTACAAATAGATCCTTGGATTCTCAAGAGAGTTGAGAAGAAAGAGTTCATAATTGGTGTATCAACTGTAGCAACTGCTCTTGTGTTAAGTATCAGTTCCTCTTTTATTCTCATCGCTTGTCGTATACCTATTGATCCATTAGTAGCTGAATCACTACCTGTAGTAGCTACAATGTCTTCTGTACTCGGATTCCCAGTCATCGCTCACTATCTCACCGAGCTTAGGATGGTCAATTCTGATTTTGGAAAGATGGCACTTTCTTGTTCACTTGTTAGCAATATGTTTGGGTTTGTAATCATAGCTATCACCAGCCTATCAAGTCAACCAACCGTCGAGAAATTCATGTTTCTACAAAGCATTACTTCTGGTATAGGCTTTACCATGTTTGTATTTCTAGTTGTGAGACCTCTAATTATATGGAACACGCGAAGAAATCCTCCAGGAGAGCCATTGAAACAAAGTTTTATTTGTATGGTATTTGTTGGGGTCTTGCTCTCTGGATTTTGCAGCAAGGCTTTAGGACTAAACCTCTTCTACGGGCCACTAGTTTACGGTCTAGCCATACCTGCTGGACCACCACTAGGCTCTGCCCTCGTCGAGAAGCTTCAATTTATTGTTTCATGGCTCTTTATGCCCATCTATTTTGTCAAAACAGGTTTGGTTACTGACATATTTTCTGTCAAACTGAAGAATTATTTGGTTCTGCAATCGATTATTCTCGTTGCTTGTTTGGGGAAATTCCTTGGAGCATTTATCTCTTCAATGTACAACCAAGTTTCCCTCCGAGATGCAGTCTCAGTTGGCCTCGTAGCCAACGTTCAAGGTGTTCTAGAGCTAGGCATGTTTAAAATGATGAAGCAAAATAAGGTAATCAATCAATCAATCTGTTTACCTCATTCTCTTTACTCGTTCGTTATGGCCTAGGCAGCTCATGATCATTTTCATGGAACGTACAGGCAATAGCGGATGAAGCTTTTGTTGTGTTGTGCATATCCCTGCTTATTGCAACTGCAATCGTGACACCGATACTCAAGTCCCTGTATAATCCACATAAAAGATATGCAGCACACAAGAACAGGAATATCCAGCATATGAAGCCCCATTCTGAGTTTCGGGTACTTACATGTATACATGATGAAGAAAATGTACCTTCTACAATAAACTTGTTGGAAGCACTTCACCCGTCAAACCAAAGCCATATGGATATCGCGATGCTCCATTTACTAGAGATGGTTGGTCGTGCACATCCTCTTCTCATAAACCACAAACTCCCATTAATGATGGAGCACACAAACGAGGCGTCAGCTTCAAAAAGAATCATCAATGCTTTTAAAGTGTTTGAGAAGAACTTTTATGAGACAGTAACCATGCATCCCTTTACAGCTATATCTCCTTATGTAATGATGCATGATGAAGTTTGTACAATGGCGCTTCAAAGGAGGGCATCTCTCGTAATGATTCCTTTCCACAAGAGGTTAACAAGTAGTACTACTTCTTCTTCTTCCGTGAATCAGAAGAGGGCATCGAAGATGGGGATTAAGACTATGAATGACAAGATCCTTCAGACATCACCTTGTTCAGTTGCAATAATTGTAGACAGGTCACTTGTCAACACATCAAGGCCAATACTAGACGCGTGGTCATTGTACCGTGTTGGTGTACTTTTCTTGGGAGGACCAGATGATAGGGAAGCACTAGCTCTGGGAGAGCGTATGGCTGGAAAACAGAACATTAGCCTCACAATAGTGCGGCTAGTACTCCTTCATGAAAGTGGTAATCACAGCAATAACAACAGCGATTACGAGAGAATACAGAAGATAATGGACAATGAAATGTTAAGTGAAGCAAGGAGGGATATGGCAGGTAATTATCGCGTCAAGTACGTGGAGAAGTTGATAAGAGATGGAACAGGTACAGCTGCTGTAATGCGATCCATGGAAGATGAATACGAACTAATCATTGTTGGTAGACGTCATGACTCACAATCTCCTCTATTACTTGGTCTAACTGATTGGGTTGAAGAGTCTGAATTAGGCCCTGTAGGAGACATGTTTGCTTTAGAAGATTCACAAAGTAATTCCACAATATTAGTTGTGCAACAACACAATGGAGGATGAGAAAGAGTACTGTATGTACATAATATATCAATTTTGTATTCTTTAAGAAATATGCAGTGTTAGTCTGTACAAGAAAGGAACAAATCATGCTAGAAATTAGTAATCTTCTACTGTCACTGATCTAACATTTAATAGATCGTTTGGTGTGTGGGACTAAAAATAATAGTGATGGGATAAAAAATTTCAAAACGTGCTTTCGATGAGATTGTCCAATGTACTTCATTAAGTCCCATCAAATGAAATTATAACACTGCTTTATTCCAAAAAACGAAAGTTTAAAAAAAGGGTGGTATTTTTAGTACATGAGGCATCAAGGCTTATGTAATTAACCAAAATACAAAACTGATTCCTACGACATTAAGATTTCTTCATAAACTAATATTTTTTGGGTGCGCGTCAGATTCATAGGCTAACACACATAGAGAATAAAAAAAGTCATGTAATTTTTAAAATTGACTCGTAAATGCAAACTATGTCTTAAAAATGGTGAAACTATATGTAATGCTCCTCCAAGTCATTACAGAGGTCCTCATAAAGTTTTTCAGGAAAAAAAAATTGGATGCTCCCAGGTGTCAAATTAATGGGCTAATATGCACACACAAAATCAAGAAAGTCGCGTAATTCCTAAAAATTGGTGCGTAAATGTGAAAATATGCACGAAGAAATTGTGAAACTATACGAAATGTTCCCCATCTCATCATAGAGGTCCTCATAAAGTTATTTTAGAATTTTTTTCGGGTGATCCAAGGCGACAGATGCATGGGCGAGTACACACGAAAAAAATAAGAACACATAATTTCTAAAATTCGACTGTAAATGAAAACATGTCTTAAAAGTGGTGGGACTATACGTGATGCTCCCCCAACTCATTGGAGGTTCTCAGAAAGTTTTTTTGAGAAAATTAGGGTGCTCCAAGGCACCACAATCATGAGTTAATACATACGAAAAACATCGCATATTTCCTAAAAATTGGCTCGTATATGCAACAATATGCCTTAAATATGATGAGACGATACGTAATGCTCCCCTGACTCATTACAGAGATCTTTATAAAGTTTTCTCAGGAAAAATTTTTGGCGGCGCATCCAATAAAGAAAGTCGTGTTATTTGTAATAGTTGATTGTAAATGCGAAAATATGCCTCAAAATGATGAAACTATACGAAATGTTCTGCGTACTCATTACGAATGTTCTCACAAAGTTTTTCAGAATAATTTTTTTGATTCTCTAAGACAACAGATCCATGGCCAATACACACAAATATCAAGAGAGTTGCTTAATTTTTAAAAATTGGCTCGTAAACAACATTGATTTGTGCTTTGCAATAGGGACACATTCAAAGATAGTTTTTAACTAGTCTTTTACATTCATTCAGGAGAAGTCTGCTTATTTTGAAACTTTTTCTTGTTTTTAGTCACTTTGTACAAGATCGCAATATTGGATCTTGTATGATTATTTTTATGTCATTTCTTTCTCTTACATTGTTTTCTTCTTGTGTGGTTGTTTTATTCCATTAAAATTAGAATATCTACCCATTGGGCTTGTTACTTGTCGTTCCAAGTTATGGATTGACGTACCAAATGGTGAGTGTCATCATGACTCAATTCTTTGGACCATGACACATAAGTTACATATCATGTTTTAGGAAGGGAGCCATTTTGGCTTGAACTTCAGCATTTCTCACTCTAGTATATGATGTAAGCTACAGTTTTGATCTCTACTTTATTATTCTCACTATAGGCTAACTATATGCTTTTATTAGCGCCTGAACTCCGATTTGAACTATCCAATCCAGGAGGCAAAACTGTAATAGCTCATGGACAACGTCTAAAGCAGCATAATCCCGGTAATTATTCCTTTGCTTCAAGAAGGATAGCAGAGTACGGCGCAACATCATAAGTTTCACGGATACCAGACACTCCCTCAGTAACAAAATCATCTGGTGATTTCAGATTAGTGTCCACCTGCAATTGAAATTATCAGTTTGTACAAAATTTGAGGAGGTGACTTTTTCAGCTCGAGTACTACCTGAGACAGTAAATATCAAGACAATACCAAAACAAATAGCTATACTGAACAGACATGCAAATTAACTTCATTAAATATTAAAACTGACAACAGACTGCACAAAATAAAGTAAAATTAAAAGAAGATCATGTGAAGATAGGTGAAAATGGCTGTCATTTTGTCTATTTGGAGAAATGAAACTCTATGAAGCACGGATATCACTATAGACCGTTTATTAGTTTCCTATTTGTTCGAGGTAAAATATGTCTGAAATGCAGTATATGCTGTTTCTTATGTTCTTTATCATGATTTTGCATCTTCTGATGAGAAATATCCTGTTTATCAAATGCACATATTCTTAAAAGGAGATGATCATGTCAAAAAAATTTAACAGTTACACGATAATCATTGTATATTTAACAAGAACCTGAAAAATTTTAGGGAGAAGAAAGAATAAGATGGTTAATCTATTTATTTCTTTAATCAGTGATGTAAAAGAAATAATGTGAAAGAGCAATAAGGTGGTTAGTATATTTATTTAGTCAGTTTGGGAACAATGTGAACGAGCAAACCCTTTATGTATTATGGTAGCTTCTTGCTGTATTCTTCTGATAACACAATAAGGTGGTTAGTATATTTATTATTCAGTATTGTTCGGTGAAGGCTACGTGGCATATGCGCCCATGCTCCTATGCCAGTACTAGTTTGGGAACACTTTGTGAATTGGGTAACTGGCCCTTCATTTATTATTGTTACAATCACTACTTGATGTATTCTTCTGATGAGAAAACTAACATAAGCTACCATCTAATATCCAAATGGTAGCTTTGCCCCTACTTATCAAAATCTTCCTATAATTCAAAATCACTATAATACAACATCCCACATAAGCATAATCCTAGTATCCATATTAACATCATACTGGTACCACAGCCATGACTGCTTTCTTCACATGTTAGGTATGCTATCTATAAATTGCTTGCGTTAACTTTTCATATTTTTTAATATTCTACTATAAAGTTATACGGGAAAAAGGAAATATGAGTATCCATACTCGACTACTCTATTCACAAACTTGGGAAAAACTTAGATCTAATTCAGACATTCAGTAGCATGATCACATTTTGGAAAGAGCAAGAGTTGTCTCCAATTGGGACAAAATTAATAGGGTGTTCAATGCGAAATACGATCGGAGCATGAGGATGTAATACAACACTTTCTGTCTTCAACCAATGATTTCCAAATCAGTAGGTACAAATCCAAAATAGAAGAAAAAATAACCAAACATATCAGAGCAGGAGCAAAATTCAGAGGCTATCTCATCTTTTGGATGTATGTGCAAAGTGCATTCCTCAACAAATAAGAATAGGACAAGAAGGTGCTCCTAGGGAGGGATAATTGTTTTTTTAAATAAAAATAAAAATAAAATAATAATAATAAGAAGAAGAATAGCTTACCACTCGGTACCAACTTCTATTTTGTGGTGGTGAAGGTATTGCTGTTTTGATGGAGAAGTGGTGTGCATTAAATGCCAAGTAAATATCTCCTCCATTCCCATCATGGAGCCTACATTGTACAAAAGAGAATCCGATATGCAAATTCACTCATGCGAAAAGAAAAGCTCCTAAATTTTGAACTTGTCACACTAAAATTTTGGTTGACAAATAAAATCAAGAACACAGTTGCAATTGAAAATTAAGGGATAGAAGAAAAACAAGAAAAAACTCAGTGTAAAAGAAACAGACCATATGAAAACAGCTTTAGAAAGGATCATTCACAGGAATGCCCCTATTTTGGGTGGTCTTTAACTTCTTTCGCTCAAATTCGTAGCTTTCTAGTATCTTCCCTTCAGCACTTAAAGTAATAAAAACGCAGATGAAATTACCCCTAATAATAAAAATTCACTAGGCACAGGTTATGCCTTATAAGACATAAGTTCAATTTTAGAACATAGGTATAACCCGTACCTTGCAAATTTATTTTGCCTTAGGCATAACTTATGCCTATGCCTTGGGGAACAAGTTCAGTCATATGTCTTCTTAAGGCATAAAGTTCAAACACTATTATGTCTAGTAAAACATAAAGTTTTAAAATTGTACTAATGCCTTGTATGGCATTATAACTTGTTAAAATTGTACTAATGCCTTGTATGGCATCATAACTTGTGCCTTGGGATATAAGTTCGGTTTTAAAACATTATGCCTTAAGAAGTTCATACACAAACTTATGTCTCGGGGTACAAGTTCAGTAGTGTGAACTTGTGCCTGATAGGGCATAACCTATGCCTAACTAAATTTTTTAAAACAAATTAAGCATAAAGTTTGCCTTGAGAATTTGATAGCACTGAGCTGATGCCCTAGGGCAAACATTATCTAAAAAGGTTTTCCCAGCGAAATTTAGTCATAGTTAAGGGTACTTTGGACAACAAATTTTCATTGAATGAGCAGTAGGGGCAAAAATTAAAGAACACCCCAAAATAGCGGCAATCCGTACAAAAACTTGCTTAAAAAGAGGACTAATTGTAGTGTGTGAGTGAATTCATGATTTAGAATCAGAGATGATAAGATGGAGATTATTGCCAGTTATTAATAGGGTTTATTCTTACATAAATGCAAGGAATCTACTCTCTTCATTGTACCAGTTGTCCTCGAGCCAGGTAATGTCGTTCTGCAAAGTAATGATTGAGACAGCATTATGCAGAGCTAGAGAACTAAGTACTACGATGGAACCCCACCGCTACCAAAAAAAACAAAAAACAGAAAAGGGTTAAGAATGTCCTTAACGTAACATTAGAAATGGCTAAAAAAACTGTCCTCCCATCTATTAGATCAATTCTGTCCTTTCCCCCTATTGGATAAACAATACCTATAATGCATTAGAAATGAATTAAAATACCGTTCCACCTATTGGATCAAATTTGTGCTTCTTTCCACCTATTTGGAAAAATCAGAGGCACCAAACGATTCAAATAGCTAGAAAAATTTCAAAGATCTTGAAGAGAACCATCGGTAGTTGAGGGGGCTAACATTTATCAAATCTTCCAAACATATGATCATTGACAAGGACACTGAGAATAAATGGACCAGTGGATCATAGATGGGACAGCCTAAACTAACTGTATGTCATGTGAAGAAACACCATTTAAGTATGTTCCACAAAGAGGACCCCAAATATCTGACCATTCAGCTTAGTTCAGTACCCCCAGGTTATCTTACACCACCTCCAACCATTAAACGGAAGGTCTAAATAGGCATACTACCATTTTGATCACATACTCGGGATCATTTCTTTGCAGGGAACTCTTTCATTAGCTTTTTCTGATGCTTAATATTTAAAGACATAAATACTGCCACAAATGAAACACAGAACATAGCATTCAGTTTTCAAAATAAATTACCTCTTAGTAATACAATTGCCAGTAAAGTTAAGCATGAGACCAGGTAGACAATAACATTACCTTCTCAATGAAATTTTCCTTTCTAAGAACATTGTGGGACAGTCGAAACTTTATCATCTTGGAAAAGAACCTGAAGTGATCATTCTTCCTTGCTTCCAACTGGATTGACAAAGTTCACTGGGTTACTTGCAGTAGCAGGAAAGAAGTACCAGCAAGAAAACATAATATCATACTTGTCCCCACTGGAAATTGTTGATGGCGGTATCATGTCCATAACTGTTATTATTTCCATAGCGGGTATGCCCATACTCATCCCCCATAAGCATCATTGGCGTTCCCTTATAAACCAAGAAAGTACAAAAATTTAGAAAGGTAAACTTAAGTGACAATAATAGGGATGGGACATCTAATGTGCATATGAAACTTTTAATAAGAAAATTACTGAAGATAGGCATAATCCAGGAAAGATATAAGTAAATTAGTATCCATAGTATGTCAAAATAATCCTTTTTTATGAGGGTTTCAGAAACCAATACTTCAACAAAAATTAGCCAAAACAGACTAAAATCTGAAATTTGCTATAATATGTCAAAATTGTGGCCCTAAAATTCCATGACAGTGTTCTATTTCTGGTTGAACAATGAGGGAGAAATACTGTAAGCAAATAACTCAATAGTCACAAAAAATTAATAGAATCTGTGAACTAAGGACAATAAAATTATGAGATCTAGTAGATAAGCTACGGACTAATTCTCAATATATGCAAGAAAAGAAACGCATATGCTGTTAACTGAACAGATGATGCATCACACCTGAGAAACCATCAGTGCCAAATGAAAATTTTTCATTTGCCGTGAACGCAATGCGATAATATTTGCATCTGAAGTTTCACCTGGAAGAAGATACAAGAAGATGATAGCCTTTCAGACTGGATTTGAAACAATACCATCACTTATAAAAGAAATACTTCAGTATGGAAACTGTTTCAGTTAGTAGGTGTGGATTGCAATTAGATTAAAGCTTAGGCTTGGACTGACCTTAGATTCAGAATCTAGTACATTGTGTCCATGAACAGAGGGAAAAAAGATAAATGGATACTGATATGAGTCTGTCAAAGAAGTCCGGAGACAATAACAGCAAAGTAGATCTGAAATGGAATATACTACAGAAACAAATATCATAGGCAAGCAAAGGCTTAGTGTACAAGTGGACAAAGCTAGTTTATTAAAGCCAAAAATCAATGTTTCGCAGTCATGGCATTATTATCTAGTTGGAAGGATTGGATTCATCATTTGTTCATATTATATCATTCTATAATCTATACTACTTGTTTTGAGCCTGCACTCTCTTTTCGTGGCTGGTATGTCCAGCTGGGTTATTCCCACAAACATCTACCTCAATACAGTATTCACTTCATTCTTGGAGGACAGGCATAACCATTCGGTAAACCTTTTTCTTGGAAACTGGTAAGGTTGAATTCTTCAGCATACAAGTGTATGCTGGCTACCTCCAAAAAGGAATAATTACAAATTTCCTATCAAATCTATAATCTGGTCTATATCATCTATACAAAGCTGTTTACACCCAAAAAGTAGAGATACTATACAATTCCACATTCGGTAAACTTACAACTAGTTGTTTTATTAGTGTGAGCAAATACATCATATTCATGCTCACACTTCTGTTTTTGCCACATCACTGCAGTCTACAACAATCCATTATGTCTTTTTCCTGATTTAAATCATTAGAAGAAAGTGTTAGCTTTTTTCGTTGAGGTAAGGTATAAGGTAAGGCCTGCAAGTTCGTTCCTTGAAGTATTTTCCTCTTAGTTTAAGCTCTTGGGGAATATTAATGTATATAGCATCTCACATGGAAAAGCATTACTATGTAATATGTACTGCATTGAATATAATTATAAATAGGGCTGTGTAGTTATATACATACACACTTTAGTAATATTTTTCAGTACCTTTATTTGTCACATGATATCCTAGCAACAGTGATAAACATCTAGAGCAAAAAGTCAGTTGCTGTGGTTTTTGTCTGGTATGTTCAGATCTGATTTACATTATCCCTCTTCCGGTGAGTCATGAGTGTTACGTGAAAACCAACATTACCATGACTCAGCAAGCCCTGGCGATCAAACCCCAGTCGAGTTATTAGGCAGATGAAGTCTCACGCGTTGATAAAAACTAGGGTTCCGGCGAGCACGTGGTTAACGTGATGGGACGTGTGTGTATACCAGCCAACTTCTGACAATTTTTCTTCCGTCGTATTCGACAGATAATTCTGAGGCTATCCATTTAGATATCTTCCCATTCCATCCACCAGAACAATATATACCGCAACCAGCTTCCAGAGAATTCTTTGTTTGCCAGTGACATCTTCCATTTCTTCTTGCACTCAGGACTCTGTTTTGAGTCAACAGCAGACCAGTTTAGTTTCCAGGGAAATTTATCAAGAGAATCTGATTGTATTTTCTGGAATATACCCCCTGGTCCAATTTTATTTTATTGTTTTGCTAATACTTGGCTAGTTCTCTCTTCAACCAACCATGTCTCTCTAACCTGTCACCTCTCACCAACAACAACAGGTACCAGATAACTATGGCCACCAAGGCTAGGATAGATGGGAAGAATCATCTAGGGTTTTTGTCTCCGTTGAGTTTTAAACCTGAGACCTCAGGGTTCTCAACCACTTCATTAACCACTAGGCCACACCCTTGGGTGCTACTATACAGACCCTTATTATTTAACACTATACAGTAGCCCGGGAGTTTGATATTACAAATAACACATAATTGGTAGTGACAAAATGTTAAACAAAAGTAAGAGAAACAAAACAGGCAGGGCTTAATATCTTGAGGACATAACAAACTTTGCATTCTCAGCCCCTATCCTTGGAAGAAAATCATTGCTAAAAGTCTTGGAATCCGGAATAGCATATGCTTCCTCAAGTAAAGAGAGAACAAATTAATCTTTGTTAAAGTACCAAGCATGATAAAGGAAACAAATAGCCTGTTATGCAAGCAAGAATGTCAAGGGACAACAAAAGTTTTAGTTCATACTATTAAATCAGGAGGTATGAAAGGAAAAAATTAATAAGTGGGATCAAAACCTCATCTTTACCTTCAATTCCACAATTCCAACTGAAGTTGTCATTGCATCCATCATTACCACCTTCACCGTTCGCATCATTGTGCTGTAATTTTCACCATCCGAATCCAGATGATGTACAAGTTTCATGTTTCAAAACAATAAAGAGCAGTAAACTTAACTGATACCTTATTACTGTATGAAACAAGGTCATACAAGGTAAAGCCATCATGGGCAATCACAAAGTTGACACTGTGGTAAGGCTTTCTCTTGTTCACCTATAATAAGTAAAATAAATAAATATATGAGCTCAGTGAAATTGAGGCGGCATAAAAATTACACAGAAAACATACATATATAGATTAGATAAGATTGAGGTAAATAATCAAACATAAGGATGAGAGAGAAACGATAGAAGGAGTAAGCAAATACATGTAGACATCCCAAGAAAGGGAGGAGGAGAGGTAGTGTTGTGTGAAGTGAGTGGGATGTCAAGGGAAGAAAGAAAAGAAGTGATTTGTGAGTAAAAAAACGTGAGAAGTCCATCAGGTAGACAGACAGGTTAGAGGAGGAAAAAAAAAGAGTTTTAGTGAGAAAGACTCGTATTTACTTCCAAACTCATTAACTCTTTCTTATTTGTTTTTGTGTTACTTTTGTGCAGAGAAGTGGTATAGTACAGTGCCTTGACTACAAAGTTAAATGAAAAGAACTTAAAACTTGATTCGAGATTATATAATTAAGTAAATGACACACATCCAAAACTAGAACCTCCGAATACAATTGATCTTTTATTTCATAAATAGGAAGTTTTATCTACTTACTTCAGGTAAAAGATAGACTATGTTCTTAAATAAAAATGGTTAGAATCAGCAAGATTTCTTTTACTATGGAAGGAAAGGATAAATAGAAATTCGGTATTCCAAATGAAATCGGCTTAAATGAGATGGTAATAAATAAAAATAAACTGTGCAATGATACATTATGCGATAGCATTCACAGTTACATGTAAAATGGCATGATCATGTTAATGAAGTGTGGACGATAATTTAAAAGGAATTGACACATAAATACTACTATTAACTCAATAGACAAAAAGGATCATATAGAATCTAGCCATATGCATTGACACAAATCAGATGCTTTGCTAAACCTATCTAATCAAATAGGAGTCTACTGGTGAAGCAACTTGCTACCACATAGAACTGAATGTTTCTCAAATATAATCACTAAAGCAAAAGAAGAAATGGTACTAAAGAGGCAGAGCAAATGGAACAGTGTTGTGAATATTCTCTAGTTGTCAATGCATAATTCTGGAAGCTGTAGCTCTTACTCTGTACAGATCCGCTGAACCTGCGATACGGGTTGCAAAACTTCCTTTCATGCCAGCATCGCCCTGTTCAATCATTTCAGGATAAGATATAGTGAAGAAAATTCTCAAGACAAACATTATTTTTCCTATTACAGAACCAAAAAGCTGAAACAGCTGAATGATGCATGGAAACATTACACCAGTCTGGATAATTAGTCTCTTGTTTTAGATTGTTGTTAACTTTTGTCGAGGTCCATCATACCTTAATGCTGAGGAATACAACATTACCAGTTTCAAAAAAAAAAAGAGTACACTCTCTCTCTTGTTGTTATTGAGATAATCCGATAATATCTATATTCTCACAACTTCAAATAATAAACAAACAAACCTGAGAATTGAGTCATAATATATAGAAAATGTTAGTGTAATTCCAAAATTCCAAGAGTTTCATTCAATGATTATGCCAAAGTAGAACTTGTAATGTCAAACTTAGAATATGCTCAATAAAACACTGATATCTCCTTATTTCTTTAAACAGTTAAGATATATTAGAAGTCACATTACATGAAAAAACGTCTTACTATTAAAGAGTAAAATGGCAAATCCAATTATCATTACACTTCAAGGATGACAACATTTCAATTGGAAGATATCAATTACTAGTGCCTGGAATTTCCAATTCATATTCTAATATACATCTCCGGAAATTCCACAATTGTCCAGACTATGCATATGTATGTACTTGTCAAGTGCCTGAGGATTAATGTGTAACCGTACCAAATGTAGTTTTAGCAGGCTTCTGTGATAGGGGCCACCAGTAGGATGGTCCAAAAAGTGTGAATTGGTATAATTGTAAAATCCTGTATGGTTCTCAATAGTTGAAAATGGGAAAAAAGATACATACACCAAAGAAACTAAAGTTCCGACTTAACAATGAAAAAATGAACAAGGCCTAAATAAAAGATGATTTTTCCAGAGAGTGAATTTTAGCTTCTTAACTAGAAGTCTACCATTTTATGTTAAAATCATGAATATATATGAAATTTAAACCTTCTTTTATCAGTGGAAAACATTTAGTCCCTTTTCTGTTGCTTTCAGATGCACTTAACTGGTTAGATAATAGAAAAGTTTGTACTGACAAACTTAAATGTAATGAAATTTCAATTCAGATTCTCTCCTATTGATGTCACCTTTATAAATCTCCTGATGTCATCACGGTATTTCCCGTTCCACTCAGCCCACCTGCATATGTTTATCAAGATAAGGAACGTGCTATGAAACTTCACGATAAAAAAGTAATTTCAATTAAAGCTTTTATAGGTACATATTGAATATTTTGAAATTTTCAGTGATTTTTGAGTTGCTAACCATACTATCAGATATGTTAATTGAATTATTTTCTCTTCATTAAAAGACTTCACAATAGACAAAATTATCATTTACTACTTTTCTTAAATAATTGTCATTTAAACATTATCCAAATATTTAGGATTTTACACTTAATTAACGTTCTAACTATTAGATCTTTCATTATTTGTAAAATGTAATAACTCATAATGTTCGGTATTTAAAATTGGCTAAAACTTTGCTTCTTTAATCTTTACTTATTTAAAATAATATCCAAGTCCTAACATTTAAGACTTCCAAATCAATTACAATTTTGCTAAACTTAAAGCAATCCTTCCTTATGAAACCAATTAATTATCCATCACAATTTTTCAACTCATGGTACGAGAAAATAAATTAATGAGTGTAACTTCATTTTGCATTAATACGTTCAATTCCTCCTCCTTTTTTTTAATTGTATAATAAGAAAAAGAAAAGAAAGTATAGAAACACAACATACTTTAAGTTGTTTCAATTAATCGAGTGTTCTTGTTATTCACTCTCTTTAGTTAAATTAAATTACTATTCTTCCATTTCAATTATGTGAACATGCTTGACTTAACACATCGATTTAGAGAAAAAAGAAATTTTTTGAGCTGAAATTATTTCGTAAAGAAAAAATGAAAAGTTTAAATTAAGTTATTACCAAATATTTTGAAGTATGAAGGTCAATAGAAAAATATTGTTCACCTTTTTAACCTTTTAAAATAGAGTTCACACTTGACAAAGTAGTTATTTAAATATATTTCTAATATTTAGTATTTTAAAATTAACTAAATTTGATGTGCTGAATCCTTATTTGAAATATATAGAGAAGTTCAAAATTTTAGGATAACTTTCCAAAAGTTTTCATAACTCAATCATGGAATCATCAAAGATTTGACTTTTTCGAACTCTATCTGAAACTCAGTAGAGGCCCGATAAATTTTAGAAATTTAAAAGCGATGAAGATTTTACATTGTAAGAAGTAATTACACATTGAATAAAATTGAATGTATAATGCAAAGCAACCTTATATTTAGGACTTCTGAAAATATCATTTTAATCAGGAGGAAACAAAAATGATTAAATATATTATGTGATTGCCTTTTTCCAATTTTTGTTTTAAGTTCTAAGTTTTAATTTTTACTTTTTACTTTTTGCTGTATAATAGAAATAGTAAATTTTGCAGACTGAGAATTGTTCAAGAAAATCGAATTTGAACTGCGTCTGGTCTTCATGAACATCAGGTAAAATAATGGGGTCCACAAGTGTTCCAGAAACCCAAAACAAATGCAAGGAAAATAAATGGGACCAATAGGCGTAGAAAAGCTTAACTGCAACTTCTTGGCTGACCTAGGTAATAAATAGAATATGGGCTGGTCTTTTGTCAAAAATTGCACAGGTACAGCAATCTCATACAGTATCTTTACAGTTCCAACAATTCAGAATACCGAAAACATCCTTGAGAGCTGCAAGTAGACATGTTTACGAACAACGATCTGCTTGTAGCCTCATATTAATAATATAAAGTAATTTTAGGTCTCCAACAAGGTCACTGACCAAATTTTCACATTCACATTAGATTATCTTCCACTCCTTTTCAACTACAGGATAAACTAATAAGAGATAAATCAAGTACAATGTCTTTTAGTGATCTAATTTACAAAATAGCCAGCAAATAGAGTACACCAATTACCCCCAAACCGTACAAGACAGTAACCTCCCTATCATACGGCTTATAGGTTTTGTAGTATAAATATACATATTGTCACATAAATATACACATAATATATCTGCATATGTTTTGTTTATTTAGACTAGCGCCCGTGATTAATTTCTGCAATGTGCTAAAAATGAAAAAAGCCCAACTAATAATATATAGTAATAAAGTTCTTTTAGATATTACCTGTCCCAGTTCGGAAACTTTCCAACAAGATATAGGCCTCCACAATCCCATGGCTCAGCAATAATTTTGCACCTCGACAATACACTATCTTTGGAAATGGCCTGCAAGTATGTAGCATCTTGTTCATTCTCAAGCATGAATGCATCGTTTAATCCTTTTCAACATTCTCTGAATTTACGGAGTCATTTTTTTCTTAAGCACGTGAAAGTTGGAGTTGAGCATATTTATAATGAATATTTTAGTGGCATGGAAAATCAAAGAGACAAGAAAAAAGAAGATAAAACAAAAAGGGAAATAATCCTAGATGATGATAGATAGGGGTTGAGGTGAATATGAAAATTGGGAATGGCAGTGGAATAGTCACCTCACTATTAACTAGCTTTCCATCACACAATTTCTTTTTTTGATACACCATTAAGAAAAGGCATATAAATGCTTCACCTTAATAAGGGGGGGAGCATTAATGGGAGTACCATCTGTCCCTCTGCAAAGAGCACTAGCAAGATCAAAGCGAAATCCATCGACATGATACTCGGTGACCCTTTAGTTGCTCCAACAAAAAGTAGAAGAGAATACCAAATGAAGAAAAAAAAAGTTAGTCAAACAACAAACAAGTCATCAAGGATAAATCATTCTGCCAGTAATGATTTCAATTAGGTATCTGCACCACAGCTATTAACAAGCAGATGAAAAGACCATTGGAAATAGAGGACGAAAAAAGAAGGATAATAAGACTGGAAAAACTAATACAGTTGACTGATCAAATCAACTAGGAGCAAGCCGACATAGTGAATTTTATGAACATATCAGCATTCCAAGAAAATTATAAGCATTCAAAGATGAAGTATATATTCTAACCATATCAACTGACCAACCACCAAGTCTGCATAGACCATTGTGTGTATGTGACTGAGTAAAAGGTCGGTTAAGGGCTCAAGGCTATGTCATAACAGATTGAGATTCTTGCCCCAGATAGGCCTCCAGATCATAAATGTATCATTACATAACTTAAAATCGATAGATGGGATAGAAGAGAAACAAACTAATTATAGAAATATGTCTTATCTATTTACTTTTTTCAGCAACAGAAAAAGAAAAAAAAAAGAGAACTTATTGATTATAGTTCAATAGCCACTAAGTATTTCAAACGGGATTGTGCAATGCCCGTGGAGCCTATCAGGCTAGCACTTAAAGACCCTAGAGGGGAATAAGACAAACTGGAGAGTAAGGATGCCCGTGACACACTTTATGGACATTGAACAAGTACGGAGAACAATGAAATTTGCAAGTACTTTTTTTGTGTTGTGCAAACAAACGAAAACAACAACCGCATCCACAAAAACAGGTTCCCTTGCCATAAAAAAAACAACCGCATCCATTAAGAAAAAGCTTAGTTTAGTTTTGACTAAAATAACAGTATATTGATATCAATCAGTGAGTAATTACTAATTAGTATAAATAACTTCAAAGAAGACAACCAAAAAGTGTGGGGAGATGGAAGTACCAGTGTCTTAAGCTTTCAAGTATAAGTTCCATGACTGTAGGATGGTTGCAGTTAAAAGTATTGCCTGGAAAGACCAAAGAATTGCATCTCAGAGCTCTTACCAAAGACTAAATGAAGATAACAACTTTTTAAGCAAAAGAAATAAAAAGCAGATATGCAAGTCTATGCATTAAAACTTCAAACACAATTATAAATCTTGAAGTCTCACAGACTAACAACTGACAAGCATGAAGTAAAATAAACATTAGTAATAAGACCTTTGCCCCTTTTTCCTCCAAGGTTCAACTCCATAACATTCCTTCTGCAATAAAGAAACGGGCCTCACTCCCATGTGAAATATTTCAGGATATGTCAATCTATAATCAAGTGACAACATCCTTTCTGGAACATCATATAAATAAGTAAATAACTGCCTCATTACATTTCCAATTATTATTACCAGTTGAAGTAAGTGAATAAAAACCAATCTGTAAAGAGTCCATTTGGAATTATGAACAAATTCTTTCTAACCATTATCTGAACGTCAAATACTCTTTAAACATAGAAAGTGTTAAATGGAGCTAAATTTTAGATACACCCTGATTTAAATTGAGAAGGGTTAAAAGAATAACGAAATAAACCTAGTTGAGACGGGTAGACAACAAGAATGGTGAAAGAAAGCAAGATCTTCTTGAGAACATATTTTATTTTGTCAAGGAGCAATACCATGGCAAGAAATACTGATGTGGGTGAAGATCAAAGATGGTGCAAATCCAATATAGCAAGGGATAATAAGGTTATAATGGTAGTGAACTCACTCTTAGTGAATGTAATAAGTGTACTGAAGCAAATCCAATTTGTTGGCACATTGTAAGACGTGAAGTGAACTCACTCTACGCGAATGTAAGAAATGTTTTGGTACTCATGCTACACTTTATCTTTTTCTGATTCAGTGCCTAGTACGAGCCACCCGCTGATTCCTGATCTCACGAGGCCGTCGCTGCTTGGATCGTGGTGAGCTTTAGGCATTCGGGTTCTCTCTTTTGTAGGTCTATATATTTTGTATTTTGCTAGACAGATTGGTCGTTCTTGTACTTTAGATGCTCTTATATCGGTGACACCAGGTCTGGGGTTTGGTTCGTTGTATATATTTGTCTTTTTTGGTCACTTTTGGGCCCTTATTGTATATTTTGTACCGTTATGTACATATATTTTTTGTGCAGTGATATTTGTAAACATCTAGTTGAGTAGATCATTCGACTATAACATTGCCAAAATTGCTCCTTACGCACTTTGCCTCATGTTAACAATCTCAAATAACCATTGAAATATCCAGAAGAGAGTATTTCAAAGATGCGTTCAGAACTGCGCTTTCAGATTTTCCTTTTATTCAACGGTAAAAAAGTGTGTGGTTAAATTACCACATCCAGAGAAATTCAGCAGCTGAGCATTGTTGTCCAAATCTACCATGTAATAAACCTGCAATTGAGAGGGCAAGGAATATCATTTATGAGAGGGTGGGGAAACAGAGAGACAAATCTTGTATAGAAAAACAGAAATTCAGACTGCATCCACAACATCAGATATGAATAGTTTGATTTAGAACTTGACAAAGTAAGCCTGGTCTCATCTGGTTTTTGAGGGAGACAAAAGCATTATAGAGAAAAAAAAGAATTGAGTTAAATTCATCCAAACTATGGGTCTGATGCAGCTTTACAGAGAAGGTATATAGCAGAGGAATGGGGAAAAGAAGGCAGTTCTAGCATTTTAACTATATATGATAGTAGATCATGCACTCCATAATAATCTGCAGAACAGAAAGTAAAAACACTGCCAAATTCCATAATCAGAGGCCACTCAGTTGAGCAGCTCCGTAAAATTACAACTTTTCTTGTAGCAGGTTGATGCATCGATCGTGACTATGTTCAAAGATGATGTTGAATACTAAAACGTTATCTGTTAATGAGCACAATACCCCACCTCACCCCCCGAACCTGCTACCAAAAAATGTAGATGTTTCCCTAGACAAAGTAACCTACCAAGGATCATTGAATGCAATAAAGATATAATTCATAACTTTCCAAATATTGACTAATATATTGAACAGTTCATTTACCTTGTTGTCTATTCCTCGGAATGAGGTTGTATATGGGTTTTCATCATCAGCTTCATTTGTGTGATTATAAACAACATCTAAGATGACCTGTAGAATGAAAAACCGTGAAAAAGAGAAACTTGTATCTTCAGATAGATGGTTGAAAAGGTAGAAGAGACATATTGGATATGCATAGCAAGATCTTTAAGGACTACACTAATATAAGGAAAACCTCAATTCCAGCGCCATGCAAGGCCTTGACCATTTCTTTGAACTCCCAGGAAGCACGGACAGGTCCGCCACCACAACTTGCATATCGACTCATTGGAGCAAAAAAGTTTATTGTTGAGTAGCCCCATGTATTGATCTAAAGTTAACACGAGCCCAAAAAGGATTTAGTCAAACCAAGAGCATTCTGACCCTTAAATTGACATTGTAGTCAATAAAGATTCAATACATGAAAATCAAATGTGTATATACACACACACACAAAGCATTTTTTCATCAAGTTTCAGCAGATATAATAACACACCCAATGTAATTAAACAAGTGGGTCTGGGGAGGGTAGAGTGTGCGCAGACCTTACCCCTTCCTCGTGGAGGTAGAGAGGTTGTTCCCGAAAGACAATCGGCTCAAGTGCACCAAATCAAATCAAAGTAGTTATGAAAAAGGAAATATGACAGTGGAAAAAAATGGTCATTTAATACGGAAAGCAGGACAAGGCATCCAGATAAAGAACAGTAATAGCAACAAATAATGCAATAACTGAAACACAAAAGACAACAGATGGTAACAAATATCAAATGCAAGAAATTACATGCATAAAACTAATACTATGGCATACACGGTGCTTCTAGACTCCCACCAAGCCTAATCCCTCCAAAAAAAGAGCCAAAGTTCAAACCTTCTACCCTACTCGACGAATTTAATTAATAATACTAATGGATAGAACAAAGTAGATGGAAAGAAGAAAAAGAAGAATCTAAAGAAAATACTCTTCAGTCCACTTCACTTTAATAATGTTTCTCACTATTTTAATTTGTGTTGTGTACCTTGGTTGAAGCTGACATCTCCCCTTTTTATTCTCACATCTTCTTTTGCACTTTTTGGCAGCCTTATCCATTATATTTTGTTATTATGTCTTTTGGATTTTGATACTTATAGGGAATCGGATTTTTTTTGGCTTTTTGTAATTGTTGTGTCCGGGCCATAAGATACATGTCATCCCCAGGTTAACTCTTTCCACCAAGGCTTGGACCGATTGAAGAAAATAGCCTAGTGTTTATTTGGTCATGCACCGATCAAGGTCATTAGGAAGTCTAGCAAGTGTGCGATCTAGAAAAATACCCTATGAAGAGAAGTCCTTCTTGAGGACTCATAATCCACTTGATAGACCAAAGCCATGTTAGAGAAGGTATAACTCTCTTTTTATGAACTTAATTTTGATTGACTTGTTTGTGAAGTCTTATCCGAGGAGGAAACTTAAAAAGGATGGCATTAAAGAAACCTAATGGAAAAACTATTAGGTATGAAGTCACTTTTTGTGTTTCCTTCAAGGTAGGTATGTATATGTGGTTCATGCTTATTCTTGGGCTTAGTAAAGCCATGGATGTAACATATGTGTGATGAGAATGGTATTAACACTTTCCTTCAGTAATGTGATTCTTGTTGATGTTATTACTTTACCTATTATGGGCATACAGGCATATTTGCCAATTTGTGGGGAATAATACCTTTGTAATTGACCCCGGTGATAACTTGGTAGTGATTCAAAGTTTAAGATGGGCTAGTAAATTATGTAGTCTTAACTTAGGTAGGCCTTGTTTATGACGTTGCCCTTAGCCATTGGTTTTATAACTTCTTTCTTGACATAAGGGGATAAATATGCTTATTGGCCACTAGAACCAACAAGAACTTGCATGCTTGGATTCCTAAATGTATTGGCTCTCTTGATTTACCCTTTGGTAAAGGTTTCTTAGATAGTCAAGTACTTTGTGCTTTATTTGAAAATTTGTTCTTGATAAGAATGGTTGATGTTAGATTATATAACAAGTTTGTGCATGCTTGACATCTTAGTAGAAGGATTGTTAACACTAACACTAAGCCTTATGCCTTGAGGATTTTGTTGTTGTTTGTCTTCCCTATGGTTTTGCTAGGTCTGGATTTGAGGACGAATCCTTTTCAATAAGGAAAGGATGATACAACCCTGGAAAGCACAAGGAGCTTGATGGTGATCAGGATAAATGATGAAGTGTGACATCAAGCCAATCTTGGCCCACGGAATTCAAGGAGTCTCAAGTGAACATCTTCAAGCTATACACTCATTGATTAAGAAGATGGAGTCCTTAAGGACCATTCAAGACCCATGTGTGGGAGCACTCAAGCTATGGAAAATAGCTTGGATGGAAGAGGGTGAAATCCCAATCAAGCTATGGAAGATAGCTCAAAAGAAAATGTAGAAGAGGATGCAACCGCATTTCAAGATATGTGACGCCACATCCTTCCCAAGTGACCGCATCAAAGTGAGATCACTTGCTCCCACAAAATGCGACCGCATCTCTCCACTTGCGGTTGCAAGTGGCATTGCAACTCAAATGGGGAAGGATATTTTTGCTATTTGTGCAAATGCCACTTTTGGGCTATGCTTGTAAATTCAAAAGTATAAATAGTTGTCTTAGTTGTTTTCACTGTTCATATTTAGAAGATTGAAGATTTAAGAACTCCTTTGAGAGTGTATAGTCCCTCCTTTATGGATATTAGGCTAGTTTAGTGGGTGAATTCCCTGATCTCTTTGCTTTGAGCCTCTAGGATAATCTAGGATTAGATTTCCATGTATGAGTTCAAGTTTCCCTTCACCCTTGGATTGATTCATCTTTGATTGTTGATTGATAGGTGTAGGTAACCAATCTTAAGTTGGTCAATCACATAATATAGTTGATAAATCTTTTCTTTCTTCTATTTCATCTATCAATTTCCCCTATCCTTATTTTGTATGGTTTTCCGCATTGGAATCCTTAGTTTCCCAACTAGGATCGTATCATGCAGCTAGAGATTTTGGGTTGTGGCACTATTCCTTGTAAATATGGGAAAGGTGCAGATCTGTATAACTGTATAAATATGAATAAGCATTATTTTCTTTTTCTTTTTGGGATTACTTGTAAACATTATCTAATCTCCAACATACTTGAGGGAATAATCAAGTAATTCATTCTCAAATCTCCTCTTTCTTTTCACAATTGGTTCTCAAATAAATATATAAAGTTGATCGCTTGTTTTAATCAGATCACTATAAGAGTTTCTTGGGCACATTTGAAAGAACCTGAGTTACTATTGTGAATCAGGCATTTCTTAGTAAAGGTGGAATGCTAATTCCGTCTTTACCATTCAAAGCATTAGTATTTTACTGATACGCTAGGCCATAAAAATGTCAAAATAGTGAAAATCAGAGAAAGCATAATATGACTCAACGCTGCATGCTCACATACAAAAACAATTTACACGTATGAAAGAATAATCATCATAAACTAGCTCAAGATTAGAGAAATCACCAGCAAAGAATAAGCCCAGACAAAAACAGCTAAAAAGCACAAAGACAAGGTATGTTTACCATGTGATCTCTCGGATTAGGTCGCCTTTGTAATTCCAGTTCATCAAACTCAAAAACAGGCAACAATTCTACTGCATTGACACCAAGCTCAAGAAGATGTGGTATCTGCACTTGTAGATGAATGTCAGATAACTGAAAGACTAAAATAAGTTTAACAGATAACTGCAAGTGACTAATATATGATGAAAATATCAAAACATCTAATCTAAGAAAAGGGCCAAAGAACATATCAAGCAATTTAAAATTGGAACTTGCCAAAATAAAAATGCAAGTATTTGGGAAGTTAACTCGTGGTAACTTGCAGTACTGCTATTAAGGAAGACACACCAAACTTCAACAAACAAATGAAAAGCTTAGTAGTTGGTAAAAGAGAAAATAAACTGGTTGAATATGAAAGTACCTTTTCAATTAAGCCAAGGTAACTTCCCCGTTGATCTTGATCCAAACTACTTGTTTCATCAGCAGTAAAAGCACGAACATTCATCTCATATATAACAAGATCTTTCTGCCCAAAGAAAAGAGGATATACTGCAAGGAATTAATGGGTGGTTTGGTTGATTGTGTGGTAACAAATCCAGCATATATTCGGCATAGAATAATACAACATTTGGTTGGTTGCACAATTGCCGCATTATGTATGCAACATTTGGTTAGTGGTATCCAAATAATACTAACTTAAGTTACACGAGAATCTATGTAATATTTTATACTAGATACAATGTGAAACAAGAATACGTGTATTAGCCATACAGAGTTTAGACTATTCAAATACAAGAATATCATTACAAAAAAGTTATTCTTGTATAGCAATAATCTCTTAATCACTACACAACAATTCCTTGATTATTAATGACTGCATAGCAATCTGTTCCATATTAATCACCACACAAGCAGTCCCTACATTATAATCCACTCATAAGTAAAATGCAAATCGAACTACCCTTAAGAGTAAAATGTTATAAAAGATCTCAGTAATATAATCTTACAGCTCAATCTACCAAAGAACCAATGATATTACTACAGAAGATTAAGCTGAAACTCCTCTTACTTGAAATAACAAGATCAACTAAATGGCAGATAATTTGAGCACTTAAAAATGACAGCTCTGTCACTAGTCATAGCTTTAAGTTAAATAGATGAACATGCAAGCAAATTATCTTTAGATTTGAACATGAAAGTTATTCAAGTAATTCTTCTCAATCTACCTCTGGTATATTTGGAAGCTTGTAATTTTCTCCCCAGTCAAAAGGCAAGCTATCGAAATCATAAGTTCCAAAAAATCTACACATTTTATTGCTTTCATCTCCAAAAGCTCGTCGACCTTCAATTAGTTTTGCGTAAGGATCAACCAAAATAATGCTATCGTCAAATCGATGCCCTTCATGCCAATTTCGAGGTCCATCAATGCGATAACCATAACGGACACCACCTTGGGGCAACTCCTGCGGATGACGGAGAAAAAATAATACAGTAAGAAAAGGTTATATAGCAAGCACAATAATAGCATATAATAGTGAAATAGCAGCATAAACTGCGAGTAAAATAGAAACCACGGAAAGGCCTGCAGAAGAGAAAGAAATGTATGCCTTCACTACATGGTTCCAACAGTACAAAAATATGGGAAACTATTGATTCATCCAAGGAAATTTGTGATTACAAAGTTGATAAAAACTAGTGAATGTTAAAGATAATTATGCATTTGAATGAGTTAGAAGGCCAATCTGAACAATGAATACAAAGGAAGTAATTGGAATGAAATTTGACTATTTTCACTTTTATTTATTTTAGTATATGATTGATATGAGCTGAAATGAGGAAACATGGTCGGTAAAAATTCATGTAGCCGACCTGATAGCATCCATGGAGCCCCTAAAGAGGCTGAAATACATGCACAAAGGCTGTTGGAATAGGCGTATTTTCTGGAGAAAATTGTACACTTCTTTCCTTATTTTGTTAGGCAGTTCTAGAAGAAGTGTGACATTAGTCTTACATGTTTTCCTGGTTTAAAATTGTCTAGTTCACATTTTCCTAGTTTATAGTTTCCTAGTTAGGTTTTACTATCTATTATTTTCATGAAGTAGAATTTGAATCTCATGATATTTGGGATAGTGTGTTAGAAATTTACCCTAGATTCACTCGCGCTGATTTCATTCTTTTTGACACAGAATAGCTATCAATAAAATTGAGATTTTATTTATTCATATCTTTGTGTATTGGTTACTTAGAATTTATTGTACAACCTTACAAGAACAATTATTTTAAGAGGTAAGATTAAATTCTTTGCTTGATATGTATGGTTCTTATTTGATTAATTGGAGAATGTAACTAGTCTTATATTAATTATTTTCTTTAATTATTCAATTAGGGGTCTAGATCGCAATCATCTACGTTGTTGAATTGAATCTGCTACTACACATGATCATCCCTAATATGCTAACTAGGTCTACTACAATCAATTAGGGTTCTTCGAGAGACGGGGTAGTTATGTCATGAACCCTAACTAATTAAGGAAAGACAATCAATTTTATTTTATTTTATTTTTTTGACAAAGGTAAAAGACAATCAATTTACAATAAAAGAAAATATTTTGTTCCTATAATTACGCTGGGAAAGGAAAAATAAAGTCTCCTAAAATCATATTAATTAACACAATCAACATTTACATAACTTCTCTTTCATCTTAATTTGTCCCTTTATTTAATCCTTTCAGATTAGCAAGATCCAGCTCCAGCATGAAAATTTAAGGAAAGAAAGTTTGAATAGTTTATGTGCTTTACTTAGTTGTGATATTCTCAATAAAGTTGGAAACATTGACAGAATATAATGTGGAAACATGTGAGGTCAAGGTCAAAGAATTGCTAGATACCCTACCAATATATGTGGTCATTTGACTTACTAGGACAACTCAATGACTCTACAGAAAGGACTTGAAATGTTTTTATTTGATAGAATAACAGGAAAGATAAATTAAATTCAAGTAATCATTGGACATACAATTGGATGACATTCAGTTCTAACTACAATATGGTAGCTTCTCTTTAAGAAATGAAAGACAAAACCACAATATGTTTACTTTATATTGAAATTATGGACACATTTGAGTATTCATTAAGGAAGGAGATCAATCATTTGACACTGCCCACAATGGGGAGCAGCAAAAAAGGAGTAGAAACTGGACAGCCAACATGATGTGATGAGCATGAGCCAAATCATAATCTTTGAAGGTTGCTGAGTAAATACAGTAATGAAGGTACGTAAAATAGTTAAATTACTACCTTAATGCATATGTGCCATATGTCTCCTGTGCGGTTCTTCTGTGGATCCAATGCTAATTCAATCATTCCATCATGAACACTGTCAAGCATTCCCATATAACGTATATTTACTCAGCATGCTTTACGCAGATGTAAATATGAAATATGAGAAAAATGAGCATGAGCTCACCAGGGATAGTACTATCCCTGGCAAGATGAATGAATGGGTAGTTCAAACTGTTCAATATTCCAAAGTCTTTGTAAATATATGGTACTCTATCCTAAGTGTAACAAATCATTTGAAAATTTACTACATACTAAAATTATAATGGTATCTCAAGGTGATACAACGTCAATTACTGCAGAAAAGATTATGCTGGGTTCACCAGAATGTTTAACACCACTTCATTCACATAGTTTCTAGGTTTTCTCCATCTTAGATGTAATGTTGCAATAGATGGAGGGATGTGACGATATCTACAAGTTGAATTTAAGATGAAACGTCCCTATGCTGTTCAGGAAGCTTTAACTTACATTTGGCATCCCCCCACTCCCTTGTTGATATAATTACAGGGGGGGAATTAAGAAGGGCATATGTTGTCCTTCCCGTTTCAAATATATTGGAATAAATAATGTAAGGCATCCCATACCCCTCTCTTCAACCTCTCCTATTTATCTCACAGTATGCATGGAAAACAACCTAACCCGCTGGATTTCCGTAATCCAATCTATGTTAGGTTAGAATGAGTCATTTTACAACAACATCATACCCAGTGAAATTCCACAAGTAGGGTCTAGGGAGGGTAGAATGTACGCAGACCTTACCACTACCATGTGGAGGTGGAGAGGTTGTTACAAAAAGACCCTCAGCTATTTCTGAAAGATCCTCTGGGTGATTTGGAGTTGCACAAGTGATGAATCAGAAAAGGGGACCACTGGAGATGGCTCGCTGTCAGGCGATCCCACTGATGTCAGAAGAGATGCCAGAATTTTGTCTCCCGCATCTGCACATGGATTAAGCTCTGGTGAGGCGAATCAATGCATTGATGCTGACAACAAAGCTGTTGGTGATGAGCTTCTCGGTCTAAGGTCACCGGAGCCCTGTCATTCTTTTTGTATGGGAGGTGACACTCAAATTACTCCTACACCGCCAAATTTAAACTGGGCAGAACGGAAGTTTGTCTTTTCCATCCAGAGGATTTGGAGGATAAGAAGGAAAGGAAAAAGCATATGAGGATTCCTCTGAATCTAATACCATTGAACATTGGGAAAAGAATGAGAAGAAATGGAAACCTTGATTGTTCCCTCAAGCTTGGCTGGGATTATAGCTATTACACCTTGTATACATTTTTCATTGGTGTATATTTACAAATCAGATCCTAGTCATATCAAATCATTTTGATTATGCAAATCATATAATATCTCAACATAAACAAATTTAATAGGCAGGATTAACAGTAGAAGAATTTGATATCTAGAATTTGCAACAAAGACCCGAACTGAAGACAACAGAATATACCATCAAAAGCGTGAGTTCAGTCTAACCTCTTTGGAAGAATTATGCAAAGTGTAACTGCAGAAGCATGCTGAGAAAAAATTGCAAAATTTATTCCACTTTCAATTTCTGATACTCCTAGTGGATGAGCCAGACCAGGGGAAACTTCGAATGAAGGGGAAGTGTCCAGCATTTGAGGAGCTTCTTCCTAAAAGCATGAGCACAAATAAAGAAATCAAATATTTAGGCTTCCCAAAAGACAGTAGTAATCTTGTCCACTTTTAAGAAAAAAGGTCAGCCAAGAAAGCAAAATTGGCCATCGTTTGGTTTACAAAATTAGGATAAGTTAGGATATATCATTTGTATTGTATAAGATCATAGGTGAGACAATCTATCTTCCGATGTTTGACCCAATGTATTATGCAGTGGATAAATGACCATAGTAACTTTACATGCAAGATGTAATTCTATCAGAATTTAACCACACAAAATTATATGATAAACCAGGGAAATAATTACCAATTATACAATAAATCAAGGAAAAGGCATAATTGGGGAGAGGGGAAGAGGAAGAAGAAGAATCTGTTTCGGTGAGGTATGACCACATAGCAGCATAAATCCAAAGGGGAGGTAGGGAGGTGGTCATTAGTCTGGCCTTGGGTTCAAACTTCTAAGAAAGCAGAAGATATAGCAACGTGAAAATGAGAAAACAACAAATCCTTCACCATTATACTTGAGGGACGGACTGTTCATGTCCTTACAAAAAGGAGATGACAGCTCTCTAGAGCAATTGGCTCCATCATCAATTACTACATAACACTCTTGATGCTACCAGAAAAATTAAACATCACAAAAAAGATCATCTACATAATATGTATACGTAGAATTGTGATTTCAGTTAGTAACAAGTACAGGGAACTGCTGTAAAGTGTACTCTTTCTGATAAAAGATTAAGTTCCATGTCTAATTAGTTAGAATATGAAATGTTAAAGTAGGTGCTCATACCACTCACTTAAAAAAAGCATTGACATAGACCTTAGTGACCCTACTCAAACATCAAACATGTGGCATTTTTGTGTGCATGGTTAGAAGGGAAGCTATAGGAATCAAACCTCATCTCCCGCAAATTAAGTCCTTCAAGAGTGCAGGAAAATGGAAGGGAAGTCATGACAGAAGCCGGAAGAAGCTTATTTTTCTGGCTGTAAGACATAGGTAGTGAAAGAAGTAAACATACAAAGAGAAAAGGAAGTGACATCCCTCCTACTTATGATTCAACATTTAGCTCAATCAATTCTAGATGTCTTTTTACATCAATGTCATCAGCAGGAGCTTGCACCGAATCACTTATCCGCAGAACTCATTTAACCCGACCCTGCATAAGTACCATTGCCCCTTCCCCTTTCACCTCTAGGAAAAACTTCTGGAATGAGCCCTTCTACTCATACTTTTTATATTAGAAGGAAAATTATCAATCCTATACCAGGCTCCGATCAAGGCTTATAGAAAGTATCAACCTTATTATAAACGGAGTCCTCGACAAAAAAATAAGTGTTAATATTCTTGTACTTTGTTACAAAATGTACAGTCCATTCATATACTCATAGTATTCATAGCATAATCAAAAGTAGAGATATTTAGGGATCTTCGAATAATACTACAAGGAAATTGATCAATCGGCTCTGTATTTTACATGCTATGAGAACAGGTTATCCTGCTTTGTAGATGATAAAAAAAAAACTCATCTGAACTCGCCAGAGTTGTGTTAGTGTACGTGAAAGAGAATTTCGTACCTGAAGTTTAGCTGCTGCCACCAACCTAGGTAGGAACGCCTCCTCCGATGTACAAAACTTCAGAATCCGGTGTTCAGAGGAGAAGAGCCTGAGACTATCACGCCGGCGAAGCTGCCGGAGATCGTGACGGTGAGTTCGTGGAACTATATTGTTCCGGTTAACAGTTACAATGCCGGTTGGACATTTCTGGAGGATTTGTGGTGGTCCTCTTATCATCGGGCCCTATTTTGGAGAAGAGAATCGTTTGGAATAAAATCTGTGCACTCACTTTTGTCATAATTTAAAAGGCATCAATCTCATATATAATATGGTGGTGGGGATATATGGAGTAGTATGATAAATAATAAAAAAAAAAAGTTAATTTGGTAATTTTAATATTATAATATTTAATATGTTATAGAAATATTTAGGTATTCAACATATATTTGGTATTTAATATTTAATATGAAATACTAGAATGCTAAATATTGTATAGAAATATATGCATAAATAATTTGTATGTCATATAATACTAACAAATATAATACTTAATAATATTAATTCAAAACTATTGGAATTTGATTACTTTATTTTGAGTGATCTTTTTATGAGTAATTGATAATTAAGGAAGATGCTTATATATTTATTTTTTTGTTATATAATTTTATATGTATAACTCGTTAATGTGATATAATTCAGATATTTTTAAAAGTCAAATCAATTTTTTTTTTGTAAATGAATATATATAAGTTAAAGTTGAGTTATTAATTTATCATATCACAAAACACTAAAATCGAAATTTATATTTTAAAAAGCTTGCTTATGAATTAATATTACTCTAGTGTATGAACCTACAAAGTCCAAGAATTTTATTTGTTATTTTATATGTCTTGAAGTGCGAGCGACGTCGGTGAGATTTATCACCAGTGGACTGGTGGACAGTCTTGGATCGGCCATTTTTTTGTTGTAGAATGGGGTGCAATTACTCATTTTATTATTACTTCCATTAAGTATAAATAAAGTAATTACTTCCTCTATTTCATGTTAAATGAATATGTATAGTACTGTATGCTTATTAAAAAATATCTAAAAAATTATAATTTAAAAAGTATTCTTTACTATTGTTCTTGTGAAATTATAAATATAACTTAATAAGTATGCAATTCATCTCTTAAAATATTCCGAACTTCATTGAAAGAAAGGACAAATATAAAAAAAAAATCAAGCATTCATCTCAGACTTTAATAAATTCAATTACTCTGAATTCTACCTGTATGGTATAAATTGAGATGAAAAAACTAAGATGAATTGGAACTAGTCCCTATTGATTCCACACTTCTTAAAATACTAAAAATAAAAAAATAATTTTACTATATCACTCTCTAAATATAATAAATATTATACTATACTCACCGAACCATCTATGGCCCAATAAATACGAATTTTAATAGGACATCCAACAGCTCAACGTCACGGATATGCCATGAACATTGATTATACTCTTGTTTGTTACAACAAGAAATTTGTACAGCGACTGAACTATACTATCCTCATTTTATAAATCGCAAATTTTGCCTCAGCGTCTACCATCTAAGGCTTTCATAAGACGTCAGTCGTCACTACATAACTAGTTTGTATATCACATTTAAAAGAAAACTTACATCTTAGGCACTAAATCTATGGAAGTACATAAATGATAAAACTGATGAAATATTCTTTCGAACATGTGCAAAAGTCAAATACAACATAGCATTACTAAGAATGTAATAAAGGACTGCAACAATTCAACGTAACATACTAGCAAAATGTAAGATTAAATCAGGCAAATAAGTAAAATACAAGTCCTTTTCCTTGTAGACATTGATGAACAAGAGTCGTCTATTTGTTGTTTAAAATCAGAGCAAATTACTCTCGACCATAAAATGACCATCATCCATTGAACATTCACAACTAGCCAAAGAAATAGAAATGCAACAAGAAGATGAATTCAATCCAATGCAAAATGACTCTGGAGAAAATATGATTAAAACATATAAAAGGATCAACATATCAAAAATTTAAACCAGCTTTCAAATTCATACAAGTAACATTGTCTTCTAAAGTTAAAAGGCCAAAAAGGGAAGGGATCAAACATACTAAACCGCCATACTAACAAGGACAAAAAGTAGGCATAGCGCCAACCCTCCTTACAATTCATCATGCTCATTTCTTCGACTTCTTAGATCCCCTGCAAGGATATATTCTCATCAAATGATGTTCAAACTAGGCACTAGGAGAAACTACAATTAAAATTGCTGATGAACTTACTGGGCTGGCTGGGCTGGAGCGGCAGCGGCTGGTGCTGCAGGTTGCACTGGCTTCTCTCCTCCTGGTCCCTGAAATTTGAATCAGAAAAGATGAGCAAAAATCATACGCAGTTATTTAAAAGGGCATAAATCCCATAATCGCATGAAACATTTCTTAAAACCATAAAACTTGAAGTAGAGTAGAGCACTCCATCAAGTGTCAGAGCCAACTTTTCCCTGGAAATTTTAATGAGCTTGAAACAATTACCTGAGCCAAACGTTCCTCTCTCCTTGCAAACTTTCTTTCTCTGCTTGCCTTGTTCTTTGCCCTCCTAGCCTCAAATTGGTCAGACAAGGTCTTCTCTCTAGCCTTCTCAGCCTTTGTCTTGTGGATATTTTCCATCAGCACACGCTTGTTCTTGAAAACATTACCCTTCACCTTCATGTACATGTCATGATACATGTGTTTGTCAATCTTCTTTGATTCCCTATACTTGCGAAGCAAACGCCTGAGGACTCTCAATCTCCTCATCCAAAGCACCTTGGTAGGCAGTCTAGCCTCCCTGGTACCTTTGCGCTTACCTGAGAAAAGAACAGACATCAAACAACAGAGCAATTTCACCTGCTAATATTCATTAGTAATTACAAAGAGAAGGCAGAAATGGCATAGTTCAAGCCACTTAACATATGAGCAAAATAATCTTTTATACCAAGCAACCAAAAAGGTGCCTACATTGAAATAACTTCTCAAGGTATGGACTTAACATATGAGCAAAATAATCTTTTATACCAAGCAACCAAAAAGGTGCCTACATTGAAATAACTTCTCAAGGTATGGACTATGGAGTACACAAAAAACTATTTAATTAGGATAAAAAGGTGAAGTGACACTAAATATAGGCTTATATTCCCTCTATCTAACTTCAATTGGCCTAGGGCCATCTATGGCCAAAGACTCTCCTAGGAAGTTCACCTCTTATATTCTTCTCTATTTTGATTGTAAAAATGAGTTATCAAATCCAAGTCCTTCTAACATTTTAACCACTGTTTTGAAGAACATAAAAACCAATGTCCAATGGTTGACAGCAAACTTATAGAGCTACCTAAAAACTGAACTAGGTCATGTAAATAAGTTTCTGCAATCAAAGTCAAGACAAGGATGTACCATATCCAGAGTGACGGCCTTTCCTCTTGGCCTCCTTCATTCTACGAGCACGAGATCTTGAGTGAATTTTGGTTGGTTTCCTGATGATGAAACCATCCTTCACCAATTTCCTGATGTTTTGACCTGCACCAAGTGGAAATGAAGGATTACTGGCAGTTGATGGAAACTACGACAAATAATAGTTGCCACAGTGACATAGGGAGAGCTACAAGGATTGCAACTTGCTTCCACAAGCTCAACCAATTAAGCTTGTTACAGCAAACATGTTGTAGTTATCCAGATTGAGTAAGCATTAGTATCATTTTGTCATCTAAACATCAGATTAAGAAGCAAATAACGCAAAGCAGCAACACCAAATAAATATCTGCCAATACAACAACATACCCAATGAAATCCCACAAAGTAGGTATCATTCCATATTGGCATCTACCAATAACAAAGATAATTACAGGTAATTGATACCACTGTTTGGTAACCTATCATTACTGGTTAAATTACAATGACGGTGATGTAATGAACATATACAACTCAATTACATTTCCATCTCACGACTCAAAAACTTCAGCTAATATAACTTGTCACATAACCTATCCACATCTGCCAATAATTTCAATCCACTACATCTTCAGTTGCCCAAAAAATCAGCATACTTGTTTATTCCCATCCATAAACACTAAAACAACCATCCTTGTTAATCAAGTTTACCAAAAACAAATATGTTTCCAACGCTAAAACCCAAGAAATATCGTTCTATGCTGACAATGTGTATATGTAAATAACAAAACATTAGTATGCTGCTAGTCTCGTGAACATTGCATAATGAGTATACTGATCAAATTCAAAACAGCAACTCTAACAAAAGGTGAATCGATAGTAACAGTAAATTAATCTAGGGTAGACTGGAGCTTAACTGATCAAACTCTACTACATAAATATACCTAAACAGTATATTCAGTTGAAACATTTTAAAGTTGATCAAAATCCAAACTTAAAACCTCCACACACAAAATCAATGCCTACATGAGAGTATATTTCGTTCAACACTACGGTTGATCAAACTCCAAAATTAAACACTCCACACAAGAAAAAACGGTGAAACGATAAAGTAACATAACCTAATCATCGTTGGAGCTAAACTGATCAAAACCTACAACAGATCTTTCACAAACAGAATCTATAACATACAAACAAGAGATTACATAGATAGCATAAACGTAAATAGATATTGATAACAAAAGACAACAGAAACATACGGGAATTGGCCATGGAGATTTCATTGCCTTCATTAGGATCAAGCCAAACTTTGCCTCTTCCACACTTGAGGACACTAGCGGCGAGCCGCTTCTGGAGCTTCAACGAAACCATTTTCGATTTTGTGAAGCTGCGAACGAAGGAGAAATGGACAGTAGTTGGGAGAGGAGGCTTTTATACTTCTGAAATTAATGCCCTAGGGTTTTTCGAAATGGGCTTAGACACTGTCTTTGGTCCAATGGGCCTCTTAGTACTGAGGATTAGAACTAATTGCACTTGTAGACAGTTTTAAAAAAAAAAAAAATTATTTAATATTTCATAGTTAATGCTAACAAATTTCAGACAAAAAAAAATTAAAAAAAATTACTGCTCTTCTTCTTCTATCATTATCACACAATATAGAAAAAAATTATAATACAATTGTCACTGCTTATAGACATGAACCTATGTGATCTATAATATCGAAGAATCAACGAATAAGTTATGATTAAAAGTGAAATCATTTGAACTCAGAATTAGCTAGTTCTCATCAAAATGTTTTAAGGTATAACAACTTATAAAATTCAATATGTTTCGTAATTATAGAATTTAATTTTTCAATATTTAAGTAAACTTTGAATACAAATTACTAGAAAATGTATTTGTTCTCAGATTTGTTATATATGTTTTAAGTTGTCTCTTAAGTGGCTAGAATTATATAGTTTAGAGTTTAGACCATGAATTAATTAGGGAGCCCAAAATCAGCTAGTCGTGGCGTATATAATCTAGAGTCCTTAGAGTCACGTGAACAAGTTATATTAAGTTCATAATATAGAATTATAAGATGATGATTAAATAATTATTAGGGAGTGAACAAATTTTTGACTAATTTATTGGCAATTCTTCTTAGGAAACTTTCACATATAGCCACTTAAAAATAGTCTAATTACTCTCCATAGATATAGTTTGATAATTACAATTCGTAGTTACATGTTATATGGAGGAGAGAGGCAAGCAAGACTGGGAGAGGGAGGGGATTAAAGAGTGGCCGAAGAAAGTGAATTGTATATGTATATATGGGTTAGCTAATTGTATATTATACATATGTATTTGTATATATGAAAAGTGAGATTGGGAGAGGGAGGAGAGAGACGAGTGAGACTGGGAGAGGGAGGAGAGAGGCGAGCAAGATTGGGCGAGGGAGGAGAGAGGCGAGCAATAGGGGACAGAGAGTGGAGAGAGGTGAATTTTATATTATACATATGCATTTGTATATATGGCAAGCAAGATAGGGAGAAGGAGGAGAGAGAGAGGCGAGCGAGAGATGACATAGAGTGGGAGAGAGGTGAATTGTATATGTATATATGTTAAATAATTGTATATTATGCATATGTAATTGCATATTCTGGAGAATTATGCATATACAAACGTGACTAATTATACAAACGCGAAGTCAACCCACGTAATTTATGTATAATGTTAGTCGCAAGTGATAATTATAGCAAACTATATATGATGAGTAATTAAATAGTATAAATTTGCCTAACACCTAATTTTCCCTTTCCTATATCACTTCTATTTAATAAATACTTTGTCTACTTATAAGATTAGATAATTTCTCAATACTAACAAAAAAAAATTTAAAAACCCTTTCTTATATGGTGATAGATTGAAATTTGTGGAAAAGAATGAAATATTTTCCATTAGAAAATAACCCTTAGTATTTATAATTTAATACTCCCTCCATTTAAAAAAGAATGACCTGGTTTGACTTGACACAAAGTTTAAGAAAATAAAGAAGACTTATGAGTCTTGTAGTCCTAAATTAAAGTTACGTGAAATCTACAAACTGACATTATTGTGGACTTAAACATGTCACGTGAAAAGTTGAAATTAAAATGTTACAAAAAAAATAAATATATATCATTCTTTTTTAAACGGAGGGAATAACTAATATGAACCAAGCTAAACTTTTTTTTCTAGAAGATCCGGGGAAAAAAATTTGTAATTAACCATAAATAAATTATGTGAATACACAAGAACACATGCATGTATTTAGCTAGGGTTGGTATCCCTAACTACTTATAACATGCATTATTGTGGCTAACTAACCCTAGCTAGCTACATTCGTAGCTAATACGCGTCAAGCGCTAAATTTTATCTTTTTTTCTATTTCCAGACATCGAAAAATTAAATAAATATTATAATAAACCATAAACAAAAATTACATGGTTATATTTAAATTTATACACATTTTTTCATATATACATAATATGATTCATAATGTAATGGTAATTATTGACATGCTGGAACATTAGTTTTTCCATTGAATACTGTTTTGGCATTTTGACATGTTGCTGCTTGTAGAGGTCCAGTTGTACCAGATGGAGCTATATCAATATCAGCCAATTCAACTCCTTCACATGGAGCTGCTTCACTGCAATTAAGTGATACTGGAGCTTTTGTATTTGTTGTCCCCCTTATGTTCTTGAAGTGAATATCTTTTAGTTTCACTTTTGATGGCTATACCAAACAAAATATAATAATGTTTAAGTGACTAGTAAAATTAACTCAAATTCATGTGTTATGATGATATATTAATAGTTTACCCGTGTCAAGTGAACGATTCAATCATCAAGAGGTTACAATTAAAAATGTGATTTGAGGTATTTGTTATCTCTCGAGTTAATTTGTTTAAAAAATCACATATTAAATTATATTACTATTTCAAATTATTATAGTGATCTTAATATTATTGTCCCAATAGAACTCAAGGTACTTGTTATTTATCATTCGCATAGATATCGAGTAATTATGTCGAACAAGGCTTGACTGAAAAGAAATTATCACCTAGTGTTATTTCTCATTGGCATAGATATCGAGTAATTATGTCGAACAAGGCTTGACTGAAAATAAATCAGAGTTCGGAGCCTAATAGGTATAAAATGTTAATAAAAATTTCAAAACGGTATATAAATTTTAAATTTAACCAAAACGGCAAAATCGCCGGTAGAGCAGCGATTTTGCTCGCCGGAAAAAGCAAAATCGCTGCAACACCAACGATTTGCTAAATTTAATAAAAAAAAATTTAAAAAATTTTTTAAAATGAAATCGCTGCCATGGCAGCGATTTACAATATAATTTTTTTTAAATATTTTTTAATAAATCGCTGCCTGGGCAGCGATTTATCTTATTTTTTTTAATTATTTATTAGAAATTAAAAAAAAATTTAAAAATAAATCGCTTCTGTTGGTAGCGATTTACCTTTTCTTTTCTTTTCTTTTTTTTAAAATTTAATTAGATTTATATTTTTTTTAAAAAAATAATTTGTATAGGCAGCGATTTTCCTTTTTTTAAAAAAGAAATTATAAATCGCTGCTTAATTAAAAAAAATTTTAAAAAAATAAAATAAAATGTAAATCGCTTCCAACAACAGCGATTTATCTTTTAATTTATTTTTTTAGTTTTTCTTTTAATTTCTAATAAATAATTAAAAAAAATTAAGATAAATCGCTGCCTAGGCAGCGATTTATTAAAAAATCATTAAAAAAAATTATATTGTAAATCGCTGCCATGACAGCGATTTCATTTAATTTTTTTTAAAAAAAAAATCCATTAAATTTAGCAAATCGCTGGTGTTGCAGCGATTTTGCTTTTTCCGGCGAGTAAAATTTCTGCTCTACCAGCGATTTTGCCGTTTTGATTAAATTTAAAATTTATATACCTTTTAGGAATTTTTGTAAACATTTTATACTCATTAGGCTCTGGACTCAAATAAATCATCACCTAATGTTATTGCTTTAGGTTAACAAAATCGATCTAAACTGAGATCTCACGACTTTCCTTAGGTATTGCGGATACCTAAGTTTAGGGGTGTCTAGCACATAGCAACATGGTTAAGGGTGAGTGCATATACACTAAAATTTCTAACGTCCTAACATATGTGTCGAGTAACTATTTAGTGAAAAGTATAGTTATGATAACTTTACCGCAATCTTGTTCTTGGAATTATAGTGTTGATCAATAAGAATTGGATTTTTAACATCATCCAAGACAATATCTTCATAAACAACATCAGAAACTTGTAGTGGAGATGAATCCATATAAGTCTTAATTCTTGCACCATTTGTTGTACTGTGGAATGTACAATTTTTTATATAAACTTTTGTAACATCCTTTTCATCTGGTCTTTTTCCAAGGCTTCCAATGCTGCACAAAAAATTACATTTAGAATTTTTAAAAGCCTACATTTAAAAAAAAGGTTAATTAGTTATATTTTTAATTCCTCAATTATTGATGATTTGCAATTTTAATCCTAACACTATCAAAAGATTATTATTTTTTACGGAGTTCTTTAGACTATCTTATTCATCTTTTACTTATGTGAAAAATTAATCGAAAAAAGTACATAATATTAAATTAGTAATAAAAAAAACTAACCTTATTCCATGTCCAGGGCCACAATGAATATTATTGACAAAAATATTGGTAGTACCATGCCCAACACTAATGCAATCATCACCTGTCCCAATGTTGCTATCAGTAACATTGATATTAATTGTTTCACTTATATGAATTCCATCAGTATTTGGACTTGTTGCTGGTGCTGTAATCTTGATTTTTGAAACTGTAATATCACTACTATCAGTAATTTTCAAGTGTACACCTTTGGAATCCACAAAATTAATGCCATTGATGGAAGAACTCTTCACAGTTTGAAATACAAGAGACTACACACACATTAACAAAAACAATAATTAATAACTTTTAATTAGTGAAAAACGACTATAAGTTGAGTGATCATCCGTACTTACAGTAGGAAGAGGAGCAGAGCTTCCGGTTTTGTCAGCAAACTGCCAGCTGGCATTTCCTTGTCCGTTTAGAGTTCCGCCACCTGTAATAACGACACCGTCCACGTGTTCGAGGGATATCCATGAGGCACGTGAGTACAAACTTATGTCTGTATTTGACAATACTGTCCCTTGAATTTCAATAGTAATGGGCTTTGGACATGTACATGGGCCTTGAAAAATAGTTTCTCCTGTAGTGAATGTTCCTGGTGGAATAACAACTTTTGCTGGCCCTGTTGATTGACAAGCTGCTCTCCATGCCATCATAAATCCCTAGTAAATTTCAAAAATAAAAGTTAGGCCTCTGATTTATTTTTGGCTTTAGGAGGCGGAGCTAGAAATTCAGGTATACGTTCGGGTCTTACCCGAGTGCTATCTGCAGTGGGATCTGGTCTAGCTCCGTGCTTGGTAACATCGAAAACTGTCTCCAAAAGGCCACGACGCGAACCAAAAGGTGCACATTCTGCAACTTTTGATGATAAAATGGCTATACCCAAAAGTAAGAATAATCCTACAATATTATTGATTTCTAATCCTTTTGGAATAGCCATTGTGGTTGTGGCCTAAATAGGAAATTGAAAAAAATAAAATAAAGAAGAAAAAGTGAGAAATTAAAGAAGGAAAGGGACCCTTTTGAATGGAGATAAACAAATCTTTTGCAATTTTAATATCAATCTTCTTACACCATACAAAAATTATTGGCTAATGTTTAGTTTGTTTTATTTCTTGTTTATGTTATTTCCTACATTTTAGCTAAATTGAAGTTTAAAAACTTCACCTTAAATCATGAACAGAAAATAATTTGTGTGGCCTATAGAAGTTAGGTCCTCTTGTAAAATACTCCCCTGTTTCAAAAATAATCTAGTTTGACTTGGAACGGTTTAAGAAAAGAAAGAAGACTTTTTAATCTTGTGATTCTAAATTAAAGTTATGTCAAATGTACCAAAATGTCCTTTAATCTTGTGATATTAAACATGCCACGTGGAAAATTAAAGTTAAAGTGTTGCAAAAAAAAAAAGGGACATTCTTTTTTAAACAAACTAAAAAAGAAATAGGAACATTCTTTTTGAACGGAGGAAGTATAATTTAACTTTTTAGTTAAATCGTATGGTATCTGACTTATTAAGTTCGATTAATTTAAATTCTTCAAGCACTAAGAGGGAAGTATCAAATTAAGTTTTGCGCCTAATTCACATTCCAAAAAAGAGGACGATTGCTTATGGTTCTTGTCTTTAAGTAACCGACATGGGATTCATACCATTCATCACCCCCTCACGCCTAGATCCATACATTTTTATATGAAGTTCCACTGCTTGGTCTAGTGCGTGCGCATTCACGGATCAAGGGTACTTTTACCCCGCAACTGTCTAGGATCCAGAGAACCCTCATTAAGTGTGGTCGAGTCTATCTCTAATATTATGTCAAATACATTTTGGATCTAACTCAAATTCAAATATAAAACTAGTTTATAGAAATTTTTCCATGCTTAAGGTTACAACCTACATCTAATACTAGGGTATCTGACACCCCCACAACTCGATGACAATTGTCCATCAACACGTTCATTTGATTTTAAGATTTTCATACGTTATTATATAAGTATATAAATAAATAAATTCAAAATTTATTCATGATAAGATCAAAATTAATATATATATATATATATATATATATATATCGAAGCTTTCACATTAAATTTCTTACAAAAGAACTTAATATATATATTAGGAAAACAAGCTAAACAACATCTGCTAAGAAAAGTCTTTTAACACATGAACACATGCAAGCAATGAACCAGACTAGTAACTATTGCGGTTATTATCTCCAAGGTATATATATAAATAAATACCCTATAAGTTGATACTTTGATAAAAATTACTACTATTACAACATCCATCTTAGTAAATCCTCAGCGATCGCTGACTTAAAATCTTGTATTAAGAGGAAGTCAAACCAGAATAAAATGGTACCCCGGTAGCAGGTATCCACTCACTCCCTTGAATAAAATTCCCAACAGTGAATTGACTCGCCTCAGTAGAGCTATTAATGACCCGATAACCGGGCCATTTCACTCTAGCACTAGTATTTGAACCGGGTCCCCGGTTCAAATACTCACCATAATAAAGTGTGTTCAATGCAAAATCACCACTCCATTCTAACCAACCAGCAGGATCAATTAAGCTACCAATATTGGATAAGAGAACTACAGTTCTTGAATATTGTTTCCATGGTCGTCCTAAGTAATTTTTGAATGACGATAGAACAGGAACTAAATCCGATGCAGCTTCCACTTTACAATTCAAGATTGAAATTCCAGTGTTTTGATTTGGATCCTCTCTTCCTTGTGCTGTGAACAAGTTCTTCTGATTCGGGTTAGGTTTACGAGCATACAAGTTACAGTTCTGGAGAACAACAGCTGCATTACCTGTTTGAAGACATAATTTAACAGTTAGGATCGAAGTAATCAAATGTCTAGTATAGAAGCTAATAACATACTAATATATTGAAAGAGACATAAAGAGTTAACCTGGTTTGATGACTCGATCACTACAGGAAAACTGTGAATTACATGGGAATTTATTTGGAAATTAGTATGAAAATTTGCAGGAAAATAAGTTTCCTGTGAATTTTCGTACCAACCCTCATGTAATTCACATTGTTTTTATAGTGAATCTACATATATCTATTAGCAGAAATGAGTAATCTATTATATATAAAAGAATGTACGAGAGAAAAGTTTATATAAGGTAACATATTTGGATATATGACTTTTTGATTTTGACCGTATGAGATATTAACTTAATGGCCAAAAAAGAGAGAAGGTTAAATTAAAAATTTTGACTTATAAACATTTTTAGTAAATTTATTAAATATCGTATAACAACTAAACTGTTTAAATGAGATAACTATACAGTTTCAGAATGTTACCAAAAATGAAGTCAACCGTCCCATAGACATCGCAATCGCGGTAAAATTGTCGAAGGGAGTGGACGTAGAGGGTGTCTTGATAGGCAACAAAGCTACATTGGTAGAACGCCGATAGGTCGGAGCCGCTCCGCAGCGCCACCGCTTGGTGCTTGCTTGGTCCGGCATAATTCTCAAACGTAATGCCTCTAGCTAAAAATCCATTTCCCACCACAGCTGCAATTTAAAAAGATTCAAAGATATTATGTTTTATAATAATAATCTCATATTCGATAATTGAATTTGACTTTTTATATTCATATTGAAACTAGACTTAAATGCCTTTGGATTCTGCTTAAACAATTTATTAGGGATGCATGGATATATTATTTATGATCTGAATCATCAAAATTAATAATTTTGACTCTAATACTATATTTATTTTTAAAAATTACTTAGATCTAATGCATTAGCTATATATATTAGTAATGTGAACATAGTAACTTATCTAGACCTTAGGTTTTAATTAGAAAACTAACTAGTAAGTATTCATAAATATTTAGTTGTGGATTCAATTATTATTATTATTATTCAAAAATCATCGGGGTTCAATATCTATAAAAAAATTTTACTTATTTACAAATAATGTCATTTTTTGTTAAAAAAATTGAATAACTTCTTGACCTTATCTGACTCATATCTATACTTAAAGCTATACTTTATCATAATTTTTCATATTTAAAATTTAAAATATTTAATCGAATATAAGCATCATATCTATCATACCATAACTCTAGGTGGTCCTAAATTAAAGGCTAAAGCTACATATTGCTTCAAGTCGAGCTATTTAATTAATTTTTGATGTGGATTAAAAAATTATTGGAGAGATGAACCTAACCAGACAAGAAGACATGGGATCATTAATTATAAGAGTAGTACTCTAAAATAAATCGTGAAATAATTAAAATATTTTTTATTAAATATAAATATAAAATTTAAATCAAACTATTGAATTTTATCGAATTTATAATTTTTAAGGTAGCTCATATGCTTAGATTTACGAGATAGGACCAAATTAATGTTGAGGTAGTTGTTGTGGGGTCCTTTTATATGTTAAATATCATTCTTAATTGTAATTAGAGATGAATTTAATATTTAAAATTTATGAATTTTTATTTAGCAAAATATGAATAAAAAGTATTGATTTTTCATAAATTTGTTAATAACATTGTGATAAACGACAATTTTTAATTGATAGACAATACTGATATTTGAATTTTATGAGCGATTCAAATCCAAATTTTTCCTGCTTCTTCGGTTCCTATTTTAAAGGTACTTCGTATTCGTCTTTTAGGGATGTAACAGTACAATTAATCAATTATTTATCTTTTAAAATATATTATATGAATTTTTCGATTCCTCCATTATGCATGACAAAATTTAGATTTTTTAAAATCGTCTCAATCATAAATAGAGTATAATAAATCTTGTTTTTCCACACCGACAATTAATCCATCAATTTTTTCATAACCCTACATGTTCAATGCCTAACATTTCATGTCAAGATCTTTCACTGTCTTTTTAATAATTCATACTTTGAATTTTTGCGTAACACAAATATCTACACAATAATATCTAAAGGAATAACTAACTTATTAAAAGCGAAACGCGTCTTAATTATGATTATTTTTCAGTCTTTTAATATAAATTTGAAATTTCGAATTAAATATGAATAAATCCTATATATTCACCTCTTCTCGATGATACTTATCATCTTTACTTTTACAAAAAACTATTCCTTTCGTCCAAATTTCAATAATTGTTTTTCACTATTGACTTGACACACACCTTAAAAAAGTAACTAATAATCTGGTCAATATTAGTATTATGTTAAATTAAATGTTTTGAGAAATGTATTAACAATAAGGATAAATTATCTCTTGATAACTAAATAAATATTACTAGACAACTATTTTTAGTGTAGCGAATAAATAAAGATAAACGGAGGAAATACTACGTAACATAATTAGATTAGTAAAAGAATATTAGAATAATTCTATCAACCTATTAATTATAGTCATGTATGTACATGACCCATGATTAAAAAATTGTTCACACCAATAATATGAAATTAATCAAGGTCTAAATCATTGAATTAATTTCAACAACTCATGACACTACATAAAAACGTTCTTTTGTTCAAATAATTATCTAACTTATTTTAAAATCATTAATCTCAATTTATATTTCTCGAATATGAGTATTGTAACATATAGTTAAATTTGAGATAACTTTACACCACCTATCAATTAATGTATAAAGGTTAAATTCGTATTATTAAAATAGGGAGTTTTGAACTTACCAACGGTAGCTGATCGGAAAGTAGTCCATCCATCGACGACGTTCCGATTACCCTTTATTACTGTTTTTCCGATCCCATCTCCGATGAACATTATCATACTTTTCTTTCTTTCAACATCAATATATTCGAAAAACGTTCCCGCCTTGATGTAAATTACAAATCTTGTACTACTAGAATTTGGTGCAGCACTTAACGCTGCATTAATAGTAGTAAAATTACCACTACCATCTTTAGCCACAACCAAATTGAACTTAATTTGGTTCACCGGAGCTTGTAAAAGCGTCCTGTCCTTTTTTTTCAACCATTTCGGGTACCCATTCTTCATGGTCCCGTACTCTGGGAAGACTTCGTTAGAGTTTGATGACGACCTAAAATTAAATTATAATAAGAGACTTTTTAAATTTATTCATGATTAAACAAACGAAGACGAAAAAAAAAAGTAACTAATTCAAAATGATGGTAAGTAAAGGAGAAAGGTAAATGTTTTACTAAATAATTATATAGAGAAATTTAAAGTAATTTACTCACTCCATCACTAGGAAAACTTCGACAAATTCTTAAAAAAAAAGAAAAAAAAAGGAGAAAATGCACAAATATATCCAACTTATGCCCGAAATCTAAGAGACGTACTTATACTATTCTAAGATCCTATTACCACTGAATTTAGTTTATAAATAATTTTGTACCTCCTTTCGGCCTACGTGACACTATCTTGCGGGCCCCGTGCGTGTTGACATTTCTTTTCAAGTTAGTGTCACGTAGGCCAAAAAGAGGTACAAAATTATTTATAAAATAAGTTCAGAAGGTAATAGGACCTTCGTATAGTATAAGTGTGTCTATGAGATTTCGGACATAGGTTAGGGTCTACTTATTTATTTTCCCAAAAAAAGAAAAAAAATATACCATATTCATTTTAATTCATGTGTATTAGTTTGACAAAATACATAATTTAAAAAAAATAATAAAATATTTCAAGTATTATGATCGAAAAGTTAAATTATACTATTGTATATGAGAAAACTCCATTAAATTCATTTTGTATGGTGTTGTTTGTCAAAAAATAAAATTTAAGAAATAAAAAAAAAGAACGAGTTTAATTTAGAAACTTGTCTAAAGTATCTCTTGTGTGATAATATAGAAAAAGACGAAAATTTTAAAGTTAAAAATAGTTTTCCAGAATAAAAAATGTGTTACGGCTTTAAGAATATGTTATAGATAAATATGTCAGATAAAATGAAACAGAATAAGGAACATACTATTTTTTGAATCATTCAATATTTTGAGGGTTTAAAATAGATGTTTTAGTGGCCTTACCCTTGAGACGACCCTGTTTTTAACTTCTTAAGCATGGCAAGAGAGTTGCTCACATGTTGAGATATAGTATGCAAGTTCTTCTCAATGTATTGACTCAATTTGTGTTTACTTTTGTGAATTCCTTCAAGACAAGTATCTTGATTTGTCATTGCACCACTAAGAAGTGTTTGTAGATCATTATAGTGCTTTAAAGGTGAATTACTATTATTTTTAGTAGAAAGATCATTAAGAGTTGTTTGTAACTCATCAATAGTAGTATCACCTAAAAGTTCAATACAATCATCTAATGCCCTTTTCTCAATAGGGTCCAATTTGGACATATGGTGAAGCATGTTAGAGCAATTTTCAGCAGAGGATTTGACTTCATTCATTGTGACATTGATATTGGAAGATATGATTTCTGGAATTGATTTTTTATGAAGATTTGGGATTAATGAAAGAGTGGAAATGCAAAGTTGAGGGTAAAGTGTGTCTTGGCAATGTGAATTTGCAATTTGGATGTTTTTGTGAACATGAATTTGTTGATTACTTGATACTAATAGTGATTTTGGGGGAAAGAAGAATGTGAGCAAGAAAATGGATGAAAGAGCAAGAAGAAGTGAAGGTTTCTTTTTTTGGATATACATTTTGTGGACTTTGTGATGGAAATGAGTAGTAAAGTTGTGCTTCTTTTATAGGAATTAAGAAGTTTCACTATATGAGATTGTTCAATAGGTCTACTAAACCGAGTCAGAATTTAAAATTTATGTCGGCAGAAATAAGACATTGATTAATTATTTAAATTATTTTCTTCAAAATTTAATATTTGTGTAAATGTTTAGGTTCTAAGGAAATCTTTCTCGACTTCAAATATTCTCAAAAAAACATTTTCCTCGAGGATATTTACTTTTTTTATAACTTATTTTTCGATGTTTGATAAGTAGAAAATACTATCTCAAATTGGTTAATTATGGGATCGTTGACCTTTTTATGTGATTTGGACAATTTTCATCGCTTAAGCTAGCATTTGAAATTGACTTAGATAAAAAATTTAATTTATTTCTTTACATAATATTAGAGCAAGACTCATTCTAATTCTCATTCACGATGTTGAACGCTCATATTAAAATTATTCACGCTCTAAATATTCAATCCTTGGTGTGAGTTTTTTTTTTTTAAAAGAATTCTTACTTTAATAATCCTTACTCTTGAACTAACATTTGAAATTAAATTAGGTTCAATTTTGATTTCTTTACAATTATATATGATATATTTAGACTATTTTTAGAAGTACAACAACAACGACAATATTATATACATGTATATTTAATAATAAATGGAATTTGAAAGGATAAAATGTACGTATACTTTATTTTTATCTCGTGAAAATAAAGTAGCATAGCACATAAAAATAAAATAACATAAAAAACAATAAATCGAACTTCAATATATTTATCAAGAGTAAATAATTATAAAAAAAAAATAATTGAAAAGAAGTAATGGTGGTATGGTTACTCATTGGTGGTTAGGTGGCAAGAACGTATAGGAATCTTATTGAAATCACATGTCTGCACATACTGCCGACACTGCAAAATCTTAAGTCAAGGATGTAAATGTCTGCATTATATCCGAAGTTTGATATTTATAATAGAATTTTGATTATTTTAAATTTATATTAGTGATATTAATATTTATATTAAGGCTTAATTATTTTTAAATTTATGTCAGGTCGGGCTTCATTCAAGGGGTAGCTCTTCCTATTGAAAACTTCTCCATACTAAAAATTTGAAGAAAAACCTTTGATCAAGAGAGAAATAACTTTGTTCACTAATTGACGGTTTCATTCTAAGTGTTGTTTCCCTTTTTCAGTACAATAATAGTATAAGATCTGATCTATTCATAAAAAGTTAAGATTTAAATAACTCATCTAGACATACATCTATATATATTTTAGTGTGTGCATTTTTCAAGTATAACAAGGAGGACCAAAGGGTGTGTTTCACAATTGGCTAGGAAAATACATGTGAAAAATCAGTAATCTTCTTATTATTTATTTTGGTATTTAATTAGTAATGTAAATAAAAAAAATATTATCTAATTAGCATTAATCAGTATGTAATCTAAAATATTAATATGGAGTGCGGCTGGGTCGAACAAGGTTTGGGGTGGCTCGGGGTTGAATGAAGCCGACTTGGAGCTAAGGGGGAATTCATATGAACCTTCACACTAAAAAATTACGTTATTTATTTATGATTAAAATTATTGAATATATTAAAGGGAAAAGGGTCAAAAATATCCTCCAACTTTGATTTATTATTTAAATTTATCTTCGTTATTAAAATAAAGTTAATTTTATCCCTCGCGGTTAAAATAAAGTTAATTTTACCCCTTCTATTACTAATTTCACCAAATTTACCCCTCATTAGATGGATTGACCCAAATTGACCCGAATTTTAAAAATAAAACCTATTTCTTATTTTAATCCATTAACCCGGTCATTTAAAATAACCCGACCCCATTCTCCCAAATCTCCTATACCATTTACCCATTCTCCTAAATCTCCATTAAATATGTCAAAGAGATAAAATTGGATCAATTTGGGTCAATCCGTCTAATGAGGGGTAAATTTGGTGAAATTAGTAACAGGAGAGGTAAAATTAACTTTATTTTAACGACGAGGGATAAATTTAACTTTATTTTAACAACGAAAGTAAATTTAAACAATAAATCTTGAGAATATTTTTGACCCTTTTCCCTATATTAAACTCACAAGAATAGTCAAAGGTGGTCCATATTAAAATTTAGGCGAAAAGCATGTGTCTAAGAGGCTAAAGTCCACAAATACTTTGATTTTGGTATTATTACTACTCCCTCCGTTCGATATTATTTGTCATGGTTTCTATTTTTTGAGTTAAACTATAAAAACTATGACTAACATTTTAAGATGTATTTTTCATCATATTAATATGCAAAAAATTGTAATTTATAGTACTTTTTATATATTTTAGAATATCTTATTTTTGTATTTAAAATATCGAATTAATGTGATCTAATTTACTTTTAAAAATTAGTCAAATTGATTTTCGATAAGCGCAATATGACAAATAATTCCGAACGAATGAAGTATTATTTAAGTCGCATTCGTGCAAAAAATTTGGCTGAAGTTCAAGCAGACTAAATCAAAGTTCATCTACTTGTATAGACTTTTAATTATAAGTGGCTAAATTAAGTTATTCTTGCTTGCATCTCAAGCACATATATATAACTAAAATCCTGCCATTTTGATTTAAACTTTAGTCACATGTGGTTAAATTAAGTCATTTTTTAGCTGAAGTTCATGCACATATAATTGAAATGTCATTTTTGCATAAATTTCAGAAAGAAATAACTCGATTTTAACCTTAAACAACTCATATTTAAAATTAGGATAATACTAAATGATCAGAAAATTAAAATATTTATAATATCTTTTTTATTCTTAAATAAACAAATCTTTTTCTCATTTTTTTTTATTTAAAAGGTATTAAAATTATAAAGATAAAAATATTCAAAACAAAAAATAAAATAACATAGAAAAAATACCATTTTGACCAAATTCTGACAAAATTTTCTGGCCATTTTTTTTCCTTTAAAATTATTTCAATTTTTTTTTTAAAATCTAGCTTTTAATATATAAGGCTTCAAGGCTAACATAGAGTTGGGCATTAGATTTCAATAGACTGGCCCCTTCTTGTCTTCGTCAGATTTTTTATTTTTTTAATTTTTCATTTAGTAGTCAAAGTCAGTATTGAAATTTCAATTAAATTTAAATTGTAAAGTATAAGATCCATTCAAAGATTACGCTCCAAATAATATTTTCTTCCCTGTCTTTGCAAATTACTTATTAAATATATGCAAATATTTCCTGATTTAGGTTACCATTTTAATTATATCCTTAAATTTTTTTAAAAAAAAGTTGTGCAAATTTAGGCCTTGAAAAAATGTCTTTTCAAATAATATTAGACTAATAGAATCTAATATTTGCTCCTATATTGCTTAAACTTACGAACAATACATTAGACTATTACCTAAGATTTACAATAACTTATTAACATTTTAGACGGTAATCTAACATTTTTTCATAAAACTTTTAATTTGTTCAAAAAAATCTCGAGGTCATGGTCAAAATATTTTATAATATGTAAAAAGAAAAAGAAACGAAAAATGCTGATCATTTACTAAACAGTTGACCCCAAAAAGATAAGCCAAACAAAATTTCATGAAAAATAATTAAATCGTTAAGAATTGAAGAAATGTGTGATGACCTTATATATGTGCATAAAAAATTCTAGCCGCTTACCATTCACGTGAAATGTAGTAGTATTGGTTTTAATTTAACAAAGATGAAATACCTTGTACAATAAATAACAAATATATTAGTTTCGATTTTTGAATTAGTAGTCAATGCACCACTCTCATTGATATGTATATTTTTAGGCATAAAGTTGTGAACTTGTTGTAAAATTTAATCGTGACATAATCAGAATTTTTTACTAAAAATATTTAAAAGGTAAAAATGTAAGGATATAAAGAAGGACTCAATGAGATTTACGACATTATTAGCAGCTTAATGATGTATAGTCCATTTAATTTTAGATCAATTAATTAATTAAACTACGTACTCATTTGATCATGTTAAACAATATTTATTTGTATGAATTAGTAGTTGTTGGATAATTCATATATTAAAGTATATACTTCATAAATTATAATATGTTAAAATCAAATAATTTCACATTCAAGCCCATTTTTCTAAGCTTTTTTCAAATAATGATAACTTAACTTTCTAATATCAAAATCAGTACTATAATCACTATTTGAACTTCATAAAATAACAACAAATCGACTTTGTCAAGCAACAATCTTTGTGAATGGATTGAAGAAGAGAAATATGGGAAGTGGTCTACCTTTCAAATTTAATATAATCGGAGTCAATTCAGATAAACATCGAAAAACAAGATTACGTTATACATTGAGTCATGTGATCAAAAGTGTAAGGATCTCTTTAAATTATATGTACTGACTTGCAATTATTTTTAGGATAAATTACAGAAATCTCACTTTTAAGTTCTCTTATTATCATTATCTTCTAGTAGTTTTATAAATTTCCAAAATCACTTATTTTTCACACATCAGATTAATGTATCAGCGCATCAAATTAATGTATCTGACACATCAAATTAATATATCTCGCGCATCAAATTAGTATATCATGTATAAAATGTACACCAGATTAGTGTATCATGTATAAAATGTAATATATCTTACTTCACGATTAATGTATCTCGCGCATCAGATTAACGCCTATATTATTGCATCAGATTGAGAGATTTTTGTAATTATAAACTTATAAGGGACAAATGGTAATCTTACTTTAAAAGTATGTGATTTATGTCCTTTGCCCATTATTTTTATACGATCAATTCATTTTAACTTGTTATAACATGTCTTTTATTTTTATCTCAACATTACAAAATCACGAGTTATTAATACTTTAAGGCAAATTTGAAGGCATTTATTTAGGCTCAAAACAAGGGAGGCAAATTTCATGTTCGTCTTGTGATGCACAGTTTAATCATATTGCTTCTTTAATTAATTAGTATATTATAATATTTGATTCATATGAACGATATCTATATGTTAAAGCGTATGATGTCTCATCTAGAAATTTAAGCTAATAGAAATAACATATATTTATGTATTCTCAACACGTCTCCTTACCTACATGTTTGATTCTTTTTGATGAGCAAGCACATGTAAATTCTTTTTGATAATAAGTGATAGTGAAATTTGATTTCAAAATTTTGCCAGTTCCGATACCATGTTAATATTGTATATATGTTTGATGTAATTATACATCAACACATATAAGAAATTGATGCATCCCTTTTCCTAATGAACCTTGTTTTGGAAGAAAAAGAAGCTTCAAGTCATATGATTCTTTGTTAATTAATTATTCTAAATCTGAATTCTTTGTTATATATATATAGTAGTTCACTAGTACACTTTCATGTACAATAATCACCATTTATATATCATGTCTAGCAATTATCATAATTCTAAGATTTTCTTCATGGCTCATTTTATGATATTTTTTCTATTTTTATCATTTTTTCAATCTTCTGCTAAAGATAATAATTCTCCTTCCATCATTTGCAAAAATACCCATTTTCCTAATTTCTGCAAATCAATGCTACCAAAAACTGGGAAATATAGTAATATCTATGACTATGGTCGATTTTCAATTCACAAATCTTTATCTACCGTTCATAAGTTCATTTCCATAGTTCAAAAATACCTTAAACGATCAAAAAATCTGTCGATTCCCACGCTTCGCGCCCTCGAAGATTGTCATTTTTTAGCTGATTTAAACAAAGATTATCTCTCAACAACATTCAAAACTGTTAATAAAACTTCAAAGATTTTGCCAATTTTGGAAGCAGAGGATTTGCAAACTTTGTTAAGTGCCATTTTGACAAATACACAAACTTGTTTAGATGGTTTCCAAGAAATTAATAGTACCTCTTTTGATCCTTGGAGTTTGAGAAATGACATTTTAACCCCTCTTATCAATGACACAAAACTTCATAGTATTTCTTTAGCCTTGTTCACAAAAGGGTGGGTTCCTAAGGACAAAAAAGGAACAAAAATTACTCACAAGAAGTTAGTTTTCAGAAATGGCCACTTGCCTCTGAAAATGTCTGAAAGAAATAGGGCTATATTTGAAACAATTAGCAGGAGAAAGCTCCAGCAACAAGCTGCTGACCAAGTTTTGGTGAGTAACACACACACATATATATATATCAAATTGTGAGCGGCTATATGAATCTTTGTTCCATTCAAGCTCAACTCATGTCATCATAACGTTCAAATAAATATAAATGTGAAAGTATATGTAAGTTGTACTAATAATAATAATAGAAGTCCTCTAATAAGACTGAAACTTATTCCCGACTAGTAGATATCACTGTAATGAATCTTTTTCCTTCATTGTGCCCTATCTTTAGCTAAGTTTGCGTTAATTGTAATAAATTTTAGGTCTTCAACAATAACTTCCTTCTATGTGATCTTAGGGGGGGGGGGATTTCCTAGCCAATCGTAATTTCTAAAATGCATTATAGTTACTGCATTGAAGGGAGCGTTAGAGAAATGATAATATTATCCATGTGCAACCTATAGGTCACGAATTCAAGTTGTAAAATTAGCCATTGTTAAATGCATTAGAGTAGGTTGCCTGCATCACAGTCTTTTAATGTGAATTTAAGTCTACGTTATTCCTATGGGAAAAAAATATTCCTAATATATTTTTTTTACTTTTTGAAACTTTGACATAGGAATATGATGACTATGTTAAGGTGAGAGATGTTGTAATTGTAAGCAAAGATGGGAGTGGGAATTTTAGTACCATAAATGATGCTGTGGCAATTGCTCCAAATAAAACAGTTGGTTCCAAAGGCTATTTTCTCATATATATTACTGCTGGTGTGTATGAGGAATATGTTTCAATTGCCAAAAACAAGAAGTATTTGATGATGATTGGTGATGGCATCAACCAAACTATTATAACAGGCAACCATAGCTACAATGTTGATGGATATACTACATTTAATTCTTCTACTTTTGGTAAGTACTTCCATAATTACTCAATTTTTTAAGTTACCATATTGAGCATGATAAGATCTACGTACAATCCGCTTTATGAAATTACATTAAACTAGTGTTGGTTGTAGCTTGTTAATGTAAATATTATTTACAATATCAACAAACAAAACATAAGCTCATATACATAAACATACAGGTTAAAAGTGATGTATAATAGTAGGCAACTCTTTATAGCAAAGCTAATATAATAACCTAAAACAAAGCAATAATCTTTGTATCATTAAATTGAACTAAAAGAACAGATGGTGTAAAGATAACTTAAATTCTATTTTTTAGAGTTTAAATTTTATACACTAACAACGTAATAAATATTTATACAATCAAGTAACTCATAAGGTAATTAAAGTACAATCTTTATAATAATTAAGCACTAATCGGTAACATGAGAAAACTAGTACTTACTCCCACTGACCAACAACAGTTGTCCACTATTGACTTGACACATGGATTAAAAACAGTAAATGATAAGAGTAATTTTACCAAATCACCCTTATTAAATATAAGTCATCTAACATTATAAAATGGGATGGAGGATAATATTTAATAGCAAGGGTAAAATAGACACAACGTGGTGAACTATTCATTGGTTTTATGAACTTCACAAGTATTGTTAACATCCCAAAATAATATGATGGACAAGTAAAGATGGACGAAAGGAGTAATTAACTTGTAATGATGTGTTAAAATTCACTCCTATATACTACAAACGACTGAAGTCCATAAAAAGGATTGTCGTGGGATGCATAAGATCCCTTCACCAGAGGTCTCAGATTCGAATGATACAAACAACAATAACAATATACCCAACATATAACTACAAGTGGCTCAAAAGAGGTTGGGTGTATGCAAACCTTAACCCTACCTTTTCATTTGGAGTCCGGAGCCTAAATGGTACAAAATGTTAACAAAAATTCCAAAACGGTATATGAATTTTTATTTTAACCAAAAGAGCAAAATCGCTGGAAGAGCAGCGATTTCGCTCGCTGAAAAAAGTAAAATCGCTGCCTTAGCAGCGATTTCTTTAATTTTTTTAATTATTTATTTGAAATTAAAAAAAAAAAAACTAATAGCAAATCGCTGCAAGGGCAGCGATTTGTCTCCAAATTTTTTTTAATTATTTTTTCAAATCAATTTTTTTTAAAATTTTCTTTTTTACAATTTTTAAAATAAAATTTTAAATTTTTTTACTACTTATTCCAAAATAAAATTTTTTTTACTGATTTTTTAAAATAAGTAATAGTCAAAAAAATTTAAAAAAATTGATTTAGAAAAATATAAAAAAAATTTGGAGACTAATCGCTGCACTTGCAGCGATTTGCTCCTAATTTTATTTTATTTTTAATTTCAAATAAAAAATTAAATAAATCGCTGCTTAGGCAGCGATTTATTAAAAAATCATTTAAAAAAAAATTATTTTGGAAATCGCTGCTATTGCAGCGATTTTGCTTTTTCCGGCGACAGAAATCGCTCCTCTTCTAGGGATTTTGCCCTTTTGAGTAAAATAAAAATTCATATACCGTTTTAGAATTTTTGTTAATATTTTATACCCTTTAGGCTCCGAACTCTTTTCATTTGAGTCACATAGGAATAAAAAGAATCCTGGTAGGAAGCGTTTCTTCCTCCAATGCTCTTTACGCAGCGCATATCTAGATTAGTCAGGGCCTAAAAGGGGTATTGCAATACTAGACAATGGGTGAGATACCAAAGAAAACTTAGATCCATATTTCTTAACATGTTTCTTCTTTTATCTACAGCTGTGGTTGGTCAAGGATTTGTTGCAGTTAACATAACATTCCAAAACACAGCAGGAGCAACAAAACACCAAGCAGTTGCAGTTAGAAATGGTGCAGATTTATCCACATTTTATAGCTGCAGCTTCCAAGGGTACCAAGACACATTATATGTACATTCACTCAGACAATTTTACAGAGAATGTGACATTTATGGCACAGTTGATTTCATATTTGGAAACGCTGCGGCAGTTTTCCAGAATTCCAACATATACCCGAAACTCCCTTTACAAAATCAGTTCAATGCAATCACAGCACAAGGCAGAACAGATCCGAATCAAAACACTGGAATTTCAATTCAAAATTGCACTGTAAAACCAGCAGATGACTTAAAATTCAGCAACAGTAGTACGCAAACGTACCTTGGTAGGCCTTGGAAGAAGTACTCAAGGACTATTTACGCACAAAGTTTCATCGATGGATTTGTGAATCCGTTAGGATGGAGAGAATGGTCAGGGGATTTTGCACTCAATACGAGTTATTATGCAGAATTTAATAATACAGGGCCAGGTTCTAACACCAGTGCCAGAGTCACTTGGCCTGGTTTTCATGTTATTGATGCTGCCGATGCTGCTAATTTCACAGTTTCTAGCTTCTTACTTGGAGATTATTGGTTGCCACAAACTGGAGTGCCATATTTTAATGGTCTGTTATAAACGTGACCTCGATAAGCTGTAAAACCTCAAGTCTGTTCTAATTGAGGTTGATGTTTATAAAACGAGGTGACATATTTTATTTAGTTAACTTATCTATGTAATAAGACTTGAGAACACAGGAAAAGGTTCTTTCAAATATGCCGAAAGTGTCTAATATGAACACTTTATCATGTGTTCCGCAGTTTGGTTGCTCAATCGGAACATATCATAATCTGAGTGTCTAAATGAAATTTCCTCAAAAGTTTAAAAAACAGTCGATGTATTCCACCTTGTATGGATTACCTTGATCCCAGCTAGCTTGGTGTCGAGGTGTAGTTGATTGATACAAATTGAAATGAATGAGTTACTTGATAAAATTGCTTGAACCTGAGACCTCTAATTAATAATGAAAAAATACGTATCACCCCACTACAACTCCGAGTGCAGCAACTTCGAAAAAATGCCCGTTGCTTTTCTTCTTCCTTGTTAATCTTATGTCAAGAATCACCACATTATACATAATTCTTCTGAACATGCTCACTTAAGCATGCACACTTGAATGTTGAATAGAACAAGATAGATACAAAAAAGATTCATACAACAAACCCCAACCAACTAATATCTGATTGAATCGTAGTTCACTCAATGACCGAATAACCATCCCATTCGGATTTTACTTCTTTTAATTTCTTAGGAGTTTCCATTTCCAGTCCAACAAGTCTGATTCTGTCCATAGTGACCAAATTAAAAGTAGTCCAGAAAAGCTGAATTCTTTAGTAAAAGCTTTGAAGTTTTAAGATACATAAACTGGTCTTATATTCTAGTAACCACATATCTAGTGTAATTCACAAGTGGGGTATGAGGATGGTAATGCAAACCTATCTCTACCTTTTGGGTAGGATAGGCTATTTCTGATAGACCATGTGCCCTTTATTCCACACACATAAAAAGACTTGAAATAAGATTTAAAGCAACAAAGCAATCCATGATAAAAAGTTAAACAGACAAACCTTAGAACTTTTGAAAAAAGTCATATATGTGGTCATTAATTTCTTCTGGTCTTTCTTGGTTGATGAAGTGTGCAACTCCTTCCATGATAACTACTTCTTGCAAGAATGGCACCATTTTTTGGAACCCACCTTTGTGGATATATTCCTTAACACCAGGTGTATTGTAAGTTAGGTCCACATCCCCTACGATGAACTTAACAGGGACCTTTATTTGTACACCGGTCCATGGCGCGGTCAGCTCCCAGTTTCTGCAACATTTAAAAACAAAACAATAATTAAATGGCCACACAAACAGCTAACATGCATCGTATATAATTGTATACATAAGACTTACGGGGTTGTCTGGTTGGTGGGATAAAGGATAACAATCCTATGATAAAATGAGGTTGTTTAGTCTCTTATACACATGTATCTCTATGTTGCATGTTGAAGACACCGTGTTCAGTTGAAGTCAGTATATTAGGTTGCATCGGCCTCGTAAAGTAACATTTGCTTATAAGCAGGTATCAGAACATAAAACTATTAGGTTGATCCATGACATCCCGGGGTGAATGTATAGGCGAAAATATGGGGCCTGTGAACCCGTGATCTCTCCATAAAACTAGATAATTAATGTATATATATTGTAAAATCAGCATAATATTGTCTGCTGTTGTCTGTTGACACTCATGCTACAAAAAGGTTAAATGTTGCACTTGGTTAAATGTTGAGTTATTTATCAAGACGACGAGGATTGGTTCTCACTTAATGCAATTTACCCCGAACAATTCTTACTTCTTATTTAGAAACAATACCACAAAAGATTTGAGCAAAAAATAAAATTAAGAGTTCTTGAACAAATAGGTCATTTGGTGAAGAAAATGATTAGGCAACTCACAGGTCCATAGCTCGATAGTAGTTTAATCCACCAGTAAAACCTGACTGTCTGAACTTGTTGGCATAGTAGTTGACATCCTCTTCTGACAACCAAGATGGCAATGTAATGGGAGTATGAGGTGAACCCCCAAACCCTTTCTCTTTAGGCACACGAAGAGGAGTTGGATTGCGTGATGTTAAAAATTTCGCGATTAGTCTTGCGGTATCAACACGAGCAAACTCCTCTTCTGCCTCTCCATATTCCTAAGAAACAACACATTTGAAAGGTTGTTTTCAGCAGCGATGGTTAAATAATGTCTTCAGCGATAAGGAAGAAATCTCAATAGCACATGAAAACCACTGGAATTCATCAAATTTGTAACAGCTAGATTTTTCTTTTGTTTTTATGATTTAACTTTAACATAAGAGCCTTTTCTTCAAATGATAAATCAAAAAGACATAAAAATTCTATATAACAAGATGGTGCCAAAGAAGTATAAGTTCCTGACACTGAGTTTCCCAAAGAATTTGCGAACTACCTATGCAAATAGGATGTTCTTGTTACACAAATACAAGTGAAAAAGTTTCTGTTCTTCTCAGTTTCCTATATAAGCATACAAAAAAGGAAAATAATTTACTTGGATTAAGCAATCAAAATCACGATAGCATAGTAATTGAAAAAATATTTAACGAATGTTTAGAACAAAGCTGAATGGTGAGAACGGGGACACTAATGAGTACTTTTATCAAATCTACGGGACATGGTCTAATCATGAGGGTAGTATTTTATCATGGTGTGGATACTAAGTTACAATTCAAGAAACAGAGTAAGATGAGTGTCTTTTACGTCTTGACCAGCCCAATGCTCAAATTTTGTGCACAGTGCAGTGGAAAATTGCATCAACAGCTACTTCTGGACAATAATCATAAGAATGGACTCAATACTTCCCTTTGTAGTTCGTTTAAGAAACAATGCTTCCTTCCTTCTTGGCAACCCTTTATTCCAATTTTCCAAATGGCATGTTTAGCACCACAACATTAAAGAGCATTTTGGTACATTCTAATATCTTTAGTTTAAAGACCACAAAATTTAAAAGTCTTCCTTACTTTCTTAAAGTTCACGTCAAGTCAAAACTATACAAAAAAATTTGAAACAGGAGTAGTATTTGGACATGCATTTACTTGATTTTTTGGTCATGTTTGAAGTTGAAACTTGGAGTGTTTTTGAAGTTGTGATTTTTGAAAATGTTTTTGAAGTTGTGATTTTTGAAAATTGAAGTTATATTTGGACATGCATTTACTTGATTTTTTAGAAAATTTTTTGCAAGTGGAAGTCCCAAAAACCCAAAGAAACTTGAAAATATTTGAAGATGAGATTTTCAAAATCTGATAAATTTCATGGTCAGATATTTAAAGATAATTTTTTAAAAAACTAGTCCCAAAATCTATGGTCAAATGCTAGCTTAAGCTTTTTCAGACAATTTTTAAATGAGGTCCCCTATGTGAATCAGCTACATATATTTTCCTCTATTAGACTATTTCTAGTCTCCGTTCAACCTAACATCCCCTCCTTTATCCAAGCTGAAATTAATGGAGTTAAAGGAAAATAGTGTAACAGTTGATAGGAGAAAAACAAAGGAGAGAAGGGTGCTGGAAGAAACCTGAAATCTGCAAATATAGTAATCATCCCCGAGGACAGCACGCATAGATTCAATAGGCTTTCTCTTGGGGTTCCTGGGGTGGAAGACAACGCTCATATTAACCAGTGCTTTGATCCTATCAGGCCGCAAAAGGCATACATGCCAAGCTATAACAGCACCCCAATCATGTCCAACAAGGAACACCTATTTCATAGAGGCAAATAAAAAATTTATATAAAAAATGCATGTGCATCCACTGTTTGGAACTCCAACTATGCACTAATCGTTAAACAATCAGGTCGCTTATTAACATAATTACGGGAAAATTACAAAGAGGGTGGAAGATAATGAAAAGGAGACAAGGTCCTAACTGAAAATAACACAAACTTCCAATCCATCTATCATGCCAGTCAAGTCTATGCGATTCGTTCAACATAATGTCTTCTTAGACTTTGATCTTGATGGAAATATAATAACTATTCTACTTGGTAGGAGTGTGTATGTGACTCGTGAAGGCTATAACATAGAGTTTGGAGGTTTAAATCTGGAACATCTAGAAAAGCACCCCGGTAGAAGCCCCTGGTTATACCCTTACTTTAATAATTTATCATTATCATCTTTTTTTCTCTCTAATCTATCAGTTTCTTCATGTACAATCATTTGTTCAACGCCACAAAACACTCGCTTTAGGAGGCAAATAGAGAGAATCATATTTGAAGATGAATTATCTCCAGGGTATTTGACGCTCAAGCAAATGTGAAAGCACACTCTGTGAAAAAATTTGTATGCATCAAGAAATGGAATAACTCTCCTTCTTACCATGATAAGCATTTTTTTCAGATGATAGGCAATAATTAATATCAAGTAATAATCTTGAAAAAATGCTGACTAACCTACTATAACAGGTTAACTACCTAACTTAAATACATAAAGAAGTTAAAACAAAAAATACAAAATTATCTATACAGTATATCCATTAATTGATGTATCCACTGTCCATATATATTTAGTTGACTTGTGCACCACAGTATGTAAATCCTAGATTGTCCTGTAATTACTCGAACTATACTATACACATAGATATGCAGTACTCTACTAAAGGGGAACTTCATTTCTATGCATAGTTCATAAATATGCCATTTAACTTGGTCTCAAGTGACCTCTATGTCCTCCAACTTTGGTATGACATGAGTAAACACTTAAACTTGTATAAAATTGAACGATCAAGACATACATGTTCTATGTGACATAATAGACGTAGGACGCCATGTAGAATGCAGTGTAGGACATTTAAATACATGTTCAAAAATCACAACATCAAAAACTCAAACTTCAAGTTTCTAATGCTAAACGAGAACTAAGTAGTGCACTAACTTTCACTAAATCCTATATTTCCCTGTAATTACTCAAACTATACATATCACTAACTTTGTAAACCCACTATCAAATATATTAGTAATTTAAATTCTAGATTCGCCTCTAACCTGATCGAGACCCAGAGCATCTAGAAGGGCAATAAGGTCACCAACAATATGAAAAACGGTATAGCTAGAAGGAGAAGGGGGAGAATCTGTATCGCCATAACCACGTAGATCTGGAGCTATTGCGCGGTAACCTTTGGATGAAAGTGAAATCAGTTGGTGACGCCATGTATACCAGAGTTCCGGGAAACCATGGAGGAAAAGTATTGTTGATGGGCCTTCACCAATTTCAGCTATGTGCATATTTATACCGTTTACAGAGAGATTTTTGTGCTCTATATTCTCCATGGCTGGTTCTGTGTATGCGCTTTCTTTTTGTTTTTGGTAGAGGTGATGAACAAAAAGATATATATTAGTAATTGCCTTTTTTGAATTGTTCAAGAAAATGATGTTTTTTGTGCCAACTTTATTTTTTATTTCTCATTAGTTGTTTTGTGTTTGTTTTGAAAATTGACTAATTTAGATTAGTATTGGATAAACACGATTAGATAGTTTGAATGGCTCGGACTTGACTAAGGTTAGATAGTCAAGTACGATGATCGACAAGTTATTTCGTTATATAAGTATCACGTAAATGTCATATAACATAAAGTTTCTCATGCGGAAGGCTTACATAAGAAGAAAGTGGCTCTCAATGAAATATTATATTCTTGAGATATGTGGAGTATTTTTTTGAAGACGTTAAAATTTCATGAATTTACATGGAAAGTTTTAGAATGAGTCTTTTTTGCAAATATGAAGGCACTTGAATGATAATTTACTATTTATATATTATCTCCGAAGTTATTACTATTTGGTAATATCATCAAACAAGAAAAGCAAATCTTTCAAATCTTGAGTAATACAAAAGCTTCTTAAGTTATTTTTTTGTGTCTTTCTTCATTCCCTCAACGAATCGGTATTAAAATCCTAACTTAAGCTTGAAAGATTCGTGAGCAAGTTGTCAAGTGTTGCACGATATATTAGGAGAATGGCTAATGAGAGAGACATCAACATTACTAGCACTACCAATACCAAGTAGGATGGTGGAATGGAACTCAAAAAGGGAGAAAAAATCTTATAAATAATGAGGAATTGTACGACCCTACATCAAGTAAAACGCTAATATCCCACTCACTTTCGATCACTAAGGGAGTACTAAGGGAGTGATGATGCACATGATGATCAATTCGTAAACATTACACTTGGAATGAAATGGATTAAGAGGGTTGACACAACAAGACAGATTGTGGAGATTTTATACGGACGCTTGAGTAGGATTAATGACAGGTTTAAGACTCTTGAGGACTTTACCCTTGAGGAGAATGACAACAACCGCAAAGAGTTGGAGGCACGTAAGCATGCAAAATATGAGATGAAGGAAACAATCATCTCTTGGAGTGTTGGCTCATGGATGCATTGAACACAATTGAAATCATGAAGACCGAGATGAAAGTACTCAAGAGAGGAATTGAAGCCGGAAGATCTACATCGTCCAATGGAGATAGGCGGGCCAAGGTTGAGGCTCCCAAGCCACCAATGTTCAATGGTGCTCGTGATGAGAATAGGAGATTTGGGGGAATGGATCGGGTTAGTTTAAATGGAGTCGGGTTATTGGGTTAAAATAAGGAATAGTTTTTTTTAAAAGAAAATTTGGGTCAATTTGGATCAATTCGTCAATTGAGGGGTAAATTTGGTGAAATTAATAACGGAAGGGATAAAATTAACTTCATTTTAACGACTAAGGTAAATTTAAAAAATAAATCAAATTTGGGTTTTTGACCCTTTTCCCAACTTTTAAATTTTGTCTTATTTCATATTTTAGTACTCCCTCCGTTTCAAAAAGAATGACCTCCTTTCTTTTTTAGTATGTTTAAAAAAGAATGACTTCTTTCTTTTTTGGTAACAACTTTTCACGTGACATATTTAAATATGCCACAAGATTAAAGAACAATTTTGTATATTTAGCCTAATTTAATTTAGGACACAAGATTTAAAAGTTTTTTTTATATTTTTAAACTCGATGACAAGTCAAATTAGATCATTTTTTGTGAAACGGAGGGAGATAATTTTTTTAATGTATATTCATTAAACACTATATAACCACAAAAATATCAGCTTCTGTCACTACAACTGCAGCAATCCATGGAGAAGCAACAGAGAGCAAACGACGGCAAATCACCGGACCGGAAAATTCTGTCGGAGGTCGGAGAACATGGCGTAGCCATTATCACTATCAATCGGCCACCTCTCAATCTGCTTTCTGTTGACGGTACTTTATTTTCTTCAAACAATAATCACTTTAATTTTTAATCTGCTTACCTTCTAATTCATCAATTCACGTCGATGCTGGCACTGGCGCATCAGAATTTTGAGCCAATGAGTGCAAAATAGTACTTTTATTGGGAATTATTTGAGGCATATAGATAAACAAATGCTCAAATTTGTCCGAAAAAGTAGAATTAAACACTCCCATGTTAAGTACACACATCTGGACACTTCAACTCATCTTCATACTGTCAGTTGAACTCTTCAACTTGCAAAATGATCATCTAAAACATCTTCAAAATTTTTATGTGTTACCTCAGTTTCAGGAGACTAGTTGGAATGTTTAGTTGCCAAATGAGACTATTTAAGGTGTCTAGATGTGCACTCTCAAAGTTGGAGTGCTTACTTGTTAGCTGAGGCTGATTTTGAGTGTTTGTTTATGTTTTATGTCATTATTTAATTGTATATGTGTAGCTCAAGCGGAAAGTAGTGAGCACACTGCAAGTTCATTGCATCTGCATATTTTTTCTTTTCATATTTGTAGAAGATTTGAAGCTGCTTCGGAGTTGAAGTGGACTCCTTTTGCATTAATTAGCTTTACTCAATGACTGAATTGGAACGATCATTCATTAGTTGAATTGTAAGATGTAATAAATGAACTTCAACTGTTCATTTTTAATATCAATTGTCAATAGAGCAGAATAAACATAGATGATTTATGTGGTTAAGGGGAACTATTTTGGGATTGAGTCGTAGTTGATTGATCAAGTGCTGCTCCTTTGTTTAGCGTTGACAAATTTACTTGTGGAATGCTCTCTAGTGCTTTCCTTATTAGTTGCTATGTTTTCTTCATTGTCTTTTCCCTTCTCATAACTATTTTGATGTGCTGCACTTGAGCCGAGGGTTATTCCGAAACAATCTCTCTACCTTCACGACGTAGGGGTAAGGTCTGCATATACTCTACTTTCCCGAACGCCACTTGTGGGATTACATAGGGTATGTTGTTGTTGGCAAATTTACTTGTGAAAAAAGATGTTGCCGTGTTTTTTTAGATTATTCATATGCTGTAATTTGTTATTCTTAGTGGTATTGAGCTTGAAAGAGAAGATTGAGGAAGCTATACGTAAAGATAGTGTGAAGGCAATTGTCATAACTGGTATGTTTAAGGCTTTTCTCATTTTTCTGAGATCAGCTTGTTCTACTGGTTGAAAATTAATATACTTGTAATGTATCAGGTTCAAGAGGAAACTTCTCAGCAGGATTTGTTGTAACAGCTTTTGGTGGAAGTCAACAGAGAAAGAGTAAGAAAGATCATCATCTGATTAGTTGTTTCTCTCCAGAGTGCTCAGTTATGAGTTTCGTCTCATTTGAAGCCCTATTTTTATGCAGCACATAGAGAACTTGGCTTTATGTCAATTGACTTTATCACCGACACATTGGAAGGTATTCCCTCGCTACTAAAAATCTCTATTTTCCCACTGAAATTTCCAAAAATGTTCGGGGGCTATTCCCACAAATATTTTGATTTTATATGTGAGAAAAGAAAAAATAGTAATATTTTCATACAGAAAAAATAGGAAGTTTCCCATTATTAAAGTGAGAATATGTTTCCCACCATGCATTTTCCTGTGAGCTTGTTCGGTGGAGAATGAGTGGAAAAATCATTTTCTATAGCACAAACTTCCCACTAATTCGCGGTGGGAAAAACCTCTGTTACTAGTAGTCACCACCCCAGAGTATATGTCTTATGATAACCTTTATTCTGTTTTAATTATGAACTTATGGTTCCATAGTAATCCATATTTCTTTTGCATCTCAGCTTCAAGGAAACCCATTGTTGCTGCTGTTGAAGGTTTTTGTTTGGGAGGGGGATTTGAAATTGCACTAGTGAGTGTGTTATAGTTTATTTTAAGCTAATATATGCTTCTGTTAGTGTTCTTCTATTCTGTTCTGCTCTGGCTTTTCTGCAGAAACAACATAATTGGTTGGCCACTGGTGTATCTCGCGACTCAGATTTTAGGCTCTTAATTTTGTTAAAATTTAGCATGTGACTGACTAGACGACTTATTTATTAGAAATAATGTGGATAAAATATTGATAGAAATAAACAACTTTTGTGGTGTAATGAGTTCCCTCAATTGTACTAGCTATGTTTGAATCTGACCGAATGTTCTAATGCATTTGTTAGGCTTGTCATGCTCGCATATCAACATCTACCTCAAAATTAGGTCTTCCCGAACTTCAGTATGGGATTCTTCCTGGGTTTGGAGGTAACATAAGGAGAAGATTTCTGGATTTTTAATTAACTTATTTACTTTTCCATTATGACTTGGTTTCATTCGAAGTTATTGTGCAAATCTTATGTCCTGGATATTCTTAAAAAAACTGAGATATCCTGTATTGTCGTTCTGATGTTTGAGATTGCATATTACTGTGTTAAATGGTCAGTTATTACCCTATCATTTTGGAAATTAGTTAACATTATTTAGGTAATGCCATCTTTTTGAGTATTTAGTTTCAAATGTTGCAATTCATACTTCATATGAACAAGAGACTGTAAAACTTTTGGTTGACATGTATATGACAGACATTATTGTTTAAAGTCTTCTCATGCCGAATGAATCTGAGAAGGATGAGATTTCTCTGCGTCGAGATACGCTGGTATTTGCTGGCTACACATGATGCATTGTATGGGAGTTCATATCCCTTACAAAATAATGATTGTTGCTTTTGACTTAATAAAAAAAAATCCCAAAATTTTGTACACTTTACTGCAAAAAAAAGAAGTAAGATATCAATACGATATCTCATACACTTGGTATTTAAACAGTAAGCATGATCCAAGCTGCAAAATCCGTAAAAGAATACTCAAACCTCTGTTTCTGGCAAAAGATAATTGGGTAACCTTAAACCATGTCTAAATGCTTAGAGACATCATGGACCAATTTTAAAATATTGGAACACTCTAATCATGTGAAACAAATTGCGCAGTCTATTTTCTGGACACTGCCTTATTTTGCCTTCTATCTGGCACAGAAAGTTTTTATGTGAACTACAACTGTCTTTTTCTGTTATTGCGTTATTTTAGAAAGAATCTTTCATGTGAAATATGCGGTGTATACTGTAGACCATATTGGAACTTGTGTTGCTAAGGCAGAATGATGATACTTTTGCCAACAGTTATACATGATTATTATTCTAAAGTTTGATTTATCTCAGGAACACAACGACTTCCACGGCTGGTTGGCCTCCCAAAGGCTCTTGAAATGATTCTGGTACCTTATTTGGATTCCTCTTTTTATTTTTGGTCTTAGGGTGACTTTTTCACGCTTAACATATCTAGTAATACAATATATGGTTGAGTTGCCTCAACATCGTCATGTCTTTCCTTGTAACAAAGTCTCTGTCATGGGTTGTCATAGTGCTAAAAATTGGGTAAATTGAGCAGAATAACAAGTTACCTTGACTTCTTTGCCTTTCTATCATTTCTTTGTCAGTGTGAAAAGTAGCAAGAGAACAGATAGGATTTAACATATCCATGCTGAAAATAGCAGTGTGACTATAGGAAGTGAAGTACCAGACAGTCGACACTTTTCATAAGCAAGCAGATCTCACCTAACCAACATTAGCCATCACTTCCCTCAGATGAATGCTAGTTATCATTTTTGGAGCTTTCTTTTCCTGATTTTTCTAAGTAGGTTCCCTTATAAATGTTTTCCAGACGTCAAAGCGGATAAGTGGAGACGAAGCTTGCAATATGTGCCTAGTGGATGCTATATCTCCATCAGATCAGTTGCTCGGATCAGCTTGTCAATGGGCTTTGGATATATTAGAATGTCGAAGACCATGGTCTATCAGTCTTTTCAGAACCGATAGATTAGCACCTCTGGCAGAAGCTAGGACATTGCTCAATTCTGTCAGAGCTCAGATTCAGAAACAAAATCCAAATGTTATCCATCCCTTGGTTTGTATTGATGTCATTGAACATGGTATTCTTTGTGGCCCTCGTAATGGACTATGGAAGGTGATATACTCTTTGTGATCTCTCTTTGCTATGGTTGGCTAAATGGAATTAACAATGACTTGTCTTATATTGACAGGAAGCAGAAGCTTTACATGAACTTCGACAATCTGATAGTTGCAGGAGCTTAGTGCATGTATTCTTTGCAAAACAAAACACTTCAAAGGTTCAAAAAGATCTAACCTGGTCTTGAATGTCTATATAATCGAAGTATCTGGGATTGTTTATTATTGGAAAGTGAAACTTCTTCTCTATGCACTTCAAAGGTTCAAAAAGATGTAATGTGTTCTTGAGTATTTATATAGTAAATGTATCGGGGATTGTTTAAATTGGAAAGTGAAACTTCTTTTATCTCTTATTTAGAAAAAAAGAAAATTAAATTTCCTTATTTTGATGAAACACTGTTATAACCTCAACAGAAATCTTGTTGTTGGTTCAAAGGAACATAATCTGCATCATGCTCTAAATTCAAAGGGAGAAAAGTTGTTGTAGAGAATTTATCAAGATTGAGCTTTATATTGCACTTTCATATCAGAATTAATGTGTCCTTCCAATTTTCTAGCTTTGGAGATTCTTGAGGTCAAATAACAGTTAATTCTTCTCTATTCTTGTGGCTCAATTCCTGATATTTGTACCATATGATTTAACATTGCCACTGTGGCTGCAATTCTCTTGTTCTATGTGTTCTTTGTTGATCGTTCTATACATTTACTGTTTCAGATTCCTGGGATTACTGATATAGGACTGCTACCAAGGAAGATTAACAAGGTTGCTATACTTGGTGGGAGCTTGATGAGTTCTGGAATAGCAACAGTGCTGGTACTTGCAAACTATTATGTAATCATGAAGTATATAGATCAGAATTCTCTGCAGAGTGGAATTGGCAGAGTTAAAGGTGAGAAGTAATTGAGTAGTCCCCTTAATTACTCTTAGATTAGTTCAAGGAAGGTTTCACCATTTGAAAAATGTTTGTTTCCTTTCCAGCCAATTTAGAGGGACGTGTTAAGGAAGGAATAATGACTCAAGAGCATTATAAAAAAGCGTGCACGCTTTTAAAGGGTGTTTTGAGCTATGATAACTTCAAAGATGTGGATCTAGTCATAGAGGTTTGTTGTTGTAGGATTTTTGAAAAGCATTACACTGGATCACTTGGTCAATTCAAAGATATTCTACACTAACCTTTCTTTCTAAGTTGAAGCTACAGTTTTTGCTAGTGTGCTGCTGCGTAACGAGCATATATGCTATTTTTTGTCTGGATTCGTATTCTTGGAGATAGTAATAATCATCAACCGATCAAAAATTTATCCATATCAATGTAAAAGTTTAATGACCCAAATCTATGTAAAAGTTCAGGGGCTCTTTGATTTAAAAGAGAAGTTCAAAACTTCTCAAGATAGTTTTTGTTACTAACCAGTAACCGCTTCATAGACAAATTTTCAATGGTAAAATATTGAACTTCTATATGCTGGTATGTAATAGAAATGTAAAACAGGAAGTTTCTCAAAAGTATTTTGCATAAATATAAATTTATAAATATTTTAAACTGTATTATTCTCATTAATATGGTAGAGAGTAAAAGGCACGTCAGAGAAGTCTCAGATGAGTAATGTATTGAAGTGTGTAACCATCTCATCTAAAAGTTAAGCTGTTAGCGAGAACAGCACACTTTTATTATTTAATTATATTCTCAACACGACCCCTCACGTGCGGGCTTGATTTTTTTATGGGCCAAGCACGTGGAAATTCGGGTGTTAACTTTGTATTGAGAAGCAGTCTTTTATCCAGTCCTTTCGGGTGTTAACTTTGTGTTAATATCTAGTAGTCATGTTAATGTTTTATCATGAAAAATGGCCGTTCCAAGAGTATCATGAGTCACGAAAGGTTGAAATGGAAGAGTTGTTTAGATACATAAGACTGAGTAGAAAATGGAACCATACATGTTTGTTGCAGATTACTTGTAGAAATGACAATGATACTCATCAGATTGACTCAGATGCAGACTTCTCATTTGTTTCTTCTTCTTGATTAATAGGACATGCCTGACATTGTCTCCTTGAAGCAGCAATTTTTTGCTGATCTTGATGAATGTTGCCCTCCTCACTGCATTTTTGCTTCAACTACTTGTATAGTCAACTTAGATTTGATTGGAGAAAGGATGAAACCATGTAGGGAGATTGTTGGGATCCACTTTTTTAGGTAAAGGTGAATCAAGCAAGCCTAGTATATCTGCTGATACATATGAGTTAAGGCTTGCTTGTTACTTGGCTGCAGCTCACCCTCTGTCACTGATCTCCTGGAAATTGTCCGAACAAAGAGGACATCCCCTCAAACGCTTGTTGATCTGTTGAACTTTGGAAGGAGGATTCAAAAGACTCCTATTGTAGTTCAGAATTGTACAGGTTTTGCAGTCAGACATATGTGCTTCCCCTACTTGCAGGCAGCGATGCTTCTTGTTGAACATGGTGCTGATGTGTATCAGATTGATAAGGCGCTTACCAGCTTTGGGTTGAAACTGGGTCCATTTAGGTGCATATTCCATTCAACATCCTATGAATGTGAAATTGATTTGATCGAGTTGTGCTCTTCAATAGAACCCTCAGTTTCTCCATACAGTCGAACTCATAATAAAAGAAATATGAGTTTCCTTATGGTTTAACATAAAGCTACCAAAATGTTCCAGAACTAATGGACGTTGATTCAAAATATGATCATACAGAAGGAGAAGCTTATTCATTTAAATACTAAATAAAGGTTATATGACACACATTTCTCATGTGGATAATCCACCAATGATGAATGTGATCTTCAGCATATTTTTTCTTATATCGCTCCACTTGGAGTGCAAGACACTTCTGTTGTTGCCTCCATTTCTTTTGGGTGATGTTGGCAATGTCAACTGCAGAATGCTTGATCAAGATGGATTCCTGTCTGCAGCTGTGCATGATGTGAAATTCCTTGAGACTTTTCCAGATAGATCTTACAAATCAAATTTGATTCCAATCATGAGGAAAAATAACGGTGAAGGTAATGTACATTTCCTTCTTGTCATCAGGACCTGGATTGTTTTTGTCATCAGATTTTCTTGAATTTCTCACCAATGGAATGTGTACTAGGTAAATACTCTTGCCAAGGCTTCTACACATACAATGACAAGGAAGAGGCAAGCCCAGATCCCGAAATATCAAAATATATAGAAATGGCGAGAAGTATGTCCGGTATCACCATTAAATCAAAGGTCTTCTCTCTCTCTCTCTCTCTCTCTCTCTCTCTTAGCTGTCTTTTGGTCCTTCTATTGAAAGTTCTCTAGTAATCTTCCGACTGCACTTATCTTGAAGAAAGTATGTGGCTTATTGCTATGTACTATTTGGCTTTGGGAAAAAATAGAACACAAATAATGTTCACGATATAACCATAAAGCGGAACACCAAGATATGGTAATCAACAAGAATATAAAAAGAACGATAATGACACTAAGACTATTTATTGTTCAGTTAATTCTCGAAATGGCATGACTTTTGAGAAGGGAAGTGTCTTTTGATGTTTGTTTTTGTAATCAAATACAGGATTCTTAATTTGTACAAAGAAAAAAAAAAAGAAGAGTGACTAGATAAAATGATCATTCTAATGTAGAGACGTGCCACATCACCGGGTTTATGTCCCCTCTATAGGCAAATAGATTCTTCCTCTAATTAGTCCCTTGCAAACAGTTCAACCTGTGTTTATTTGTTGTCTATCCGTTCTTTCATGATTGTAGATTTGATAAATGATTCAGATTGTTTGAATGCCAAATTGTAGTTGGAACGAATATAATGCATTTACCATATATCATATGAACAAAATATATTTTTGGAAAGGTCTTTGAATGCTTCCTTTCTATCTATCAATTTATGAATTAGTGCACGTCTGAACAATCTACTTGGTACAGTTGGCAACGTTGTCCGATGGAGAAATTGTTGAGATGATTCTTTTCCCTGTACTGAATGAAGCATGTCGCATGATATCAGAGGCAATTATAGTGAAATCCTCTGATCTTGATGTTGCTTCAGTTTTGGGTATGGGATTCCCCGGATACAGGTATTTTGCTTAGAAATCATCTTTGCCTTGGCAATGATTCATACACTTATTGTGTATATGTTGATGAAAATCAGGGGAGGCATAATTTTTTGGTCTCACTCTGTTGGCTCCAAATATATTTGTTCAAAACTGGAAGAATGGTCGAAGGAGTATGGAGAGTTTTTCAAGCCTTGTGCATACTTAGTCGAACAAGCTTCCAAGAGAAGTTCTTTGGTGAGAAATGTTAATTTTCTTGAACTACTGAAATGTAACAACTCCGAAAAAGTGGATTCATAAACACTTTTTGTTTGACAAATTGCATTGCGTGTTGCTGACAACTGACAACGGGATCAATTTGATACTCTCTCTGTTTCAAATTATTTATCCTACTTTCCTTTTTTTTACCCATATAAAAAAGAATGCCTATTTCCTGTTTTGACAACTCTCTAATTTTAACTTTCCACATGACATGCTTAAGACCACAACATTAGAAGGCATTTTGGTACATTTTCCGTATCTTTAATTTAAGACCACAAGGTACAAAAATCTTCTATACTTTCTTAAACTCCATGCCAAGTCAAAACAAGACAATCAAATTGAAACTGAGGGAGTAATAAATAAGACCTATATGCTAGTAGGTCCTAACTATACAATCAGAAAAATGCATGCGCGTTAGTGGACCAACATCCGTTGATTGCTTTCTTTAAGAGCTAAGTTCGATCCCATTTTTTTTTTAATGTCGGTGTTGTAACACATAAATGAAGATTGGTCTTTTGCTAACCGAGGGTTCCGTATGTCTGCAGGGGGTGCAGGTTAAGCAGGCCAAGTCGCTGTTGTAAGATTGTCATGATGACAACAACATATCATTGTAATACGCAGTTCATGTCAGATATTTGTGCAATGTCGTTGTAAATTCTCATGCTAGTTGGAATTTACCCACACAACTCTAGTTGCTTGATCTGTATGCATCATTCACCTAACGGGATCATAGTAACTGAGACTGCAGTTATGTGTTGTATAAAGTCTATGGATAGAGTTGGCTTCAAATGGATAAAGATGAAAAGGAAGATGGTGCTGATCGCTGCATTAAATATATATGTAATTCAGGTGAAGTTTGTGTTTTTACATGTCAATCAACAATTTTCATTTTTTGGTTTTCTTCTTTGCCGGAGTCAAACAGTATCTGCTTTTAGACACATACTATTGTGTTTAGTGGCGGAGCCACTCTTGTTCAAGGGGTGTCAATTTATTTTTTAAAGTACAATATACTATATGATCATGGAAACATCCTCTCTAGCTTTGAGGTTAGGTGGGTATGTTGCCGTTGTAATATGCTATATGCTCAATCCCATTGACTTCTTTGTGTGTTTGCTTCTTTATATTTTGACACCTCCTCAGTGAAGAATTCTGACTTCGCCCGTGTGTTTTTTGGTCTTAACAAAAGTGTAGTATGGGAGGGGACCAATATAGATTAAATTGACTTGGTAAATTAACAAACGCCATACTTGCACATTTACTTTTAAGCTCAATGATCACTTTCACTATCATCACCTTTTCCTTGAAATTTCTTCTCTAAATACTGTGAAATCTTGATTGATTGGTAAAGGCAATAATATTCCTAGATTTGTAACTTGTTTACTATTTGCAGGATTTTATGTAGTTATCTCCAAAATTTGGTGTTATTTGCAATTTCATCTGCATCTATATAAATCTTCCCTTTCCCTGTTCATTCAATAGTTGTTGGCACATCACTTGCTTCATTATTCAAAAACAAAATGATTATTGCTGGTTTGGTAAAGAAGAACAATTGAGGATGAGAAAAGTTGGCTTAATGCAAGTCACCTCCATTTTCTGCTGATAGGTCCGGGGTTTAGGTCACATTTTTTGGTTTGTGGTTGATCCCTCCAGGAAGAGTTCAAATCCGTACAGAGACAAAATGTTAAGCATTTTTTTCTATTTGCTTTAAGTTTTCATAGAAAACGAACTTTAGCTACTATATGGAATCTGTGTCTCCTGCTGTTCTCCAGGAAATAGTGGCTCGGCTCACTGTTGTTCAACCGCTTCTCTAGGAGTTGTGTTGCTAAATGATTCATTCTGCAACCATCTCTGAATTTTTAGAATTCCCTCATACCTTCTCTGGAGACATAGATCTAGGTAGAAGGAACGATATGTAAAAACCTTATGGATAAGGGTTTGAAAAAGGTGAATTTGAGGTAGAGTAAAACCAGTCATTCAATACTCGTGCTGGTGGAAATAGTAGGTACTTGGTGAAATAGATGAACATGACATTGATCGTTATGAAACAACAACAACAACAACATACTCCATATAATTCTACAAGTAGGGTCTGGGGATGGATAGCTGTTTTTAAAAAAAATTATAATTGAGGAAGCTTATGAGTTATGTTAAGTATGTTTTATGTGCCTACTTGTCTTGTCCTTTAGTCATGAATTTCTTACAACAATTGGCACTATCCTAGCAACTTCCTGATTAGAAAGAATTGTTAAATTGGTAGAGAATCAATTTTCATGTGGCCAACTAGCCAAAGCAATTAACACTAACAAGCCATTACTCATGAATTAATCATCTATAAACCATTAACTTTTTTTCCTTTCAAATTCAAGAAATTCAAATGTCTTTAGCTACCATTTTCTTGTTCTTCCTCTTCTTTTCTACTGTTGTTGTTTCAGCCAATGAGAAGACATCCGCCTATGGAGAGCTTCAACAGTATGACTTCCCAATTGGGATTCTTCCTACAGGGGTAATAGGCTATGAGTTGAACTCGGAAACAGGTGAGTTCTCGGCGTATCTCAATGGCTCATGTAAGTTCATGTTGAGTTCATATGAGCTATCTTATAAACCTGTGATAAAAGGAGTTATATCAAAAGGGAGGCTAATGAAATTGAGTGGTGTTACTGTTAAAGTCGTATTTTTATGGGTTAACATTGTTGAGGTTAGGAGAAAAGATGACAATCTCCAATTCTCTGTTGGATTTACTTCTGCAAATTTTCCTATTAAGAGCTTTGACAAATGCCCTAGTTGTGAATGTGGATTGCATTGTGTTAACGAGGGTGATGGGGAGTTAAGGCAAAAGCTCCTCGTGTCTTCCTCGTAGACTACTCTACAGTGGCGTACACATAATTTTATGCATATAGTACTGTGTTTTTACAATTATATGTTCGATTCAAAATTGATGTTGCTTTGAGAAATACCCTTGTTGTAAATGTGGATTGTATTGTGTTATCGTTGGGCAAAAGCTTCTTGTGTCTTCCTTGTAGAGTTTAATAGTGGCGTATACAGTATTTTGTGCAAGCAGTGTATCATTTAATGTTACAACTCCTCTAGTCACGGAGTTTAGTTTTGGGTCTATTAGGCTCCAAAAACGAAATATATTCGTGTTGAAAAATTTCACTTTTAAAAGGTAAAACACAGCATGCCAGAGAGGTTACCCATCTCCATTGGCATATGCACCATATTTCTTTTTAAATTGTAAGAATAAGCAAAGCTTTATATAAAATGAACATGTTTGTATTTTTTGTTTGATAGTATACCTAAATCTTAACGTAAAGTGCATCGTCTATTTTTCTTCATACAACATAAATAAAAATATAAGCAATGCATTTTGTCTTTTTTTCTATTAGAACCAATAATGTAGAGTATAATATATAATATTATAAATACTAGACTATAGTAGTGGACAAGATAAAGCTAGCTGTCACTATTTATCTTCAATGCATCTTAAATTATCGATTAATTAATTATATCTCAATTCTAATTAATTATAAATAGTTGTACGTATCCTATTATAACTTTCTTTCTTTTATTCAGACTTGTTATTTGATGTGCCTTGATTTAAAGCTCAAATACGATGTTTGGTTTTAACTATAGTGTCTAGTATTATAATACATCATAATGTTTGATTTAATTTTTGCATATTTTAATTAATTTTATGTAATACTTGCTACCTCTTATAACTGATATTGGATAACTTTGTTTATTAGACTTAGACAAGTGAAGAAAAAAAATCACTAACTTTTATTAAAATTTAAATCTGAAACTTCATGATTCTCAACTTACTTCATTGATCTTTTCATCACGCTTTGGGTATAGAATACATCTTAATTATAAAATATTAGAAACAACAAATAATATAATTGTCGAATGTTCTAGATATTATATTTTAGATTATTGTGGACAAGTTGTGCACGTCATGGTTCACTATCTATTCATTTTTTCATATGTTAAATGTTTTTCCATGTTGTGTTCGATGTATATTTCTGTTCAACGAATCTATTTTCATCATTAATTCCACTTGTCACTCTCTTATTTACACACAAAAAAGCTCACGCCACCAATGAAAATGAAAGATAAACTACTATCTCCAACACATTTTAGTCATCGTTCTTATTGAAAATCACTGATTCAAAATAACTATCATTTTAAAAAATTAAAATATACTAATTATTGATTATTAGTTTTCATTATTTTTATCCTTAATTAGTATAGAGAGAGACCAATATAGTAAAAATGATTAAGATAAAGTTAATATACACTATAACAAAAATAATTTTTAGCAGCAATAAACAAACGCATTAATAAAGTGTGTTAAAGTCTTTACCTGAATTAATTAATTAGATTCAATGTCGCTAAAGTCTTTAGAAATATATATAAAAAATATTAATTGACACCAAAAATATATATTTAATGACAATTACTAATTAATTACCGCTGAAACTATTTTCTTATGGAGTGATAATACTTTTTCGGTGAAAATAATATGATAAATAAATTGGAGAGAGAAAGTATATATAGTTCTGTGATGACATGTCAATTTAGGTCTCGTCTTATATAACACACTTTTCCACACTACTAGAAAAGTCATATGAAAGTTCTTTTCAATATCACAGAGGAAAACAAGTGGCGTTTTCCTATTTTTACTCAATATCAAAGATTGTAATGGAGTAATAAATATTATTTTATTTTTAAATAAAAGTCATAAATTTGAACTTGCTAATAAAGTCATCTTTGATCAAGTGTTTCACTTCATTTAGCGTGATTAACCCAAACTAATTGGATATGAAGCAGGTTGCAATCATGTCTAATTAGAAGTTTCGAGTTTTAAGTTATTTCCACTATAAGCTAATATTAAAGTACTTTGAATACACATCCATTGTTTCAACTAATTTAATTTATACACAAGAAGATGATTAGGCAAAAGATTAATTAATTAATAGCCAAGAGTAATCATTATTGAGTGTTATTGATTTCTGGCCGTTCATTCTGACATTGGATTAGTTAATACGGATTTATAATATAGGCATTAACGATGTAAAATTTTCTTTTCCACTATCAATATAATTTAAATTTTATAGCGACTTACGTGCTTTATTTTGCGTATTACTAATTTAACATATGTTTTTTTAATTATAAGGGAATATAATGGAATAAAAGTGGAGTACTTCATATTGTTAACATATAAAAGCAAAAATCGTTTAATATAGTGATTTATTCGATTTATCATGTTTAGCAAAAATACAGATATTTTTTTTGGCTTATTAGCGGACAATCACTTATTCACACATAGAAAAGTCTTTTTTCTCCCGATTACTTTTATTTATCGTCTGAAGGTGTTTTAGTGTTAGATTCAATAGAATTTGAACGATAGTTTTTTTATTAAATTATAAAGAGATTTATGTATTATTTTTTATAACATGTCTGTCCAAATTCAAGAAAGTGATAGGTGCATCCATAATTTATTTAATTGGAAAATGCACTACTATTTAAACTAATTTATTATGCACAAGAATAATTCAATGTTGTGACATGTCCTTGTTACCATCTGTTTTAATCTAGATGTGACATAATTTTCAATAAAAATGAATTTGAAAATCGAGGTAGATGCACGTAGGACGAAACAATGTTACTTTGACATACGATATATCTAAAAATGAAAATCTAATATGTAATACATGTTCAACATATTCAACTGAACTCAACATTTTTTCTACGCGAAAAACAAACATAATACGTGAGAAATTACTATATTTCCACTATTAAACTTTAATATTCAAATTCTGAATTCGTCTCTACTCATCGAGACGTGATTCTTGATCCTCTAATTGTTTTTTTTTTTTTCTTCAATTTTGTCTAGGTTTGTACTTCAACAACATGTTTCTAAGTTCAGCAGCATCAATTTCCTTAGCATGATTTTCTGGTCTGTAATAACCAGTAACAGGATCTGGTACCCATGAAGTTTTGTTTGATTCCATCACATTGCTTCTAACACCCCCACTACCTCTTACACTACCAGAAACACCACCTTGTGCTGCCGCTGCCGCGTATCCACGCCTGTATTATCAGAGACGAATTTAGAATTTAAATAAAATAATGTAAACATCGTAACACACATATAAATAACAAATACACTAACGACAATGATATAAATTATCCCAAAAGTATATAATAAAAGGTAAAATTAACATGTTTTGAAAAAAAAAACAAAAAAAAAACAGAACCAACAATCATACAACTCTGTTTTTGTTTCTTTACTCCTTCTATCGTTTTTATATTAAGTAACAATTTAACTTTAAAATATTAATTTTATTCTTTTTTTTTACTCGGAAAAAACTAAACATAGGAAAAAAAAGAATGATTTATTTGTTTACCTCTGAATAGCTACAGAAACAGAGTCTACAACAAAAGCAGAGATATTTTTGCAGTTGGAAAAATAACGAGCCATTGTAATTGATATTGCTGAGAATAGAAGCAGATCAATCAATTATAATTAAATTAAAGTTGCAGCGGAAGAAATCGAAATTTTAATTACTTCCGCAGCAACAAATTTTGAATTTTTTTAAAAATTTCTATAAAAGAAAGGAAGATGTTAGATATGTAAAAAATAGTGTGGAGAAGAGAGGTATTTATAGAGAAAAAATGGAGGAAGAAGAAGTCAAATTTACCAGTTATTATTAGAGTTTGTGGAATGGAGACGCGTTAATGACGGCTTCTAAGAAGGTGAAAAGGTCTTTCGTTGCCACTAAGGGCAATCTTAATCGGAATCGGATACAAAATTTAAATTTTATGAATCGTTTTATATATGGATAGAATAATAATTTTGAACTAAAAATTAAGATTCACTTTATCATTTGACGTGAGATATTAGGTAATGTTAGAAATTATGTTAGCTCATAATTTATATAAAAATGGTAAAATTAGTGTTTCGCGTAGAAGGTGAGATAAAATAATCTCTGGATATTATTTAGTATGTTAATATCGGCTTCTAAGAAGGTGAAAGGTCTTTCTTTCAAATTTTTAGGGAAAAATGATAAATATACTTCGAACTATCGGAAATGGTATGCAGATACTCTCTGTCATACTTTTGGGATATTGATATCCATGCCCTTCAGAAACTAGAGCATATGTATCATCTTATACTAACGGACAAACATGTGTTATAATTTTATCCACCGACGCGATATTTATTGAATATTAGATCAACGGATAAGACCGTGTTATGTATCCTTATTTAGTCTTTTGTTAGAGTGAAATACATATATGCTCTAATTTTTGGATGACAGAAAAACTAAAGTTCAAATAATATAACGAAGAATATCTGCATATCATTTATGATAATTCAGAGATATATTTATATTTTTTCCCTATATTTTATAGTTATACAAAATATATATAGCATAGTGGCGACTTTTGCTTACTTTTCAAAATTCTTGAAGCAAATTGCAACTTGTCTACTTAGTCAATACTTTTCTCATTTCTTTGACCAATAATCTACTTTTCTTTTAATTTAACGTCGAAAAGATAAAGAAATTTGGATATGAGATATCTAATTACTCTATGATATAATTTTTGATAATTTTTTTATAAATATTTTATAACAGTTAATTAATATTTTTTTAAATCAAACACATCATGTACTTATAATTAGTTTCAATACTATTATCTAAATAAATAACTGTTTATTTATATAATTTTAACACTTAAAACTTATCAGCTATCCACAACCAATTAATAAACCAGGATTCTACATTTTATTTTAATAAAGGGAAAAAAAAGGTTGCAATTAATTAAATTATTTGACCCTTTGCTGTGCAAACAGCCAGCACATTTAGTTAAATGTTCCTTTTTTTTTTTGAAAAGTTTAATTAATCTCAAATTAAGATTAGTCAAATTAAACATTATCATTTTTCCTTTTAATATAATTTTTGATACACGGTGAGTAGTTGACCCAAAAAAGTAACCTGAATTTCTAAACTATAGCATGTTTTTTCTTCTCTAAGGTTTTCGTCGAGATATATATTGAGATTCGATTAAATTTGAATTATATTAAAAATAGTCTCACATTTAATAAAAAACGACTTCATACTTAGCACTTAATAAGGTTCGAACCTCAGACTCTCAGAACTTTGATTAAAAATAAATGAGTATTTATCACTCGATCATAAACTTATGTTGATATATTATAACGAGCTATTACATAAACTATCAAATATTTTAAATTTAAAAAAACAGCTGGAAAACTTAACAAAGAGGTATAAGCCTTCTGGCCATATATAATTCATAAACTAATATAGTTGATAATTAATAAAAAAAATTATAATGGTAAGGTTAGATAACTTAATTCTCACAATTTAATTAGAAGTATAGAGTACATTAGCGGCAAGATACCAATGATTAAAGTTAATTACTAAAGAACTTTTTAAGAAAAAAAATATTCCTATACTAATAATGCAAAGGTTATATATATAATAATATATGAATTATTTATGTAGAGATTAATCATGAAAGGATTTGTATTGTTATTTTGATTTTAAATTCGATGTTTGATATCTATATTAAAGTTTGATTAGATTCAAATTCGTGCTAGAAAAATTTATATTGGGGTAAAACGCTTTTGATAAAGGCCATTTTTATATTCAGACGAACTCAAAGTTGAGACATTTGATAATCATGAATAGATAATTATACATAGAAGTGGAATTAGGATTTTTAAGTTATGAATTATAAATAAGATAGTTTAGTGCGTTATGATAAATTTGTTTATATATATTAAGTGAATTTTTAACTCAAATTAGAATTTAATTAGGCTAAATATAATAAACCTATAATAACTGATATATATGATTTGTTTTGTTTACTCTATGGATATTATTTATGTAAATAACTTTTATTTACATCCATCATTACAATATAACAATAACAACTACTATGGATCCCAAGCAAGTTGAAGTTGATCCATGTAAAACTTTATTGTCCACGTCGCTTCATTTAAATCTGTATCGGTCCAATACCCATCGATCAATACAACGAAAATAAAAAATTTACACTTCACCAAAATTCATAATTGAGTGCATGCATGCATACAACTTGCAAGAGTGTAAGGTTACATTACATCGATCATTACAATACAACAATAACTACTATCGAAATCGACCATATAAATCTTCAATGTTGATATCGCTCCATTTAAGCCCATCTCAGTCCAATATCCATAAATCAATACAATACAACAATAACAACTACTATCAATCCCAAGCAAGTCAGAATCGACCATAGATTGCCGTTTAAACCCGTCTCATACCAATATCCATGGATAGATACAATGAGTATAAAAATTACCCTTTTCTAAGAATGATTTGGACTGAGATTGTTATATAATACCAGAAACTCTGAGAGAAGATAGCACAACAAATATAAGCCATAACAACATGAAGAATATGCAAGTCACCCATGCCCAAACTCTTGGCCCGCCAAGCTCAGCACCGATAGTGAGTCGTCTAAACACCAAAACACCGATGCAGGCTACAGAAGTAGAGAAGAAAACAAGCAGAGAGAAACTTAGTCCTTCTGCATTTTCTATTCGCAATGGCTCGTTGTATGCAATGTAGTTGTACAATGTATCGATTAGCCAGGGTACACCAATGCCTATATAGATGTTCACCGAATTGCTACAAGGACAAAAACACCAAGTCAGACACCAGGATATCTTGTTCCAAGGAATGACACTGTCAAATTCACATTTCCTACTTCTGATTTTGGTCATACTGATTATGAGAGGTTAACAAATTAAGTTAATAAAAACATGCACCTTATGTGAATTACTAGGCATTGGCTAACTACTGTATTAAGGGGTCGTTTGGTTCATCTACGTACTGCTAATGCACGTATTCTCATTCCACACATTATCCCGCACAAGATAATACATCAAATGACATATAACTTAAAGGGAGAATCATTTACTACAGTCAACCAAACACAACATAAAGTTATTATGCACGGATTATATAGTCTTATATGGCCAACCAGACATAACACTTAGCTATGGTGAGATTATTTCTTTTCCTAATCACTCCAACCAAACATCATATTATTTCATTCGGAATTATACACTGGAGTCATTTTCCTAATCCCTCCAATCAAACGACCCCTTAGTCTTTTACCTTGCTAATAAGGGAAAAAATAAACTTGACGAACTTCTATACCGCCTAAATTGCTATTCAGTTAGATTCGGAAAAGGGAAATGAAAATTGGAAAACAATGAAAGCAATTTACCAAATCTCTATGGACTTGGTATGCCTTCTATTAATGTAATACTCCCTCCGTCCCATTTTATGTGGCAACATTTGACCGGGCACGGAGTTAAAGAAATAATGAAGACTTTGAAATGTTTACCAAATTGCCTTTTGAAAAAGTAAACTAATTTTTCTCTCTCCTCATAAATGTATTAGGTACTATCTTTAAAATTAAGTAAGACCAACAAGGGTAAAAAATGAATTGTACCTTTAAATACTTACCATATAAGGAAATATGACATTTTTTTTAGGACTGAGCAAAAAGGAAATGGTGCCACATAAAATGGGACAGAGAGAGTATGTAATAGATTAAGGGCATAGTTGACTGATAAAGAAACCTGCAGGTAATGTTAGCGATGGCAGAGTCAGCTGTAAGTTGTCGTTCTGCAGCAATTTTGCTGGCCACGAGATCAGGCCATGAGGTTCCACTTGCCAAAGCTGTGAATGCAATGACGTAAGGATTTATTCCTGCAGGTACATTGTGTACAATGTATACTCTTAGGTCGAGCAAGAACATTTATGATCATTGAAAAAGCACTTAATAATCTGAAGGGTGAAAACCTGTAACACAGCTTATCAAATCTGTGATTTTTGTCACTACATAAGCTATTCCACTGATGAATATCAACGAGCATATGAAAGCAATCCACCCATGGGCAATCTGATACGGTGGCACAAACGCAAAAAGAAGCTTCCACGGTAGAAGAAGCAACTCCCAGAAAATTCTTGCAACGCGTAGGTATATATTATTCAATTTTCTGGATTCTGTACTCTCCAACTGAAAAGATTAACAAACAACCCCATTAATCCATCAAGTAACTCGTAAGAGTAACAGTCTGAATTAGAGTCAGATTATTTTGAATAACTATCAAATGAACAACATTATAGTAGTGCTAAGTGTTAAGCTTTATACATCCACCCCATTTTCATGCCTACTTAAGTTCATGAAGTCGGTGTTGCCAAAGACATGCTTAAGCCCTGAAGTGGGGTGCAAATCGCGTCGCTTTAATGTGCACTCTGGTGTTGTCATCCAGGCTCTAAGACATACTTTTTCTTGCCAATGAGTGTCTCCAGTTGCTTCATTAAAGCCCACACTTTATTTGTGCTTTGTGCTTAAAGCTGCAACAGACCTTAGAGCTTTTTTGCCTTTTTCACTTTTGAAACACTGGGCATTAGTTAAGAAACTGGTTAAACTAGGACAAACATAGCACAGTAGAATGGAGTAATTATCCGCTCCACATTTAGCAAAGGAGTCGCAGGAGCTATAGCAAGTGAGAAGTGTTTATACTATGAAACATACACATGACAGTTTGTATCAAAATAATATCTCAGCCACTGAGAGATAAAATAAAGAACATATTAACACGGTATAAGAAAATAGTACCATGAGAGCATCCACAAATTGATGCTTCCAAATTGAGAGGATATCAGATTCTTCAGGAATGATATTGCAATTATTCGGCGTGGACGATTCAGTGACATCTTCTCCTGCTAAGTTTTGATAAAAATGACCTGTTGTTACAAAAGAATTGTCAGACCAAAGTTACTTGCAGAGAGAAGATAAAATCCTTCTTCTCAATGTTTCAAATTGATAACCATCAATAATTCTATATCTACTTGTATTATGCAACTACATTGAATTGTCATTATTTATTACTCTCCCAAGTACCAGCAATGAAATTTTATCTTGTTCATTTTAATTGCCTATCTGTCTGTCTGCCCTTTACTTGAAACTTTTCCAAGAAATCTCTTTACAGGGGCACCTTTTTTTATCTAGTAAATATCTTTTGATTCATAAACTGGTCGTAAACATGGGATATGTATACCAAAAGGAGAATAATCTACAAAGAGAAATGATTCTCTACAAACTCTTACCCAGTCATCTATACAATAAGGAACTTCTTGTGTGCATCAAAGAAAATAAGGGAATAGAGACTACTCCTCAACTGAGAGAAACTCGACTCTACTCCTTCAAAAGCTCTCGTATTTCTCTCTCTCAAAACTTCCAACACTAAAGCAAGTGGAATCACGTTCCAAACCCTTCGTCTTCTCCTCCTTCTCCCACTCTTCCAAACAAACAACAAGTCCTTCACAGTTTTTCATGGAGTGTCAAACCACCTAAACATATCCCACCATAACCTCATAGTAACCCACAATGTAGAATAAGATGATCCACGTCCTCCACCCACCTCCTTGCACATGTAACACCGACACTTATAACATTCCCCCCTTTTAACTAGTGCACCTTATAATTCTACTACACTTATATTGCAAATCCTTAAGAGAAGCAAAACTCAACACTAATACTAATTATAATAACCCCTCCATTCAAATACTTCCCAAGTTTAGAAAGTCCCAAAATGTGATGCATTTGTGCAAATAATAATGTCCTATACAACATTGAATTTTCAAGAACTAAAATACATTTAACGATTCAAATAACTGTCATATAATGCTCTTCTAATCAAACTAACTTCTCAAATCACTTACTATTTTCATTTACTCTGACTAATATTAACATATTTCAAATTAGCTTTCAAAACGTTGTACCTAGTGAAATTGTATCACATAAACTGGGAAGACCTAGATATCCCAGGTAAAACAAAGCATCACTTTCTTGAAATTACCTGTCCCCTCTCCTGAATGAATGGAGAATATATCAACAATTCCGGTATTTTCTTCTTCACCAACTTGAGATACTTCCGAGTGTGGCTCATGAACCTTGTCAAGAGGCCTGTATTTAACAACCTCAGCAGGCACCCACTCCTCTGGCCTCTCAGCTCTTTCTCTAAATGGTAGAAAGTATACAACGCACAAATTAGATCATCTTCCCATATGAGAAAATTATAAAGAAAATGGACCTTAGGCCTAACTCAATCCTAAAAGCTAGATCAAGAGGTGAGAATTGCCCACGACCATAAAGAGACCTTCCCATCCCTTAAAACCAATGTGGGAAACTCAATACCCCTTCGCACGCCCAGGCCTGCCAACTGGAGTGTGGACAACATAATATAGGGCCCAACATCGGTAAACAAGAATTTGGGATGGGCATAGCTCTGATTCCAGAATTAAAAAAAATGGATCAGGGGCCAAACTCAACCCCAAATGTTAGCTCAAGAAGAGAGGATACAAAGAGATCTTCCCATCCCTTAATAGCGATGTGGGAAACTCAACAGAAAATAAAAAAAAACTGAAACAAACTTCAACCAGAGAATGGAGACACTACAAATTTATGATAATAAACATAAGACATACAAAGGAAGGGACAAATAGGGCCAACGTTTGTCCTGTGCATATGCATGTATCAGCAATAGCCCAAATTGCAACACTGTTAAGATAGACTCCCACAAAGTTACAACATTTGGAGTCCACACCTACACAAGGTAAATAATAGTCAGGAATATGATATCGTTAACTGAATACTTGTTTTGCTGTGAAGAAGTGAAAGAGGACTAAGACATTTACATTTTCATCATCACATCATGCACATTTCATCAATAAGGTACATCGATAGCTCAAATTAAAACACTGGTAAATAGACTCCCATAAAGATACAAAACCTCTGGACTCCACACCTACAAAGTCAATTATGTTCATAAACAAGATGTTACTAACAGAGTGTTTGTTTTACTGTCAAGAAGTGAAAGAGGCCTAAGACACGTATTATTTCATTACTAGACTATTCACATTTCATCAATGAGGAAAAATGCAATATTTTAACATCAGTTTTTTTTCAGAAAGATATCTTATCATTAGTTTCCTGGTCTTGATATAGAAGAAAATGAGTTTCAAGGTCATACAAATTTATTATTCATGATTAACTAGTGAATTAACATTTATCCACAAGTTCACCAAAATATCTTGTATGGTCCTCCCTTCCATACATGTGGAGAAGGTCGTTAGAATGTCTTATATATTAATCAACATGCATAGTACGGTTCCAAAGTGGCACTAGTGATTAGATTTAAAGAAAAAATGAAGCAAAAGACATCAAAGAAAGTTTTACGTTATGCTTGTTAGCTTGCATGATGCTTGTCTGCTAGCTTTCACAAGTAGAAACTACAATGATTATCTTTCTCTAATTTTCAAAGAACTCAATGATTATGTCATACCATATGATATAAGTTATAACTAGAGAAAAAGGCCAGTAGATAGGTTTCCAGCAGCATTAAGTATTGATAAGTAGCAGCTTGATGGTTTAGGTTCATCCAATAGTTTGGTAATACAATAATCCTCAAATTAAGTTAATCAAGCACACCTTGCTACCAGGATGATTAGTCAGGACTGCATATCATTTATGTTCCCAAAGCAGTGAAAGAAGATGAACAAACTAGAAGTCGGTTGTGAGCACCATGAGGTCTCAAAGGTGGCCCAGACACCACGGTTATTAAAAAAAAAAGGACAGCAAACTAGAAGACTTCTTTCAGAGAAAGATTAACATAGAAAGACCCTTGTGCTAGCCTCTAGGTAAGAGTCAAAACCAAAACTACTCATCAAAAAGAAAGAGTCAGCCAAATAGATGAATTCAAATGAAGCATATGTACATGGAAAAAATGTGAGCAGATAACCTCTAAAATTATATACAGCCAGATGTAGGCCCAAAAGGACCAAAAGAGCTCAACAAGCCAGACTCCAATATCTGATATCTTCTTCAATTCTCCAGCTTTAGGAACCACCACGCAAACAGCATGTATTGGAAATAGATCGAAAGCAGCAGATCCAACGAGTGTTCCCGGACCTAAACCTGGACAAGTCAAATTGTAGCAAGGGTGTATTAGCAAGACAACTGATGTCCAAGATTCAGAAAATTTTCTGGTATCTAGTAGAAATGATACATTATACATAAATGTTATAACAACAGGTACGAGCAAATTTTTCCAATAGAAATCAGATTCTCACATTCTATCTTCTCAAAAGAGAAAAGAAAAAGGGAAAAGATAACTCATGGAACTATATATAATACTGGCCATAATACAAAGTATATCAACATATTAATTTTTGTTATATAAATATTAACCGATCAACTATTGATTTCATAGTCATTATCTCAGCATCTCTTAAGGTTCCAGTAACTCATCCTCATTCACAGGCTGCAGACATTAATATTTGGTGTTTTCTATTTTAATGGTCAAAATAGAATATATTTGTACTCCATGACTTCACAGACTAACATCATGGGGATGAAGAACATATTAACAAGTAACCACTAATATAAGCACAAAAAAAAATTAAAAAGAGAAAGGTCTAATTTACTCTGTAAAAATCAATATCCATAGTGAACTCAATAATATTGAGAGTTACTCAAAGATAAAATCATTAGAAGGTCAACTATTTCATTATCAAGTCTTAAAGTTCCTTACAGAGGTCGGGAGAGTGTAGGGACATCATTGGTGAGGAATACTTCCTGACATCTTGTAGTTGTGGCTTGTCATTTATTCGCCTCCTTCACTCAACAATGTCCAAGATGAGATCACCACAAGCACAATAAGTGGGGACAAATATCTCTCAAAGTGCATTTTCCCAGACATCATAAGACAGTCTAAACACACACACACATCAATGACTCACTTTAGTATTCATTACAACTAGAAAAGTTTGGCTAGCTACATTTAAAAGATAGGAGAAGAGGAAACAGAAAGTTTGATGCCATGCTTTCTTAAAGGAGCATATAATTATATGGCAAATCTCAACAAAGGAAAAATTGTAACACAAACAAAAATTATGAAGAAGAGAGGAATTAAAAATTTGATGCCACACTTTCTTACGTCGTATTATGAATAAGAAGAAAAATTATAACACAAACTAAGTCAAGATTCTGAATGCAGAGAAGAAAATCCTCAACAAACCTCCAGCATATAATTTTCCAATATTTCGTATTGCATCAATTGTAGCTAGCGAGATCTGTGGAAAGCTAGTCCCAAATGCCAGTAGAGTGATGTCTGCAATTGTGTAATTCCACACCTTTTCATTTTTGACAACTTTTGTGTTTGTGAGAGGATCTATCGTCTCTACAGTCCGACTATGCTTAACAACACTCTCCATGGACCGGAAAAACCGAGCAGTTATAGCTGACAATCCAATAAAGCAATAGGCAAGACCCAAAAAATACAAGAAAGTTCGAAAGCCTTCACCAAGAGCAGTTTCTAGATGGATAAGTAAATAAGCATCACATTTTTCATGTCTAAGGATATTTGAATGTCCATTGGTGCTGTCAGTGGTATAGTTTCCCAGCGAGGTCATCTTGATAAATATTTTTCCCTTCACAGTTCAAGCCCCAGAAAGATTATTCTTTCGGACGGATGCGGACCTGCCATTTGTGCAACAGTTGTTGATAATTAAAGTCCAATGACAGTGTTAATACAGTTCTCATTACATCAAGCAACAATAGTAGCACTCTGAAGAATACATAGCACCATATATATACAAAAAGATCCCCAAGAGTTTCTTTTGTACTTCAGGCCACAAAAACCCGTGTACTAAGTCAGTACACAAGGGGACAGATGTAGCACAAACATGTGCATAATGAAGTTTTAATACTATCAAATAAAGCATGTCCAATTACATAAGAAAGCCAGTAGATCACTCAGATTGATTTCTAAGTTAATTGTACAAGAGCAAGCATTTTGGCTCCAACAGAGACAAGCATGAATTTGTCTTCCTCAACATTTCATTAATCAATTCAAGTTTATGATGAAATTGTGGTATAAGGTTTGCTTACATCCTACCATCACCATACCCCACATGTGGGATTACACTGGTATGTTACTATTGATGACATTAGACATCGTGAAAGAGAGAAGTGCAGATAGAAATTAAAATATAGAAGGACTTTATAACAAATTACACCAGTAGATTTCTGAGAAGAAGCTTCCAAGCTTAGATCTCAGGATAACACAACGATTTGATTAAAGGACCACATGACTTAACTTAATCTTTTACTTGATGAAATTTTTCGCCTCTTCTAACCCAAAGAGTGAAAAGGCATAAGGTAGCCAAGGCCACAACTTACATTCTTAAATATAAGATATCAAAAGTGGCTTATGCCGGTGCTGAGCTAAGATACCCACCAATATTAAAGGCAAATACCAGTGTTGACTTTCTCATCAAGGGTCATTGGGCCTAGGACTAACATTACATGATGCTCGGCATCAAATCATTTGAGTGATGAGCAAAACAATCAACTTGTGAAAGATGAATGCCGTAATTCTGTCAATTACTCTGAGTTCTTGTTCAATTACAACTACGATCTAGCCAATAACAGCCAAGTTCCATGCATAGGAAAACAATGAAAATGAGTGCTTGACCAATTGACTCTACCATTCATGCTAACATCAAGGTTCACGTGTCTTGGACGTTTGAAGTAGAGATCTGTAGCCCTCCAAGAATGATGCCAGCACAATATCACCCAATTTAACATTTCCTGAAATGGCATTGTCAGACATATTTGCCTTATTGACAGCACATAAGTTGCTCCCAGACAACATCTCAATTCTAGTGCACCTCAAGTGTCTTCTCCCTTAAACTCTCCCTTATAGGTTAGAAGCTCCGATCATGATCATATCAGTACCTCACTTTCCTTGTTTAGACTTAAATTCAGGGTATTGCCAGCAACTTATTTTCCTTCCTTAACAATTACTCCTAAGATACTAGTTGTGTAGTAAGTAGACTAATAGTTTAAGAATTAGAGTATCTCCATAAATCTTTCTGTAATCAGTTCTCTCAATCATGTTGTTTGTAGGAACTATTGGAACCCAAGTGACACACGCATGGCGTTTAATAAGCATTCTCCAACAAAAGGAGTTAGACATGATCCAAAGTAATAGAAAGAAAACTATGACATTAATCAGCACATTTATCATTTTTCCGTAATCTTGCCTTTAATTATTATTTTTTGGCTTTTGGAAGATTTTGTTCTATTTCTATGACGCAAATGCTCGTAATAACGTCAACTCCACTAGTTTCTAAGAACAGAAATACTGCAATGCATTATCCTTCCTAATTCTGGAGAAATTGCTGGTGATCAAACACAGAGAAATTAAACAATCTGAATTCACAACTAAATTGCACTTTTTTCAGGGCACCAGAACTCTCTGGTTCATCATTTTTCCTTCATGTGGTCCTAATTGTGTGAAAGGTGCATGACAACCCAAAGACTTCCAATTCCATTCATACACTAATCTAGGTAGTGATGGGGCCAGGATTTTCGGTAAAGGGAGTCAGAATATAAAGAAGTTACTGCACAAAGAATTCAAGGAGATACAAAACTTAAAAAACTGCTACAAGAACTATGGTTAACTTTGTTCAATAATCACTGCAATTATTGTCTCGACTATCTACAACACAAATGCCAAACTTCTATAATTTCACGTAACGAATAAAAATAGAGTCTTTACAGAGTACAAGAATAAAAGAAAGTTATGATAACCCAAAATGGCAATTCATTTATATGGACTACAAGAGCATGGTCAGATAATACAAAAAAAAGCTTCTTTAAGGTCCCTGTACATCAGAAAATGCAATCCTCTAGAATTAGGAAAACTTAAGCTATTAGCCATGGGCCCATAACTTACTTCAATGATTACTAGACACCTAAATAACTCACTTATATGGACTACAAGTCTTTAAGAGCATGGTCACCAAATACAGAAAAAGAAAGTATTTTCTCCAAGTATCAGAAAATCCAGTTCTCAAGAATTGGGAACACTTAAACTATTAGCCATAGGCCCATAGCTTCAATCATTAATGGACATCTAAGGATAATGTTTCCGATAGACCCTCAGCTCTATTAAACCAATGATTAATAGACACGGAAACACAATTTTAGGCGAAAAAGAAAGTGAACAAAACTAGAACATCTCTAGTACTCTATACCCCAAATATCCAAAAGTCAATTACAAAGCACCCATCCATCAGCTCCAATAACCATTGAAAAATTAACTTCCAAAATATAGCTTTAAAGGAAAGCTAATTTCGTACTCAGTCATCAACCACAATACACAATTGAAAAGTTGACTTCCAATACATAGCTTAAAAGGGATCAAAATTTTGTACTCATAATTCTGATTTCAATTGCTCAAAAAATGAAAGAAATACACATAAAACACTCTGCCCACATATTCCAAGATTGTTGGGACACAAGAAAAAATGAAAAGGGTCAGAGAATAAATCCAAGATTTGCAAATGGGTCGATGGGGAACTTACCATATAGGCATATACAACTATCAATATCCATTTTGCTCCATATTGGACCGTTTTGTGATTGAAAAAAAAGGATAAAAATGGGGTCTTGAACTGATTTGTGAGATAGTAGTTTACAGAAATGTGGTGGGAATATACAAGAAGGAGACGTGCATGGAGTGAGCACCACCAAGACTATTGCTTGTAATTGAGATCGAATAGGAACTTCAACTTGCTATTTCCAAAATCAATAATTTAGTAGTAAGCATATAATATAAGGTCATATGATACACGAGATTGATAAGATCTAATTTTATTTAAAACGTCCATTTTGGGCTAAAATAAGACCCATATTTAATAGGAAAACTTATATAAATATACTATGATAAAAATATTTATCATTTATAGCAATAATCTTTTTTTTATTTGATCACTTTTAACTCATTTATAATACAAGTTTAATTCATATTATAAAGTACATTTTTTATTCACATATAATACAAATTTTAATGATAAGATAATTTATTTATCACACATTTTAATACACTTATAATACAATGATCAAATTTTTACCAAACAAACATAATATATTTTAAAAAACAATTATAATTCATTTATAATTCAAATATATTGCATACATAATTCACTTTTAATACATATTGCAGATTTAACATAGTATTGCTATAAATGGTAATAAATAAAAAGTATTACTAAAATTAATAATTATTTATTAAAATGTACCAATTCATATAATTTTTCCTATTTTTATTATACATATTTAAGAATGGATGAATATTTATCATTTAATTATATTTTTTGGTGACAATATATAATTTATATATATTAATGTTAGATAGATCTTGATTATTACTTCTTCTATTTTAAAACAATACTAGAACTGTCTTTAAAGATTTCTCTATATCTGTTCATATAAATTACTAATAATTTTTTATTTTAAAAATCCTATTTAAAAATTATTATTTTTATATTATATTTGAAATAGTATTTTCCTTATATTATTATTATTGTAGTAGAATATAGCTTAATGAAAATGACTCTTGAATTTTAATCAGTTAATTTGAGAAAGTGTCGACAAGAGCTTCGAAATTGTACATTAATTCATTATTTTAATTTTTTTAAATGATTAAGGTCCCAAGAAAGATGTGTAATATGTGTTTTTTCTATGTAATTTCTCAAAGTTTGGAAGGTATGTACATTATGTTTTTTCTATGTAATTTCTTACGTTTGTATCTTTGTTAGACAAAAATAAGTTACTTTCTTACGTTTGTATCTTTGTTAGACGAAAATAAGTTACTGTAATATGTTAATTACTACAATCTACCAAGGTTCAAACACTACTATTGATAGATTTTAAAAATCAAATATATATGAAATTTTAAAATACAATCGTTTTATGATATTTCTTACAATACGAAGAATCATTTATATTCTCTTTTAAAAAAAATTAAAAGACTTAACAACAATAAGTATATATTTTGTATTTCTATATTCATTTGTTTTCTTATGATTAAGATCCTAAGATCCTAAGAAAAATGTTTTCTTACTATCAAATAAATAAAAATATCTATGAACATTGTCTTACTCGTATTAAGGTTAATAGTTGGAAATAATAGTCAAGTTTAATTTTGAATTCCCAAAGAGTTAATCATGGTACCAGCAATGGAAGTAATTCTAATGGACTATTAAAACTTTCCACATATATTTTTTTTAGAAATTATGCAATGCATGTTATGTTTAATATACCAAACGAAATACAACACAACAAAAGATAATCACAGTATTACTAATACACCATATTCAACGCTATTCTTACACACTATCAAACGACCCCTTAAATAGTACAACAGACTAACTTGTCTAATCCTCAACCAAAACATACCATGGTGAACATCAGGGGGAGCATGACAATAAGACATGAACAATACTAACATCATTTGTTCATATTTACAGCAGCAGATTCTGTATTCAAACCCAAAAAGGTTCTGCTCATGAATTACGCGATTGTATCACTGGCAAAATCTTGGAACCGGCTATCGATAATAGTGACAAAATCACACTCATCAACATCAGCAAACCTCAAGGGATCACCATTCTACAATCTTGTTTCCTCCGCCGACATCTATGGTGCACCTTCTGCAATGAGTTCTCTCCAACTTTCTCCATCCTAGAGAGTGCTGTTAGTACAAGAGACCAAAGAAACAAGTTAAGCAATAAAGTAAACACAATAGGTGGGCTTTCTACTCAATTAGCAGCCATGAGTGCATACGCAAGCACCAAGTAAAGTAGTACCACTGATCTACTACCAAGCTCAATCTAACTGCCTTAGAATCATGCAGCCCTCCACTTCTATTGAGATCTCAACAAAAACAGTCTGCTTATAGAAACATCTTAACCACCTGTCACTAGTAAAGAACCCAGCATACACGTTAACATGGTTATACCAATGGTAGATCCAGAATTTTCAGTAAGAAATCCTAAATATAAAAAAGTGAACACATAAAGAAGCCCCATGAAGTTTTTAGGAGTATTTTAATCCATCTATGCAGTGTAATTTTTGGAGAAGGGGTGTCAGTTGACTCCTCAGTTAAACAAGGCTAGATCTACCCTGGTTATACTACATCAAAGGGAAAAAGGGGTTCACGCGACATTATCTGTTTCCTATCTTCCAGAAAAACTGAAACTTCCTTAGAAAGGGAGGATTGCAAACAATGGGGTAAAAAAGTAAGGATGAGAGACCGATGTTGATTACGTAAGAATTGAATCATGAAGATGGAATGAAGGCCTGGGTCTCAGCAAAGGACCACCGAGACCAATTAGAATTTCCACATTATATATCCATCTCTAACCTTATGAAAAGTCAAAGGAATTGAAAGGCATTAACTTTACTTGCTTACTCCAACGAATGACAAAATACCTCCTTACGCTTCCCTATCATTTGTATCCCCTTTCCACTCCTACTCAAAAGTCAATATAGGTTAATGAGTCATTGATATCAGCTATAACTATATAAGAGCCACCATTAGTATAGCACAAGCAGTTAATTTTGTCACAAGGCAAGTGATTATACACGGTAGTTTAAGCACTGCTTTGGAACAAATTTGTTAACAGGACTTAAGTGAAAAACAAAGCAGATAATAGTCTTAATCCTGCTTGTAAACAAACAGAAATAAGACCACTGGTACCACTCACCAGAAAAGTAAGAATTGGAAGAGCAGACTGTCTGTAGACTATATTAAGCAACATATAAGTTAGAAGTCACACTATTACAGTATTATTAAATTATTTACCTTTTTTGTTTGATGAAGTAATTAGTAAATGTTCCATTGAAAAAATTTATTTACCTTATCAAAAGGAAAGGAGTTAGAAGTCACAGACAACTAGAGAGAAACCAATTGCAAGTAAAGCATCCATGGACTTTAAGACATACACAAGCAGAATATATATAGTTCACCCAGACTTCACTTGAAATCTTAAACATGTCCACGCCCACTGTAAAGCTCCAACTGGGATATTTAAATGAAACTTGACAACTTCACGGCATACTTCTAGCTCAAGTGCTCAACTCCTAAAACCAAGTTTAATCCTCCGTTCCAATCATTGGATTAGTGCCATGTACATTTACAAGTTTTGTAATTTCATTTATCATGTCGCTATCAGCCATTAGAAATCCATCATTTGCATATCCAACTTTCCCCTCAACCAAAGTTTAAAGTTCCACACAGAAACACACACACACACACACACACACCGGTCTCTGTCAATGTTGTTTCAAATACTGAAGCATTAATAAAACAATATATCCAACCACCAAATCAATGAAAGCATAAATAAATTAACATCAATAGTTCTGGCACAACTTTGCTTAATTACTTCTTTCCATTCCGACTTGCAGTACTGTATTTGTGTTCTATAGACAGGGAATAGCTTCTCCGTGAGTGTCATAATATATACCTTCTCTGTTAATCAAAAAATTAACTTCCTGAACAATATTTCTTATAGGAGTTCATCAAGCTGCCATACATCCTTAAAAGAAGCTATTTACATGTTTCTTTCCGAGACTACAAGGCATTGTCTATTCTAACACTTCGGACAGGATGAAACTGACTTTTCTAATAGAAGATATCAAACGGTAACTCTCAAAACTATGGCATTCCATACAGAGTCCATTTTTACTGACAGAGATCAGACCAATCAGATTGACAATGTTTGTCTCAACAGGTAAATACTTCGAGCAAATCTAAGTAGTACGATACAACAATCAAGACAACCGGCCCAAATGAAGCTAAATGGATATAATGATTCATTAATCTACAACCAACTAGTTCCGGCTTATTGCATAATTCACGACGCACCCTAGGGTGTGGTTCAGCGGTCAATCAATGAAGCAGGAGGAGAACCATGAGATCTCAGCAGGCAAAAAGATTAAGTTACACGTTAACTGTATAGGTGGGAACTACCATGTATCCATAGGAACAGTCAAGGTTAGCACAAGCTGATTCTGACACTACAAATATTTAAATGAAAGGGCATCATGCAGATTGCAGGGTATACCTCCAAATTCATCGCCCCAGAAGGACAGCCGTTGATCATCTTCTTCTTCATCAAACTCATCACCATATCCAAACTCTGCATCACCGCGATACCCCGGTTCACTCCCATACCCTGACTCATTACCTAACCCCTCAAAATTCCCACTTTGCACAGACAAACCATTTAAATTACTCTCTCTTTCACCAACCCCACCACCTTCCTTCTCTTTCCTTAAACTCTTTGTAACCTCACTAACATCCAAAGTCCAATGCATATCCCCATTCACAAACAACTCCCCACTCGAATCAGTCCCCACAGCAACAGGAAAATCCGAACAAGTCCCATACGCTGCTGAAGCTCCAACCGAGCAACACCGTCTTCTAGTCCCACTCCGATCACTACTCCTCCCGGAAACCGAACGAGACCCACGTCTCCGCCTCTTACCAGCTATCAACCTAAGATTCTCCCGTTTATGAACCGATAAAGGCCTATCCTCCTCAAATAAACTTAGCTTTGACATATCAAGAGCTTCAATTGGAATCGAAGTAGTTCTATCCGCCCTACATTGACGCTTCGTATGCACCCCACCATGGGTCGACGGGGAGTAAGTTTTTGGCGAATCTAAATCTAGGGTTTTAGAATTCGGAGTCGGAAACTGAAAGGGTTTCCAAGAATGGAGATGATATGTACATGATTCAATGGCGTGACGTGAATCTAGCGTCTTAGGCGACATTGAAACTTCATGAAAACACTCTACACACAACCAATGAAGTTCAAATCTGCTCAATTTATCTACAAACAGCTTAAATTACACCATATCAATGAAGAACAAGATCTGGATATTTTGAAATCAATGGCGATTAAGCAAAATTGAGCAAATTCGACAAGTATCTATGAATATTTAGGGTACTATTCTCAAAATCAGAAAAAGATCGCCACTACAGTACTTTTTAGTTTTCAGCCACTAATTTTATACAGTGGTTGAGAGAAAAGACACATGGCAATATAATATTAGCTTTGGTTGAAAAAAAGTTACTCCCTCCGTTTCAAAAAGATTAATCTAGTTTGACTTAAAACGAAATTTAAGGGAAAAAAAACTTTTTAATCATATGGTTCTAAATTAAAGTTATGTCAAATGTACCAAAATATCCTTTAATCTTATGGTTTTAATCATGATACGTGGAAAAGTTAAAGTTAAAGTGTTGCCAAAAAAGAAAGTGGTCATATTTTTTGAAACAAACTAAAAAAGAAATAGGGATATTTTTTTTAAATGGAGAAAGTATTTCGCGATCATATTATCTTAAGATTATTATACCTTATATTTCACTATGAACGACATTTTACTAATTTTGATAATGCATATTGTAATTTCTTGACACAAATTCTGTTTTCATATTCAAAATGAATAGTATATTCATATGTTTATTATTTTCTTCATTTAAATTTATTTGGTCTAATATGACTTTGAGAAAGTTAAAAAGAACTTTTGATATTTGGATCTTAAATTAAAAAGATATGTTAAGCAACTAAAATGTCGGTTAATACTTTAATTTTAAATATGTTAGGTGGAAAATTAAAATTAAAGAATTGAGAAAAAGGGAAAAGGTTTTTTTTTTCAAAACGATTAAAAAAAATAAATCAAATAAATTTAAACGGATAGACTAATAATTTTAAATTTTTTAATGAGATCATTTACACTTGCACAAACATTTATAACTTCAATCTATACGTTATTATCACTTTCGTTTAATATTATTTGTTTAAATTTATTTGAGTTAAGAAAGAAAGGCGTAAAAAACATTCAACGAATGCGATTTATGTGTAATTTCAGTATTTTCCCATTTAATGTGAAAATTACGTTATTACCCCTTTCGTTTAATTTTATTAGTCCACTATTTTTTTAAATACATTTATTTCTTTATTTATTACTTTTATCATATCGATAAAAATTAGTTATTCCGTACTTTTTATTTTATACGCAACATTAACTGAGTGTCACATCCGGGTTTACCCCCTAGACGTAACCGGCGGCGTCGTCCTCTCGGAGGACTAAGACAAGCCCCTTAGCTTCGTCATAGCATTCATCGACTAAAAATCAGACAGAATTAAAAACTTTTTATCTAAAACTACTCGGAGGTTTACATAGACCTCTACATACATATAACCATATTTATATCAAGTATACATAGACTTGTTCATATATGAAGATTACTTAGTCTTCTACTTTTATTTCATACACTTATATATTCAGAAAATAAGAGTCATAAAAGCCGTCTCATCTCATAACCATCTACCGAATACAATAAGTCTTGGGCATAGCCCTACATCAATACAAGAAGCCACATATAGGCTATACAATACATCGTCTCAAACGAATAATAGAGTCAACACAGAATTTGGATATCTAAACAACATAGAAGTGAGATATCAGCAACGTCCTCGGGAGAGTGAGGACCTACCACTTGGATGGTAAGATATCCAAGTCTTTATTTCCGGCAATTAGAAGCAAGTCAACAACCCGAACCTAAAATATTTGGGAAAAGGGAAAGTAATGGGGTTAGTACTCCACATGTACTAAGTATGGAATCACATATACAATTACCAATCAAATATACTTAAAAAGGGACATTTATGAAGAACGTGATAAAACATATATACAAGTGAAACATAGCAAATCAAGGCATACTAACGATAGCCTTCATAAGTCACAAGTGCAATGATCAAGTAAAATTAACATGTCTCCTACTTAATCAAGTAACCTACCAAGACTATAATTAGCAATTAACCTCACCCAACATACTCTTCCATGTCATGAAATACTCTTCTTCAAGCAAAGACGACAACCTTATACTCATAAGCATGTTATTCAACATACAAAGTCATTCATATTATACCATTGCTTTACATTCAGAATATTGACCTCTCAAAGCTCCTATCAAGGCAAACTAGTGCAAGGCGTAGGTAGAGTCCCATACCCCTACCTAAGCTACAGCCAACCTCTCAAGTTACTTCGATTAGTCTATACCTTGTTCATTCATTTTAATTTAGGGAACGCTTGCCTTAACCGACATAGACCACATGAGCAAATGTGGAATCCGGTGTCATAAAATCTTACACCGATGGAAGGCGGTCTACCGGCCAAGGTAGAACCTAACGTGAACGTAGCTATCTAGGTGGATCCACAAGCTAGTATCCAATGGTGGCAACATAGTTCAAGAACTAAGAGATAGGTATTCCCTCTATATACCATTCGGTAATGGGGCCTCACCTCATGAGAATTCATGAGTTAATATTTCTCAAGGAAAGTCAACACTTCATGTAGGTCCATAGGTGAGTATTCCTCTAAGGGAAGTCAACACTCTATAAAGAACAAATGGTGAATATTCCTCTAAGGGAAGTCAACACCTCTCAATGTCAAATTTGCTCGGTGCTAAGCTAAGTTCCCCTTTGTAGAAAAGTCTTTAAACTTTATTAACCATCTTAACCTAGTTAGATAGTAGGGTCAAGCCCTTGTATATTCATCATCATAGCTCATTAAGAATTGTATGAGAAATAGTCCTTTCATTACAACTCAAATAGGTGAAGTTAGCCCTTATACATCTCATCACAATAGGGCACATCTTTACATAACAACTTCCCTATAACATGTACTCCTAGGCAACCTCACAACCAACCTAGACATTTCAATTCATTCATAATATCAAACTATCACCTTAAACAAGGTATACTTCAACACAACATTATCCCTTGATGACAATTAATCACAATTTGAAGTAAGGATTAGGATATCAGGACTTACCAATACTCCTCCATATTTCATCAATAAAGGGCCTTACCATCAACCCATAGATCAACCCAAATCTTGGGTCATCGCATCAATGTAATTCAATAATAAATCATAAGAACTAATTTAGGAGAAGCACTCTACCCTAAAGCAATACTACATCAAGGCTTGGTAACATGATATCAAGTGTATCTTCTTAACCTAGATTCAATACTTAAGAACATAGGCATGAAGAACTTCAATTCACTACAATAGATTCATAATCAATGCAATAACAATCATTAAAGACCATTTAACTAATAATGAGATCAATTACATCAATTTATCATAATCAAGTTACAATACATGATAATCTATTCATTTTAACCCATGGAATACATAATTAACTCAATTCATAGGATCAAACTCGAAATTGGATGAAACCCATAAGAAACTCAACTTTTTAGAAAATCTTTGAAGGAGCCCTTTGAGGAAAGAATCTCAAAGGTGAATTAGATCTCATACCTTAAGGTTTGATGACATTTTGATGGTGAATTTCGTGCTAAATCAGCCCCCCAATGATCTCCCCAAGTTGCTCTCCAATGGAGTCTTCCAATAGAGAGAAAAAGTAGAGAGAAGAAAGAGAGTTTTGTTTTGAGAGAATGATTAGGCTAATGAGGGTTGTGGCATTTATAGTGGGGTCTTAAATCACTTAATTAGTCTCCCCTTAAACCCCCTAATTACCCCTAAGACACTTAATGAATTAATCAAACTTAAAACTAGCTTCTGTAAATATCACAGCTCCTCCACGATGGCTCCCCGACGACGGGCCGTCGTGGGCGTGACGGACAGCCTCCCCCTCCGTCCTGCACATCCATCACGTTGGTCAGAGACTGTGCAGGCGGAGGCTTTTTCCCAGAAACTAAGGCTGGCACGACGGTGGCCTTGACGCCCCATCGCGCCTGTGACGCCCCGTTATGGGGTACGTCATGGCCTACTGTTTCAAGGGTCCTCCTCGAGGGTCTTTGGTTGGTCCTCGAGGAGTCGTACCCTGACTTTTACAACATGAAACCATCCCACACTATATGATACACCTATTTTTACAACCTTTTTCCAAATTCCAACTCTTTAACTTGGTTAAACAAAAAGGACACTCTAGCCCTCTTATGAACCAACTTACCGGACGTTATGAACGTTTTGGTTCTAACACCACTTCAAAGACTCTACATATGCCTAATTTGACTAGGAACATTGGTTTAGATCTTAAGGAGTCTATTTTATCACATGACCTTGGTATTTCGAAATGTTATACTGAGCTGATAAAGAAAGACATAAAACACATTCAAAGAATGAAATTTATGTGTAAATTCCAGTCAATTCTCATTTATTATTAAAATTACGTTATTATCCCTTCCGTTTAATTTTATTTATTCTGCATTTTTAAAATATATTTATTTCTTTTATATATTATTTTTATCATATAGAGAAAATAAAAAAAATAAAAATTTATACTGAACATTAGTTGAGCTAAGAAAGAAAGGCATAAGATGCATTCAACGAATGCGATTTATGTATAAGTTTCAGTCTCTTCCCATTTATTGTTAAAATCACGTTATTATCCCATACGTTTAATTATATTTGTCTACTATTTTTTAAATATATATTTTTTTATAGATTAATTTTATCATATCGAGAAAAAAAGATAATAATTATATCATTTTGTACTCAACGTTGATTCAGCTGAGAAAAAAAGGCATAAAACGCATTCGACGAATACAATTTATATGTAAGTTTCAGTCTCTATCCATTCATAGTTGAAATTACATTATTACCCCTTTCGTTTAACTTTATATGTTTATTATTTTCTAAATATATTTATTTCTTTTATTGATTACTTTTATCATATAGAGAAAAGATCATTATTTTTTTAATTTTATATTCAACATTAATTGAGCTAAGAAAGAAGGGCATAAAACGCATTGAACGAACGTGATTTATGTGTAAGTTTCAGTCTCTGTCCATTTGTTGTTGAAACTACTTTGTTTTTGTTTGCTATTTTCTAAATATATTTATTTCTTTTATTGATTACTTTTATCATATAAAGAAAAATATTTTATTTTATTTTATACACAACATTAATTGAGATGAGAAAAAAAACATAAAATGCATTCAACGAATGCAATTTATGTGTGAGTTTTAGTCTCTCTGTAACACTCCGTAAGTCCAATATCTAATATAGAGCCTCACATGAAGAACTAAGACTTAGGACATTGTTTTAAGGCCTAAAAAAATGTAATTAAAACATTTAGGAAGTGTTAGATTCAAAACGCTTAAGAACGTCCATGACTTCCGGTGAATTATGAAATGTATACCAGTGTGCCTTGGCATGTTTAATGGGGTTTTGAGAGTCGGAAATTAATGAAAATTGGTAGAAGGGTGTTAACATGTGTTAGAGTGTCTTTAGGGTCGAAACGTCCAGGTACGACTCCCCAAGGACCACCCTAAGGACCCTTGGAGAGGACCCTTCAATTTTACCCCAAAAGCCGTGTTTGGCAGTGGCTACCCACGAAACCAATCGACGAGCCATCGTCTGATCGACAAGGCGTCGATGATATCGTAGGTCCATCCTTAGCCAAATCTCCAAAGTGGTCAAGAAGACCACTCTCTGACACAAACGACGGTTGCACATGACGGTGTCGTCGTTGGACATATGGATCGTAGGTCGAGGTCTCGTAGGTACTGGCCTGTTTTGACTGTCTTATTTTAAGTTAAGTCAATTAATTAGTTAGTTGGTTAGTTGGTTAATTAAGGGTTAATGGGTGTCTAATTAAGTTAGTTAAAGGGTTATATAAAGACCTAAGCCTAATTAAACTAACCCAACACCCACAATTTCCAAACTCAAATCTCTCTACCTTCTCTCTACTTTCTCTCTCTATTTCCCCAAGATTCCATTGATGATCAATTGAAGGTCAGAGGGTTCCAAGATTCAACTTTCTCTCCATCAATCTTCAAGAATAGCTAAGGTATGAGAACTCTTCACCTTTGGGACTCCTTTTCCCAAAGGGTTCTTTCAAGTTGATTTCAAAAAAAGTTCAAAACATGGGTTTTCAATTCTAATTCGTGTTTGGTCTTTCAACTGAGTATGATTTCGATTTCTTTTGATTATTCGTGTTAGATTATGATTATGTATGAATTGATTGTTGTAGTTCTTAGTTCTTAACCTAGTTTATGATGGAATCTTTGAATTGAGTCCATTACCCTAACCCTAGTCAGGAAGTAGATTTGTAGATGATTAGGACTATTAGAATTGGTGATGTTATTATCAAATTCACGATATAATAACGATGATGAGTAAATTGTTGGATGATTTGTGATGAATTGGTAGTGAGTTTCTTAGGAAGCAATGGAGGCTAATTAGCAAGATCTTATGATTCTTGATTTTTCACTTCAATTATAATGGATTGTAATTGGTGATGATGTTGTGCAATTGAAGTGTATCATGTGATAAGAATTAGGAAGATATAATGTGATGAATGTGAATAAAATGTCATGATATGATATATTGAATGTGAGATCATGTTGAGGCTATATTGATGCAAGTCTGAAGGTGATTTCTCTTATGTGCCTTAGATATAAGATAATGATGTATTGATCTCACTAATGTTGGTTGTGTGATTTAAGGAAGTTATCATCCTATGCCTAATGAGCTAATATGATATGTTATACAAGGGGGTTAGTCTCCTATGACCGAAATTAAGTTATGATTGTGAAAGACTTAATGGCATTTCAAAAAGAAACTTTAGCTTATCACCGAGTGAACTAGTTATGAAAGGTGTTCCTTCCCAATGTGGGAAGGTAGGTTCACATTGGTTCTCATGAGATGGAGATTACAATGCCATGGTGCATAAAGAGGGTCTCAAGTATACCTCATAGTTCTTAAACTATGTTGCCCTCATCAGAAAACTAGCTAGTGTATCCACCTAAAATGTTACGTTCATGTTTTGGTCCTACCTTGACAAGTAGGCCACCTTCTTTGGGTGTAGGTTTTCATGACACCGGATTTCATGTTTAGCTGACATGGTCTATTGTCGGTTAAGGCGATTGTTCCTGAAAGTAAAATGAAAGTAATAAAGTGAACTCTTACTAGGGTGACTTGAGGGAAGTCCAAGGAAGATGTTTTTATGCTCTTATAAAGTAAATGATATGCATATGTTGACTTTTCATGTTGATGACTCTATATAATGTTAGTTTCACTTATAATCATATTATTGGTCTATATTGCTATGTATGATGATAATTATTCATGATGTTATGTTATATAAAGTTAGGCATAACTTAAGGTCTCTTTTCTTGTTTAGTTGGTTATGTGGGGTTATGAAACTTTACATGAGCATTGCACTTGTATGCTTGGGATGAGATTGTTGGTAGGATCTTACATGATATGATGATAAGAATCTTGTACATGTATTGTTGTTATGACATTATGTTGGAGTTGCTTTGGTTATATGATCTTGATATATTACTATTCGTGTTGATATGACCTATGCTATTTTAGGGTTTTAGGGTTTAAGGTTTAGGGTTTATGGTTAGCCATGTTGACTTGACTTTATTAATGATGTTGGTCTTGTATTGCATATGGTTTTGTCTTAATGAACATGTAATCATGGACTTGTATGTGTTTATATTTGTGCATTAAGGCTTTCAAAAGTGACTTAGCATGACTTTGAACAAAATGTCCCTTTAAGCATGATTTCAAACATTATATGTGCATATGTTTCGATACATAGTACAAGTGGATGTACTAATCCATTTCCTTTATATTTCTACAACAATGTAGGTTCAGGCCGTTGAAGTTAGAAGGCCATTTGCAAGACTACTTGGATATTCTCACCATCCGAGGATGATGTCACTATCTAGCTACTTGATGTTGTTATAGTCTAAAGACATTTAGTTTCCTTCTCTTTCATTTGAAGGCTATTGTTGTATAAGCCTATATGTGGCTTTTGTTGAAATGAAGTATGGGCTATGACCGAATGTTCTACTCATTTTAGATGGTTTAATGTGATACGGTATTATAGACTAAATTCTTATATGTTATGTAACCTAAACGAGAAGCCTATGTAAGCTTCATATGCGAAGAGTCTAAGTACACTACGTATGTATATATGATTAGTAAGCGAGAGGTCTATGTAAACTGATATGTATAAAAAGTTTTAATTTTTCAGCATTTTAATCTATGATGTATTATGACGAATGCTAAGAGGCTAGTCTCAATCCTCTCCAAGGACGCCGACGCCGATTACGTCTAGGGTGTACTCTCCGGTCGTGACACTCTTCCCTTTATTATTGAAATTACATTATTAGCCCTTTCGTTTAATTCTATTACTCAACCATTTTTTAAATATATTTTTTATTTATTTATTACTTTCATTATATCTAAAAAAAGTTAATTATTTTTTATTTTATACTCAACATTAATTGAGGTTGTATCTTTATTACTCTTTTTACAATAATTGCTTATGATTCGATTTTTTGCCTTACATATCAGTACATTTTTATTTATATTGACGTCCATTTCTTGGGGATGCTATTTTTTTCTATGCGAGCAGTTCCAAGCAGAAATTCTTGTCGATCTATCTGCTAAGATTCGGGTTCAACTATGAGTTGATAAGCTCTATCTTATCGTGGGGCTATCAGACGATGATTGCTTCTGTTGTATAGTTTGGATATAGTCAGGTCTTGTCTTGGTAGTGCTTATGTCAATTGTAAAGGCTATTGTGAACACAATATTTCAGGTTTCTTTTGTAGTTTTCAATCTTCAGTCCATAGGTTTAGTGTAGGGGGGAGTATATGTCTTCGGTTGCGGTCTCGTCAACTAGCTAATACTTTTTTGTTTTTGGCTTGTCTATGGTTTATTGTTATTCAGGTCATGGCCTTAATAGTTCAGACTTCACATTTTAGATGTTATGGTGCCCCGATCTTTTTTTCACGAGTTTAGTTAGCTAGTATGTTACAGTGGCTAATTCAATCTAATACGGTATCAAGTTCTAGTCACACTTCCCTAATTTGGAACTTGAGAATTTTTTTTTCAATGTCATTCCTAAATGGTATATTTTCTATTTCATCTTACATTAGCTTGTACTTTTGATATTCTTTATGTGCGTATATAGAAACAAGTAATAAAGTGTGATTAAGCGATTGAATTCAACTTGGATTGATTTGATACTCCAACAAGTTCACTTGATCGCAATCGGGCTCGGTTTGACACCCAGGTATATGCGAATGAAGAACATCTACCCGTAGTAATTTTTAAGAATCTCAATCAACAAATCATGAATTTTATTCAATTAGCATTTGATTGTAGATTTTAGATCTTGTTTTGAAACTCTGTCTTCAAATATATGTTTGGACAGAGATTTGAAAATCTTCTTCAAAAATATTTCAAGCTTCAAAAACTAATGCAAACCCTTTTATTTAATTTTTGAAACTTCCACTCCCGCAAAATTTCAAGTAAAATGTATGTTCAAACATAACATTTTTAAAATTAAATAGTTGAACTTATGAGCTCTTTTATTGGTTCAATAATTGTGTAGAAAATGGCCCAACGAGCCCAAGAAAGGTAACGAAACAACAATTGGCCCAGTCCAAATCGAACCCCTCTTTCTATTATAAATATCTCACTAGCCACTAGGGTTTCTAAGTTGAGCTCTTTTTTTTCCTCTTCAATGTCGCCACTGCCCTTTTTCCTCTTCGATGTCGTCGCTCCCCAATCCCCATTTTCCTCTTCAATGTTGTCGCTCCCCTTTATTTCTTCAATGTCACCTTTGGGAGTTGTAACTAACTCCATCTTTCTCTTTCTGATGTTATGGATCATCAACCTTTTCTTCCTTTTCATTTTGCCATTATTTTTCCTAGCTCGCAGATTGGACCTCCATTTTTATCTTTTCTTTCCTTTGTTCCTTATTGCTTATGACTTTTATTTCCTCTTTTTCAGGTATTTGTTCCGGTGGATGAAATGGATATTAAGGTGATTTTGATAGAGGTATCTCGTCATGCGTTTGAGTTCGGAGCTCGTTGTATGTGTCTTTTTTTCCTTTGTTTCTCTTATGCTTTCTCATTCTTTCATTACAATCTTTCAACACAATTACATGTTTCATAAGGTAAAGTTTTTAAATTTTAATTTTAAAATTCATGGTCAAACAAGAGCTTTGACTAGTAATAAAGTTTGGTTGAATTCAAGTCGAAATTATCCTAACTTGACTCAATATTACAAGAAGTTTGGTTGTACTCGACATGGTTGGGCTCGGTCGCTCTCATTGATGTCCAAGCCTACGTGTGTGTACACCAAGAGACTAATAAATAAGGAAAATTAGGAACCCCACCCCCTCCCCCAAACCCCATCCTAACCCTAACCCCACCCATCTTGATCCCATGTATCGTAAATTTGAGATTTTGAGCCAGTCTCTTTTCGATTTTATTCAGGGACTAGTGATAAAAGCTTGATTTGATTCGATTCAAGTTTAGCTTGACTTGATTGATACTATAACAAATTTAGTTGAACTCGATTTGATTGGGCTAGACCCCCTCAACTTACACGTAAATAAAAAATAAAAATGAGGACCCCACAACTAGGAGACTTCCAAGTATTTCATCCAACAAATCTTTGATTTTATTCATAGCTTAGTGAGAAAAACTTATTTCGATAGAACTAGCTTGACTCGACACGACTAAATTCGGATCGCGCATAAAGGAATACTAATAATGTGGACCCCTCAACTAGGAAGCTTCCAAGAATCTCAACCAACAACCCCACAAAAACAAGTAATGCAATGCACAAAAAGTCATCTCTTTCCCCGTGCTTTCTTCCTACACGTGATATTGACGGAGTCTCCATTTTTCTCATTCGCCATTAACACATCAGTCCAAACTTCACCTTCCCCAGCTCCCATTTTTCTACAATCACTTCAAATATAGTTACTTGCTTGGCCCGGTTTGTTTTGGTGATTTTTGAGAATTTTTTTTTGATCTTTCTGTTCCCAAAATCACCTGTTCAACCTAGAATCAATCTTATTTGTTTGATCGGAAAATCAATTATGAGAGGAAAATGGGAAGTAGTACGAATTTGGGTGTTGTATTGTCTGCTTCTATCTGAGTTTTTTCAGGGATGTTTTTCTGCTTTTAACCTGCCTCGTCCACCATGGAAGAAACAGTCAAATTTTGGTTCCTCTGTTCTTTTTCCACTTGTTGGGAATGTGTATCCAAAAGGGTATTTTCCTTTTCCTCTACTTTTTTTTCTCAATAATCTATATCTTGTTGTTATTGTATGCTCTGTGCTACTTTGCTATTAGCTGTCATGTTTTTCCTTTAACTGTTGTAAACAACCTCTCTGGTGGTAAGGTTCGCATACACTCTACCCTCTAGCGACCCGACTTTGTGGGATTTTTTGTTGCATCTCTGTAGTATCTGCTTGAATTGATAATGGGTGTCAATGAATCTTCTGCAAAAAAAAAAATGCTGATTAAACAGTTTACAAATTCTTAAAGGATTTTTAATTCTGTTTGTAGCAATAAGGACATGATTTTGGTTGGAGGTGGAGTCAGTATTTAATCTCTATGGGTTTAACCTTAGAGATTTTTTAGCATTGAATTTTTATACGTAAATTTATGTTTCGTGTCGAAGTTAGATAGCTGCATTTGCTACTGATGCTGGTAAAGACTATATAAGTAGTTTTATCTATACTTTGTCTCAACTTTTGTGTGTTGATTTATTTATTTGTGATGTGTTACTTCTCTTCAGTTGATGGAATATTGGAAGGGCTCTTTTGGTGTATTCTTTAATTTGAGAATCATCTTGCAAATTTTTCAGCATTTTTGCGTGAAAATTTCGTGTGCATTTCCCATAGACTTGAATAGTTTGGTGTGGTTCTCCATTTGGAGTATCCTATGATTTCCTAGTTTATGTACTTGAGACTTTAATCTGACCTGAAGGTTAGAACGTATTGTGAATCTCTTTCAGATGAATCTATTTGATTTATCTTTTAGACAGGAAGAACTTGCAATGGTATTTCAATTTCAATTGGAACATGGGTTTGATTCACACTCCGAGACTGAAGAAAGATGTATCGTCTGAAAAGATTTCAGACAAAACAGAGTCTTTGTCTAAACAAATGAATTGAGAAAGGACAGATGTATCCGGTTTTCCGATGTTGAGTAGATGAGAAGTCAGTCTTTTACAAGTGTCTCTGGAAATTATGACTTATTGGTCTATGGTAATGATGGTTCAACTTTGGGGCTTCTCCGCGCAAATATTTTCTCAGGGGTCTGTGCAATTGAGGTCCTCACTGATCCTTTTCTCATTCTGTAAAAGCAAAGAGGCTCATTTGCAAAATTCTCTTCTCTTTACTACTGATACATGTAAAGAGAAGAAAAACTTGCACGTGGGCCTCTTTACTGGTATAGAATGAGAAAAGGAGCAGTCGGGACCCCTGTTGCACATTCCTCTCAGTAAATATTTGCACAAGGATGCCTCCCTTGTGGAACCATAATCACCATAGACCAATATATCATTCTTTCCAGACACATCCCTAGAAGACTGACTTCTCATCTTTTCAACAAACGAAAAGGAAGAACTTGCATTATTACTTCAATTGGAACATGGGCTTGATTCACCATCCATGATCGGAGAAAGATTTATCGTCTGAAAAGCTGGAGTCTTTGTCTAAAAAAATGCGTTGAGAAAGGACAAATGTTTCTGGGTTTTGCTGGGATGCACTGGGCTTGCTTACACAAAACATTACTCTGTTCATTCTAACTTACATCAGCTAGCAATTTTATACAAGTTTTGGTATTGGGGATTAGTGCTTGGTTCACCACGAGAAGATCTGTTGCTAGTTTCTAGAATTTGGATTCCTTATATTTGTGTTTGAAATTCGTAAAACTTGCATATTACTTGTTTCCTGTTCTCTGTCTCTTAAACTCGTATATTCAATTCACGTTCAGGTATTATCAGGTGACACTCAATGTAGGACAATCCCCCAAACCTTACTTTCTTGACATAGACACAGGGAGTGATCTCACTTGGCTCCAATGTGATGCACCTTGTGTCAAATGTATTCCAGTGAGTACATCTTTTTATTCCTTCTGCAGCCTACATCTTTTTATTCCTTCTGCAGCCTAGCTCTTTCAAGTTACATTGAAGATTATTAATATGAATTCAAATCCAAAATCATATATAAGTTGTCAGAAATATATTTCCTAATTTCTGCATATATGTATGACATTAAAGGCACCTCACAGTCCGTACAAACCGAATAAAAATGTTGTCAAGCATAAGGATCCCATTTGTGCATCCCTTCACTCACCTGCAAACCATCCCCGTCACAGTCCTGACGATCAATGTGACTATGAGGTTGAGTATGCGGATCATTGTTCTTCCTTGGGAGTGCTGGTCAGAGATGCATTTCCAGTAAAATTCACCAATGGTAGCTCCATTGCTCCTCCTCTGGTGTTTGGGTAAGAAACTGATAAACTACTCCTTAAAACTAACCTTTAAAATTGTCAACCAACAAAAAGAATGTTACTTCTTCCACTTCCACTGCTAAAAAGATTGGAATCAACAACGGAGAAATCTGTTGCTATTTCTATTTAGCAACGAGTTAGGGACGGATTATCAAAAAAAATTGTTAGCTACGAGCAATTTAGTAATGAAGTTTGTTGCTAATTCTAGTTTTTTTTTTTGTAGTGTTTATTCTGTTACTGAAATTGTGGTGCTTGTGATTCATGAGTTTGATTTCCCTTCTGTAGTTGTGGGTATGATCAAGAAGTGCCAGCCTCGGAGCATGCACCTTATACGGATGGAATTCTTGGCCTAGGAAATGGAAAATCAAGCATAGTATCACAGTTGAGTAGCTTGGGTTTTATCCGGAATGTAGTAGGTCACTGTTTAAGCGGGCAAGGTGGAGGTTTTCTTTTCCTTGGAGATGATGTTGTCCCGTCTTCTGGGATTGTTTGGTCACCTATCGTCCGTGAATCTTCAGAGTATGTTCTATCTGTAGTTCGGGCTTTTGTATATGAAAATTTGCACTTTGCATGCAACATGTGAATAAATTTTTCTGGATTACCATGGTTTCAGGAAACATTATTCTTTGGGACCGGCAGATCTCCTTTTTGGTGGGCAGGCAACTGGGATAAAGGGTCTACCGATAATTTTAGATAGTGGTAGTACCTTTACCTACTTCAATTCCGAAGCTTTCAAAACTCTGTTGTCTGCGGTAAGATCAGAAAAAAACTACATCCTATATGCTTATCATCTTTTTGGCTTAGGACTTATGATATTGCTGGTTTCAGATAAAGAAAAACATAGATACAAAGCAGCTGACTGATGCAGTGAACGACAAAAGTTTGCCCGTCTGCTGGAAAGGCTCCAAACCTTTCAAATCCCTTCAAGATGCTACGAGGTACTTCAAGCCATTGACACTTAGTTTCACAAAAACCAAGAATATTCAGCTTCAACTGACACCCGAAGCTTATCTTATTCATACTGTAAGTTCTCTTTAAATCACTCCGTGAATCTTATAATGCAGCTCAAAAGTATAGCACATCATGTTACTGATATTTGTATCCTCTCAGAATAAGGGCAATGTATGCTTAGGGATACTGAACGGTTCGGAGGTTGGATTAGGAGCTGTTAATATCATCGGAGGTATGACAAAACGAGGCACCTTTCATTTTTTGCTGTTCAAAATTTTTGAGGTTGTCTTCTCCCAAGAAAATATACAACAAAAGAACACACACAACCACCATTTTCTCTGAGGAGAAGCACATCAGTATCGAAATTGTTGTCCACATTTTAACCTTCTTTCCTCATTTTCTCTGGATTTACTTATGCAGATATTTCTATGTTAGACAAAATGGTGATTTACGACAACGAAAAACAGCAGATTGGATGGGTTCCAGCAAACTGCAACAAGCTTCCATCGTTGTCCTGGTAGGTCGTCCGAACATACGTTTATCTTGCTTGTTCATATTACTGCTGCTACGGATTTCACTCGACACCATCTTTGTTCTTGTATTAACAGAATATATCAATGATTACAGTGAAAATTTTGGTGACATACCATAGGAAGAAGCAAGCAGAAAGTATGTCAGTATTGTAAGCATACCAATGTTTGCTATATTACAGAACATATTTTAGTTAGTTTGATTTGTAATACAAAAAATTCACTGTAATCACCCATAGAAATATTTATATATATATACAATAGCAGCCTTATATGTATATTCAGTTCATCCCCAAATTTGTCTTCTTCTATATATATATATATATTACAACGTAAAACGAGGAGTTGAGTTTGAACTGGCGAATCAAAGTGAATGTGAAAATTATTATTTTATTTTATTTTGATGACAAGGGAAACCCGTAGCCGCTACCCTTTGGATGCGTACAGGGTAAAACTCTCGCTCATATGCAATAGCTCGCAAATCACATAGGCCCACACTAGGCAAGTCTGGTACGACGAACTCGACGCAGAAGGCAAACCTTTGCTTTCGTTGAGTGTGAAAATTATTATTATTATTATTTATTTATGTATTTTTAATAAATTAGGGGTAGAGGTGGAGGTGGGGGGACATCCATAAAAGAGGGAATTTGCTTATTTATTTTTGCAGAAATTATACAGTGTGTTTTCATCTAGTTTTCCCCACTTTAAATATGATTATTTATCATCCCTGCTTTAATAGAATCGATCTTAATTGCAGTCGGTTTCAAAATTAGCTATAAATTGCAATATTCTTTAAAAAAACTGTTATGTCGATAATGTTACCAAAAAATTGTAGAAATATTTTTTAAAATTTGTATAATCATAAAGTTTTGCTTAACCTATAATAGTCATATGTAGTTGATATATAAATGAAGGATGGCGTGATAACTATCTCTTTTTCCTAAATAATATGTAGCACGGTTTAAATTTCAAGTGTTAAATTTATATATTTAAAAACTATTTTTGAGTTAGAAAAGAAATTTATATATTTAAAAACTAAAATATGAAATACTATAAATCAAAATAGTTAACAATTTCAAATACTTAAAAAGCATAAGAATAAAAAATGTGTTAAGAAAATAATCATCTGACTCTCAACATTCAAATACTGTCATATATATATTAGGACGAAAGAAACAATTTTAAGACATTCTTTTAGTCATAAGTGTGAATGTTTTTTAAAAAAAAAAAACATGAAAATATTGAATTAATTATTAAATTTCTTTTAGTAAAATCTATGGTACTGAATAATTCAAATACTTAATTAATCTAATCGAATCAATTCAAAAGAGAAATCAAAATTATAAAGCAATTCTAGAAAGTCTAATTTTAATTATACAAAATAAACTAGCCGAAATGTTAACACAATTAAAACTGCATTATAAATGTATTAAAAGTGTTCAAGTGAAAAAAGAAAATCTTATTGCTATAACTGTTAAATATTTTTTTATTATACTTCTTCTGTTTTTACAAAAAATGACTTGTTTTGACTTGACATGAAGTTTAAGAAAATAAACAAGACTTATGAATCTTGTGGTCCTAAATTAAAGTTATGTCAAATATACAAAATTGTCATTTAATCTTGTGGCCATAAATATGTCATGCGAAAAGCTGAAATTAAAATGTTAGAAAACAAAAAAAGGTCAATCTTTTTAAAACAGACTATAAACGGAGGGAGCAGTATATTTATGTAATTTTTCCTTTTATAAAACAAGCAATTGATTCATATCATTTAACACCCCTAGTTTAATAATATTTACAACCCCCACCCCCAAACCATAAAACAAGCCAATGCTCCATTTCTTTTTAGTATATATATATATCACACTTGTTCTAAATTAGTCTCACCAAGTCTTCTCTCATTTTTTTACAAACTTCAAACTTTTATTTGTTGATTTTTGAGCCATTTGTTATCTTTAATCATGAAAGGGAAATGGGTACCATCTTGGGTTTTATCAGTGTGGTACATTATGCTTCTATGTAAATACTTTCATAATTGTTCTGCCTTTACTCTACCAATGAAGGAACAATCATATTTTGGTTCTATGGTTTTTCTCCTTGATGGGAATGTCTATCCTAAAGGGTATATTTTCAATTCAATCTTTAATTTATCATAAAATACTAATAAAGTTTATTTTTAAATTCAACTACTTCATGTTCAGACATTATCAGGTGACACTCAATGTAGGCCAACCCCCTAGAACTTATTTTCTTGACGTAGACACAGGGAGTGATCTCACTTGGCTCCAATGTGATATACCTGGAGCCAATAATCTTCCGGTGAATACTTCTTTTCATCCGCTCTTTTCAGTTAAACCAAAGACTATTAATATGAATTCAAATCCAAAATACTCATAATTGACATTGCAGGCTCCTCATCAACCTTACAAACCGAATAAAAATCTTGTCAAGCATAACGATCCCATATGTGCATCCATTCATGGAGCAAACCCTCCCGTCCAAACTCCTACCGATCAATGTGATTATGAGATTGAGTATGCGGATCATTGTTCATCCTATGGAGTTCTGGTCAGAGACGCATTTCAAGTAAAATACACTAATGGTACCTCCATTGCTCCTCCTCTGGTGTTTGGGTAAGAAACTTGTTAGCTAAAGAGCAGTTTTAGTTTAGTTTCTTCTGTAGTGTTTATTCATGAGATTGATTTCCGTTATGTAGTTGTGGATATGATCAAAAAGTGTCACACTCTGGGCCTCCACCACCTTATACAGATGGGATAATCGGTCTAGGAAATGGAAAATCAAGCATACTATCACAGATGAGTAGCATGGGTTTAATCCAGAATGTAGTTGGTCATTGTTTAAGTGGGCAAGGTGGAGGTTTTCTTTTCCTTGGAAATGACATTGTTCCATCTTCTGGGGTTGTTTGGTTACCTATCGTACGTGCATCTACAGAGTATGTTCTGTCTGTAATGGGTGGTTTTGTATATCGAAATTTTCACTTTGCCTTTGCATGGAAGATGTGAATAAACTTGATTACTATGATTTCAGGAAAGAGTATTCTTTGGGACCAGGAGATGTACTTTTCAATGGGCAGGCAACTGGAATAAAGGGTATACCGATAATCTTAGACAGTGGAACTACCTTTACCTACTTCAATTCCGAAACTTACAAGACTCTGTTGTCTTTGGTAAGATCAGGCAAAACCTTCATCCTATATGCTTATGAGTTATATCTTTTTTGCCTTTGGACTTGTGATGTTTTTACTGATTTCAGATTAAGGAAAACATAGACACAAAGCAACTGAGTGATGCAGTGGAGGACAAAAGTTTGCCCGTCTGCTGGAAAGGATCAAAACCTTTCAAATCTCTTAAAGATGCTACCATGTACTTCAAGACATTGACACTTAGTTTCACAAAAGCTGAGAATATTCAGCTTCAACTAACACCTGAGGCTTATCTTATTCTTACTGTAAGTGCCTTTTGAATTACTCAGTGAATCTTTTAGATCACGATACTGATTTTTGTATCCTCTCAGGATAAGGGCAATGTATGCTTAGGGATATTGAATGGTTTTGAGGCTGGATTAGGAGATGTTAATATGATTGGAGGTATGACAGAACAAGGCATTGTTTTTCTCTAATACCTCGTCTAGATATTGAAAAATAATGTCCTACCTGTGCAGATATTTCTATGTTAGACAAACTGGTGATTTACGACAACCAGAAACAGCAGATTGGATGGGCTCCAGCAAACTGCAACAAGCTTCCATCGTTGTCCTGGTAGGTCGTCCAGACATGCTGTTTCATATCACCGCTGCTACTGGAGCTCACACGATACCATTACCATTTTGTTCTTGTATTGACAGAATATATCAATCATAGGAAGAAGCAGGCAGAAAGTGTGTCAGTGTCATAAGCATACCAATGCTTTTAATACAGAAAATTCACTGTAATCACCCATAGAATTATAGATTTATATAATAGCAGCCTTATATGTGATTACTACTCTAAAAGCAGGAAGACTCAAATGTCAAAGTAAAGAATTAGCAAAAAAAATGTTCTTGTAACTTAAGCACGTGATAAAAGGGTGAAAATCAACTGAACTCATACTTTCTAGCTTAGACCTGAATATATCTGTATAAAAACCACTAGAAGTGTTCAAAATATTGAATTATGAATCCATAACTCAAATATTGAATTGCAGTCGAATGAATAGAATTCCTCTATCCTTAACTATAAGTCTTATGAGTAGTGATTGAGCCCCAAAAAAAAATACTAGTAAAGAGCATTTTACCCTTTAAATAGACCCTCCTTATGCACCACAAAATCAAATCACTCCGGCCAATTGACCGTATGGTTATATACACGACAAAAAAAAAAAAAAAATATATATATATATATATATATATATATATATATATATATATATATATATATATATATATATATATATATATATATATATAACTAAAATCAAGCTGACCATTATTTATCATAACCAAGAAAACACATAGGAGGGGGACAAAACTGATCAAGACGAGAAGTATCTGCAGTATCAGTATTTTTGGATATCAAAAGGAACTATATGCCCCCTTATGAGATAAATATGTACATGAAAACCTCTCTATAGTTGATAATTTAAGAGTATATGAGAAAACCTTTTCTCGCGCTGTTGTTACTGAAATGATTTCACAAGTTAAAACCCCTACTTCTATGTGAATTTCCATAACATTAACTCTCCGAGCTGCAATCATTCAGGAGCTGATCTTATATCTAGACAACCTTATTCACATTTTGATTAAGGAGTGTTGCAAAATCACCAGGCTGGACGACTACAGGAGGATGCAGTGAGAAAACATACGAGACAGGCCTCGATTGCACCATTGGCTTTCTGGCTCTAACCTCAGCGAATAATTCTCCAAGGTTCTGTTCATCAAATAGAAATGAACCATTGAGAAAAAAGCAGCACTCCCTCGCCAGCTTTTCCACCTGAAGCAACAGTGTCAAACATTCAGTTTCAGCTAAAGTAAAGGGGGGAGAGGGGGGATAATCTGAATCAACGAAGCATTTCTATCAGCACAGATGCGATTGGGACGAGGATGAGTAGGAGGAGAGAACTATTTGCAGCATGAAAAGAAATACGGAAGGGGACTAAGGTCTTATAAGGAAACTATATTACAAAACTTGCCAAGATTTATCAACGTTCAAAATAACTCAAGAGCCTCAGCCAATAGAAAAGAACAGAGAAACATCTTTAGTTTTTTTTAAAATGAGATTTTCAGGCATTCTCTTCGAATTGTGCATTGATGTATGCAACTTAAATAGCACTCATATTCCTGGTGGGAGTGCGTCCCCCTTAAAGGGGTCCTACCCAGCATGAATCTTAATTAGCAAGCTTGGATCCCGGATACCAAATGGTTAAAAAAAAAAAAAAAAAATGAGATAAAGCAGCTCCACATAGAATGCATATTTTCATGTCAATTGTCAACTTCCGAAAAGCTCAAGTACTATTAACTAATTGATATAGATTTTGAATTTCTGTTTCCAGGTTCCTTTCCTGCCCCATTACACCCACAAATAGCACTTCAGATAGAACTGTCAGAAAGATAGGAAAAGTTAAGATTCAGGGAGAAACTTCTCGAGGAATCTCAGGAAGTTGCTCAAAATTACCAAAAATATGCAAATAACTTCCAAACTTGTCTCTTGTCAATTAACTTTTTAAGTAGAAAGCACAAATCTAGCATCTATTGGAGATTACCAAAGCCAGTATGAGTAAATTACCTGTAGGTGTGAGAAACGTATGTTATTCATGGTGATAATTACTGTAGCTTCATATAAGGCATCTCCAAGTATCCGGATGGCAATATACTCAAAAAAGGTCTGCACCATGCTCCTATCCCCTTCTTTATGTTCTGCTTCAAATTTTGGGAACCATAGGACACATTTAACTTCATTCCATGGAACTGAACTCCCTGCAGTTTTGGATAATATCGTGTTGTATGGATGTGAATGGCCCCACAGAATTCTGACTCCAGTTGGTAACTGATCAAATGTGGATTCATCTCGAAGGGATGTTGTGGAGATTATCGAAGACGGAGCATAAAAACGTGCAAGATGCGATGAAAAATATAAGTCATTGTCATCCAGTATGAGGATGCACCCATGATAGGGTACAGGAAACCACTGCAGAAGTGACCACATATCAGCAGCATCATGCTCCGGCAGGCATAGACTTGACAGGGCACCAGAATAAGCAGACGGAACTGAATCGTGAGAAAACATACATGAATCTCCATTCCGGCATCCCTACAGATGTGTAAATTTAGAATATGTCAGATAGGAGTATCAATACACTTGAAAAAATTTGGTATGAAGAAAATACAAAGAAGCCAAAGATATGCATTAGGTCCATCTAATATATGATAAATTTTTGGACAAGGTAAATAGCACCAAAAAGAAAAATATTTTCCTCTTCTATCGATGCTTATTTTCAACTCCCCGAAGCATTTCATTGATTCTATAAATATGGCACACTATTAAATGTTCATCTTCCCCATTCTTTCTCCTCCTCCCTTCAACTAATGCAAGCTCTTCTGCCTCCTTATTCTGTTATACACCTTCTCCTATCTCTTTCCAAATCCAAACCACCACCACTTCCCTCCTTCACCAAACTCCCCCCCACCCCCACCCCCACGAGCAATTACATACAGAATGTGCATATAATGCACTTGCAGATCATGAAATCTTATTCTACAAACAAATAATTAGATCACTTAGTCAAAATGGTAGTATGGCATATACTTCAAAAGCAGGTAAGCCGTACTTGTGATGATTCCCAAGGTCAAATATGACTACTAAGATATATCATAATTGCCATGATATTGTTCTATCGCAGTGGGTGCTTTAGAAGTTCGGCCCGGTTTTTTGGTGTCCTAGGGGAGTGTGATTTGAACTTTCTAATCCAAGAAGGCCCTATCTAATGAGTAAGGTGGAGTCTCCAACCATGTGCTAGTTGCTCAACTGACTGATGCACCAAGGAAGAAATAAAGAAAGTTGACAAATCAGACTCCAATTTGATTAAAATCAGCAAGCTTCCTGGATGAACACGTTAACTGATTTGAATTTTTTGAATAAAAAAAAGTTTATAGAGTAGACATTAGGACGAAAGCTGGAAATTTTCCAATAGAAAAGATACAGGCTGGTGAAACACTGAGTATCCCTCTTTTGGTAAAAAAGGCTAAGACTCAAGGTCAAGAATAAATTTGGTTTCTGGATAATATCTGAATTGGACTCAGAAAAAAGAGTACAAGCTTATACAAGTAAGTAGATTAAAAAGGAATTCAGAAGTCACTTAACCTCTCATCATAAGACTAGACATTCTCTTCCTTACCTTCCCTTTTTTTTTCAATAAAAATCTTTCTTCCTTAATTCACTGTTCACATCATGAATTAAAAATCAGGAAATATAGAATACTATTAATTTCATGAGGATCACTACAGGTGCTCATAGAATTAAGAGAAAAGGGTCAAATATGCCCCTAAACTATTCGAAAAGGTCTAGCTATACCCTCCGTTTAAAGTTTGGTTCACTCATACCCTTGCCGTCCAAATTTTTGCTTAGATATTCCCTTATGGTCGTTAGTTGCCATCCATGTGGCATTTAAAGAAATAAAAAATGAGCTAGATATGTCCAGCATACCAACTAACGCCCATAAGGGCATATCTGGGCCAAAATTTGGACGGCCGGGGTATGAGTGAACCAAACTTTAAACGGAGGGTATATCTAGACCTTTTCGAATAGTTTAGGGGCATATTCTACATGGAATATTCCCACTACATAGAGTTTGACTCGAACCACTGTAAAGATAATAGGAAAAAGCAACCCATTCATACTTTCAGCTTCAAGATGTAAGTAATATAGGGGCATTTGCACAAATGGATTTTTTGAGACCACTACTCAAATTATATAGGCATAATACATAAATGTGCCTTTAACTTGGCTTCGAATCACATTTATGCCCTTCAACTTTAAGTTTGCACAAGTAGATACTTAAACTTGTACAAAGTTGAACAAATAGACACACATGTCCTACATGTCATTTTTTGTCTTACGTGGTGTCCTACGTGTATTGTGTCATGTAGGGCTCATGTGTTTATTTATTTAAAAGTTGGATAGTTAAAATGTTTGTTTGTGCATTATGAAAGTTGGAGGTCAAAGTTAAAATTTGAAGTCAAGTTTAGGGTCAAATATATGTATTATGTCAATTATATCCCATTTAGCCAGTGTGTTAAATTTGTCTACAAAAAGATAAATACACTCAACTATTTTTTAAGGTAAGATTTAGCCTACTGGGCTAGCAGAGACAAATTAAAGAGTGGCATCAAGAAAGACCATATCGCAGCAAGTATGACAACATTTCGAGCCATATTTCAAAGACATCTTTTTTGAAAATATCATAAGTCAAAATAATCTCATTGATCACGAAGACGGTGTCAATATACTATGTGAGTTCAGGGATATCTTTATTACACCAAATGAAGCAAAAATGAACTATTTACCCTCCAGAATGCACTCTCAACCCCTTCAAATATTCTTATATTCCTCTAACTCCAGATCAACCCAAAAATACTAAGAGGAGCAACCTTCCTTAACTCCTTTTCCCTATCTTCATTTCCTCATTTTTCAATAGCCAATACTTTCTAATGCCACAAAATAGCAGCCTGCTCAAAAAATGGTTCTGGAGATTTGCTGAGGACAGAACAGCCTTGTGGAAGAACGTAATACAGCAGAAGTATGGACAAAATGGTCAGTGGTGCACTGAAGAATCCACTGACACTGACGGAGATGGACTATGGCGGGCCATCAGGTTCCTCTGGAATAACCTTGGGAAGGACATTACCTTCCCAATGGGCAATGGCAGAAAAATCCTTTTCTGAAAGAAGAACTGGGATGGTCAGGGCACTTTGCAAGAGGCTTTCCCCACCCTCCTTCAACATCAGCACCAACCAAAATAGCACAATAGAAGATACCTGGACAATTCAGAGATGGAACCTAATTTTCAGGAGGTTTTTGAAATGATTGGGAGGTTGAGACAGTGGCTGCTCTACTCGGTAGACTAGGAACTTTCACAGGTACCACCAATGACCCTGATATTATCAGATGGAGTCACAAGACAGATGCAAAATTTTCAGCCAGCAGAATTTACAGGAGGGCCCTTTCAGAGCTAACAGTAAGAGAAAGAGGTCCCTTGAAAGCTATTTGGAGAACCATGGCACCTGATAAGGTGAAATGTTTCTCCTGGTCGGTAGTAAGAGGGCATGTCTTACACATGAAGCTTTACAGAGAAGGAAATCTCACTTAGCTTCCATATGCCCTCTTTGTATGGAAGCTGTTGAAACAAACAAAGCCACCTTTTGCTCCAACGCAAGGTAACCTCTCGGGTCTGGTCCTTATTCATCACCTTGGCTGGGGAAAGCTAGACATTGCCAGAGCACACAGCTGATCTATTAAGTTGCTGGATCAGAAGGGGAGTGAGCAAAAGCCAAAAGAGATGGACTTGCATATGGTGGACTATATGGAAGGAGAGCAAAAGAGAATCTTCAAAGGCAGACCAAACTCCATTCAGAAGATCAAAGGAAAATGCATTCCTACTTTATGCTTTTGGTGTAAAGAGCAATGTATAGTAGATGAAATACAGGTGGTGGATAAAGAGAATCCTCAAAGGCAGATCACACTCCATTTAGAATATCAAAGGAAAATGCATTTCTACTTTATGTTTTTGGTGTAAAGAGCAATGTATAGTAGATGAAATACAGATGGTGGATTTCCTAGGTTTGTTGTAATTAGTTATCTATGTACTCACACTTTTGGAGGTGGCCAGCATACCCTTAATGTTGATGCATACATGTCACCAGTTTTTTTTTTGAAAAAAAACATTGTTATTAGCAAAAACTTGAATAAGCCATAAAACAACTGATACCTGTAAAGAGAAGAAAAACCTGCACTCCGGCCTCTTCGCTAGTGAAGAATGAGAGAAGGAGCAGTGCGGACCCTTGTTGCACGTTCCTCTCAGAAAAAACTTGCATAAGGATGCCTCCCTTGTGGAATGCCAATCACCATCGATCATTAAATCACTCTTTCCAGAGACAGCCGAAGAGCACTGGCTCCTCATCTATTCAACATCGAAAAGGAAGATGATACCAAAATCTTGACATCAAATAAAACAGCAAAGTAAAAACAGAATACAGTACCTCTTTGACTACACTAGCCAAATTTTGAGCCACGTTATGTGCAAAAGATTCATTGTGCCCCAAAAATGGAACAGATACGCATTTCCTTGTTTCACTACCTTGTTCACGGAGCTTATAATTCATATCTAAGGCATCAGCATCTAGATACTGCTCACAGTCAAGATGGCACTTGTGCTGATATTCATTTGGATTATAACAAGATGGTATGCCACTTGATGTAGCAAGAAATTGGGGTCGATATCGATGCAAAGAGTTCAGAACTTCATCATCTGCAGCAGCACAAGCTTAGTACAAAAAACCAAAGGATCTAAACTGGTAAAATTCAGGATGACATACATGACTCAGCAACTTGGTTCAGCGACGATTGCAAGAGATTATGGAATAAGCACCACTCTTCTTCAATATTAGGAAGCATTGTTTCTCTGTCTTTTGTATCATCCAACTTGAAGAGTTGTCTTAAATGTTCAAGGCGGTGTTTGTCCTTCATTTGGATATATATGTAAGAAGAAACCTCACGTCCCAGCAAAATAAAGCAAACGAACCAGGGGAGAAGAGGGAGGAGAGGGGGGAGAATATCCTGTAGTCATGTGGTTTTACCTTGAAGGCACGCTGCCAGAACTGAAATGCACACGCATTTGCCATACAGATAACCTCTTGTCTACCTGATAAACCAGTGGTACTAGAATCTCCACTGAGAAAGTCGTCAATGTACTTCATGAACTGGAAAATAAAATTTATTGATCGAAGAATGTTCAATTAATCTAAACATCAATGAAATTGGCATTCTCAAATTCAAGCATATAGGGATAGTACCAAATTTTCTTGGCCAAAAGGACGAAGAATGGGTTGTGGCTGCATATCCATCAATATACCAAGAACAATGCCTTCTCGTAACATTCCTATGGCTCCAAACTTGATAATTAATATAGAAGCATCAAATGAAAGAGAAAAACTGGCAAGCAATCTTCCATAAAAAGTAGGTTCATAACGGCTCCTTGGAGATACTTTTTGTAGTGCATGGTTGTCAACAAGCAAACTCAATGCATCCTCAACCACTTCAGGTTCTGGAGGGTCTAAAGCCTTCCGTAGCAGAACTAAACCAAAGATCCATAAGTTAAATTTTAATATCCCACATTATAAACAGCAGTAGACCAAAAAAGGGATAAGAGAATTAGACAACAAACTTACACAAATTGATGATAATAACACTCAAGACCATGCTACTTTGGATGAATGGAATTTGTTCAGCCCATTTATAAATTGATTAGTCATGCTCTGTGCCTAAACTATCGTAACAACTAAGCAGGTCGGTTCGACTTCTCGGTCCAACCAGCCCACCCTGTAGAGGGTGCTGTGGATCAGATAATAGAGTAGATTGGACGAGTTTTTTGTAATACTTAAAGCAAATTTATCTCATGCCATTATTCCCATTCTTTTGGTTGTAGGCATGGGAGGAAAGTCTTCACACTTCAGAAACAAATTATAAATACAAAAGACTCTACATGGATTCAGTCCTTACCATATTAGGCATTTCAATTCTCAGTTGATAACATGTACTAACTTGTTAATGAATACTTTGAATTTTGCATTTTGACCTTGATAACCAACATATATCTTAGACCTTCAAGACTGCCAGTTTTCACAGAAGAGCAAATTACAGCTCAAGCAACACTACGATCTGAGCTCACACACTGAGAACCATAGAAGATTTTACAGAATCAACCAGAATCATTCTCCTAAGCTGATAGTGAATTGCAGTAGCTACAGTTAACAAGCATATGGAGATCAGCAAGCACTTTTTTGAAAATGCTAACCATCACTTTGGATATAAACTGTCATGGAGAAAGAATATATAACAACCAAGCAGTAATATGATTAAATAGCTAATTAGCTATCTGAAATTTCACTTCTAGAGTTACGTATGTTCTACAAAATGATGCACATATGTCCAATGTAACGGGTTGACATGTCCGGTTAGTTCGCTTCATGAAAGTTAGAAGACATCCAATATCGGTCACATGCTCCTCCAAATTTGGGGTGTGATATTTAAGTTTCGATATTTGTTGACAAACAATCTTGTTATCTCGTTATCTGATCTTATCCAACCGTTACCTCATGAACTCGCTTTTGAGGTTCAGTTAAGCATAATATCCATTTTCTTCACATGTATTACTCCACAATCACTCTTAACACCCTGTTCTCAACAAAACTTCTTTAAGATGCATGTTTCAGGATGATAGAATCAGGAAGCATAGAGAAGTCGGCAAAACATTTTTCATAATAATTCTCATAGCACTCGTAACAATAAAGCAAATTCTTAGTAGCGCAAGACTAACGACGTAGAAAGAAAATAGGAGGAGGAGAACAAATAACACAATCATATATCTCTTCCATCCCTAAGCATGCTTTGTTCATTTCCTTGAATTACAGAGAAATTTCACAACAAAACTCAAGTTCAAGCAGCAAGCCATTTCGTAAAGATAATCATGTAAAAGGAAAGGGAAAGAAAAGAAACTCTGATGCTCAGAATCCAGAAAAAAGAGCACAGAATTTTAGCTGATTACCTTTGGGGTCATTGATGGCTTTAGATTTAGCACAGCAAAGGATAAGTACTTGCTGCCTTAATGATAATCTCAGTATTGCAGGAGGCTCATAATCCTTTAATTGACCGTAAAATGATCTTTTTACCAATCGATATACATGGCCGTCACAAGTCCGTCCAGTTCTCCCTCTCCTTTGGTCTGCCTGCATCTCAAAATATTAGAAGCAATAATCGCATGAAGAGAGATCGGTTGGCAAACATGGGCTCACTCAGTACCTGAGATTTGGAAACCCACACAAGCTCTGCAGAATCTTTTTTCCTATTATTATCCCAGAAAACTTGTAAAGAACGGCAAGAATCAATGACATAGCCCACCATAGGTATCGTAACAGAAGATTCTGCAATATTTGTCGCCAAAATAACCTGGCGAAAAGTTTAAGTTTCAGATAGAGGCATCAGAATTTTTTAGGCATCAACATTGTAGGGACGAAATGAAGTAACCATATTCGTTTTACAGAATATTGACAGCATCTAGTTGCAGAAATAAAACTAGGAAACAGGGTACAGGGAAACATTAAGAGATGTTATAAAAATGTTCTTTCCTGCAAGAACTCAGCAGGCCAGGGGCTGTGCAGCTGTGGGGGTTATAAGTACTTTAGTTGTTTCCTTTTGTTGATGGTGGTGTATGGGCCACCTTGCATGCGCCTCGACTAATTCTATCGGGTACATGCTACCTCCCAAGTCCCACTAACACAGGTACCAGGTAAATCTGTCCACCAAGGTTTGGGGCCTTGTGCAAATGAGAATCACCTAGTGTTTTTGTCTCTACTCGGATTTTAATAACCCGAGACCTCATGGTTTTCCCTACTTTATTGATCAACTATGTCACTCCCTGCTTTAAGGACTGTCTCCACAAATTTTTGAGATGCTGATGGATGTTGAAAAAAGAGAGTTAGGAAAGCATACCTTCCGATGCGACTTGCAGATTTTCATGGCATTGAGAGCTTGTTCAGTGTCGATACTACGATGTAGAATATGAACCTTAAATGTTTCATAGAATCGCTTCAATAAGCGCCACTGCTGCTCAAGTGCATAGTATGTTGGAAGGAAGACCAAAATTCCCTTTTCAATATCCATTTCGTTTTTATGAATGTATACAATTAAATTGAGTATGAGCTGATACATTTCAGGCTTGATATCAGCAGCAACTGCCCGTGGACTTGGACCAGAACAGCATTTCAGAGCCGTCTCTTCTGATTCCATATTAAGGAGTTCAGCTACCTGTTAGGAAAATAATCACTATCTGTTAGGAAAATAATACTCACTGCAGATTCCGATTTATGTAAAATGGAATACATTAGTTATTATAGGAAGCAAATATTGCATATCCTCTAAATAAATCGCTTGCTGCTCTTTTTTGATGAAGTTAGGATGTTCATAATTATTCCCTTTCTGATAAATATAAAATATTCCGTAGTCTTGCAGACAAAGCATAAATATTACCCTGTATAAAACATTTTGCACCATCAAAACATATCATGCTGTGACCAGAAATTGCATAAACTGCAATGAGTTTCTCAGCAACATGCATCATAGTAGTCAAATAGGAAAATGGAAATTAATTAAGTGAAAGACCACAGTAAATGTACGTTCTATTTTAGATATTGAACAGTAGTAAGGTGAATAAGGGGTTAGATTTTTATTACTTTGTTAGAAGTTCTGATGTTTAGTACTTAGAAACTAGACTAGTTTGATAACATTAAGTTGAACTTGAAATAACTACCTTCTTCAAAATTTATTTGACCCACTTTCCTTTTTTATATGCTAAGAATTATTTGACCCTTTCCCATAAAAATTCAATGTAACTTACAATATTAGTGTTCTATGTTAATATCAAGTCTTCATGTGACATCCTCATAGCATATAACTCATATTCACACATTTCATTTGTTATTTTAAACAAAGAGAAGGCATTTACTTGAGCGGAAAAAGTTATAAGTACCAAATCATGCTATCTTGGATCTATTCTCTCTAAATTAGGGTAATCTTACTATTTGAAAACTTGCGCATTCTCCCTCCTTAAATAGACAATTTTGTTATTTTGAAGTTAATACCATAGAGTGTAAATGATAGATTATTTATGCATTCACAATTTCAGTAAATATTATGTTATGGAACATATGTAAACCTAGCTTTGGAATGGAATGTGGTGCAACTTGCATTAATGTGTGTTGTCTGGAGTGAGGAGTAGAAGAGCTTTTGAAGGTGTAGAGTCGAGTCCCCCCCCCCCCCCCGTTAAGGAGAACCTTCGTTCCCTTATTTTCTTATGGTGCACAGGAAGTCCCTTGTTGTATAGACGAATGGTGGAGCTTGTAGAGAATCAGTTGATTTTTTAGATTATTTTTTTTTTATGAAGTATCAATTGATTGTTTAGATTGTTTACTTTTTAGTATACCACTTGTATACGTTCTTTATATGACCTTCTTTATGATATGAAATATGCTTACTTGATCAACAATTTTTAAAAAAAATAGTAATGCATCAAATAGTCAAAGAGAACAATCTATTTTAAGATGAAGAGAACATAATCTGAATCATCCAGCCAATGGTGTCACTTAACAATATGATGAATTGTCAAATTCAAAATATTCACGTCTAGTGAGCCATAGTTACCCACATGAAAACATCTACTATTTTTAAATGATAATGTATCTACCTATTTAAGGCCTAGATGGTGTAAATTATCTCAAGGATTTTAGATTTGTAATAAGAACACAGTAGTTATTTAAAAATCACTAGTATGTCGCATCTTTTATATCATTTTATTTAATGCTGACCAAGGGTGGATAAAATGGAAGGATAGGGTTGATATAGTGTGTTGCTGGGGTAAAGGCTTAGGCAGTTGTTATTGCACTTGCAACACATCAGAACACAATAAATCAAGAATCTCAAGAAATAACCATTGAAAACAATGACCTTTCATCAAAATTTAATTTAGAAATGAATGATTTTTATTCCCTATATTGGTCCACATGAAAGCAAAACAAGCAAAAGGTTATCGTGTTCCAGAATGACTTCCTTGGAGCAAACTTCAAGCTTATGTTTAGAAGCACAACTCGGAAAAGCAATAACAATAGTGGAATTCAATGCAACTGCTTCATTTCTAGCAGACATATTGGCAGCCAATTACAAAGCCCAATAAGGCAATAACTAAGAAAAATAGGGAAAATGGATAAAATAATAGAACACGAGAACTGAAAGTTGTAATTGAATGTAAACAGAAAATTTTCAACAAATAGAACTATATGAACAATAACAGATTCATGTATCCACCCAAGGCAGTAGGACAAAGACAAGTCAGGTTGACTCAGCGCACTTCAAAACTACCATTATGACCAGAAAACCATGAATTTAAACATAAATAAACGAACTTAATCTGGAGAGAAGAGAATGCCAAAGTTACAGATTTTCCACTAACAGTGATTGATGGAGTATGCTTTAAAGACCATAGATGCATGACAACTTTTCAATATAAGGAACAAGTTGCTGAATGAATTTTCCTTTTTTTTGGACAAGTAAATGAAATAGATTATCTTCTCTGAAGTAGATGAATCATACCTGCTCAATATATGAAACTTTTCGCTGATATATGGTGTCTTGTCCGGAACTAGGGATTGCCAACAGCTCTACTCTTTCACCCCTAGCGAGATCCCTAAAGTATTCACGGTATCTTGCTATATCAGCAGTAGCAGACATTAAGACCACCCTGTAGAGTTGAACCAAAGAGACAGCACACAATCAGTTTATCACCAATGAGATTATGATGCACGCACAATTATATATAAAATACAGAAGAAGAAGAAGAAAAGAACAAGAAAGAATGTTACCTAAGATCAGGCTTTTTAAGCAAATACTGCTTGACACAAACAAGAAGGAGATCTGACTCTACAGATCTTTCATGCACTTCGTCAAGAATGATAACTTTGTATTTTAGTGCATTCAAGCCCTTCTCTAGCATTTCTTCCAGCATAACTCCAGCAGTTTTGAACACAATCTTAGATCTGTGACATAATGTTGACTTGATAAGTTTAAGTAATGAAGATACATCACAGTGAAAGAAACAATAATAAGTAGTTGAATAAAGTTGTTGGATGTGATTGGAATACAAACGCGTTCATATATTCATTATAGACATTAATTAATACTGTTTCACATAAGAGCGGGAACATTACCAAGGAAAAGGTAAAGATTGGTATATTTCCTTCTAACCACAACATCTCAGTTCAAACATCAGAATAACTCCATGTTGTTCCATGCAAACTGCATCTTGATAAATCAATGCTTAAGGTGCCAAAATGGCTTCCCGTGTAACAGCCACTGATGAGAAGAGCGATTACTGAAAGTTTTTCTCCTATTCGGTTAAGATTTTTTTCAAATTAGTATTGAGTCTGGGATATCTAAGCTGAAAGTCTCATTATGAAGCTGCTCTTAGCTTCTTATATATATATATATATATATATATATATATTAGAAAATATGTTTCAAATTAGTTTACTGTATGTTATAAATTACTAATTCTGAATTTAGACGAATTAAATTTCCCGTTTCATCATTAGTTCCAAGTGCAGATGTACTAATGTCAACATAATGCTTCTATTTTAGTTGTTTTTAGAGCTTAGGTTCTTTAGATTCAATTGTTTTGAAATTGAATTGTGGTTAAAGCTCGCGTATGGAGAAAGATAAGTATGCATCTCTAGTTTTCATTTTTGAGAATGGCTATACAGACTCACTAACAATATATCAATAGGAGGTTATGCTCTCTAACTTAAACTATATAAATGTGACAATATAGTGCATCGAGATGCATATATTTCACATGGAACTGCATTAACACATAATAAAACAAGACAGGGAATGGGCTTTTAAATCTTTCAGTAACTGTATTACTTGCCAGTCGCTGGAATGAGCTTTTAAATCTTTTAGTTAACTGTACTACTTGCCAGTTGCAGGGGATTCCTTTTATTAGTTGCTTAAATCATTCAGAGCTGGTACATTAATTGGAGATAAAGAATATTAAATGATGTCAAAGAAATAGGAAGATAGAAATAGCCTTATACTAGCAGTTATTTCAATTTCTCTAGAGGTCCCAGAAGCACTAATTTAAAGATACCCTCTAATTAGTAGTTTAAATCATAGGGAACTGGTACACTGTGTTGGAGATCGATGATTAAATGATGTCGACTGAAATGAGCTTTACACTGGCGGTGTATTTCGATTTCTCTTGAAGGTCCACTGACAACCACAAAACACCATTTATTTTGGACATTTCATCAAATTGATGAATTTCAAAATATTTGAGTTTAGAAACAACCTTATAATCTTTCTCTATATCTTACACATTAGCTAAGAATTTAGAGAAAGAAAATAAAGGGAAACATTTGTATTCTACTTCTCATTCTATTACTTCAGAGGATAAAAAAAAAAAATAAAAAAAAAAAGGAAGAAGAAGAAGAAGAAGACAAATAAAAAAAAAAAATAATAATAAAATACTCATTTGACAAGGCCATATAGAGAAAGTCGCTCTTGTATTTTGTAAATTCACTAAAACTCATTTGACAAGGCCATATAGAAATCGTCAATGCATTAGATGATATCCAGCATCAGCAATTTTCTCCAGCCAAAATTGAGCATCTCTCAGTTCGTTTCAACATGTTTGGGAACTTTTTCTATCTATCAACATAACATAGTCAATGAACGCAAAAGACTCATTTAGGGGACATGACTCATGGGGCCTAAGGTGTAGGCATGATGTTATGCTTACCTTACAGCCAGCGTTCTTAGGAGTCTTTTCTAGTCTATTTAGGGATTTGCATGTCAGTAGCAAATTTAGAGAACTTCTAGTGTCGGTGAATCGCAGATTATTGGATTTCTTTATAAAGTACTAATTTTTTTACTAGTGATTAGGCGGATGGGGAAAGCCCCCATTAAAAAACAGTACACCAAATAGGGCAAAATTGTGAGATTTTATATATCGACCTCAAGCTTGAAATAATGAGTAGCTGTTGAAACACACTCTAAGACTTAACTTTAAAAAGTGTGCATCTGTGTTTAAACTAAAGGATCTTCGTCAAATAAAATGTTTTCTCATAAGTGAGCCCTTGGCAAGAGTAAAGACTATGTTACTCAACTATCCAAACATGATGTCCATGCAGGTGCACCAAAAGGTAGGTTTTATATTGTGTAAACTTTTGCTTTTGCTGTCTGATATATAGCTTCTGTTATAGGATGTAATGCACTCAAACTTCAGATCCGGAGAAGAATAGCGACCAACTCAAACATTATGAGTGAAAATTTGAAACTCAAGCAAGGGATGGATGAAGAGCTCATCTGAGAGAAAACAAACAAGACCTACCTTTCTGAATAAACTCTTGAGTGTCCTATATGGTAACCAACTTCTCCACCTACTTCACATTTGCGAGCCTTCGCGACCATTCTAGTAACTGCAACCACCGCAAATCTCCTTGGCTGTGTACAAAGTATGGGTTCCATGTTTTCTTCCAGTAGAAACTGAGGGACTTGCGAGCTTTTTCCTTAATTACCAAGCAACAAGTTACCCATAGAATGAGCATACTGATAAATTCTAAAACACTAGCATGACATTAAGCAAATGTTGTGCACATTTAACAAAAATTTACTAAGCTAGTATATATACCCAAGTTCAAAGAATGGCATGGTAGAATTTACCATGGAAAAATCTAATAACCATTAATGACATCTGAATACTCATTTAAGTTAGTTCCCAACTAACTTGGTGCCCCAATGTTCAAAGCAGGACTTGGATAAGATACTTAGGTAACATGTGTCTTAACAAGGATTAAAGACTAAAATATTGATATAACAAGCATGTATGGATAGATTATACAGAAAAATCCTTAAATAGAAAACTAGAAGGAGCGATCGATGAGAAAGTTAAAGGTCATGAAAGAAACCAGTGATGAGGACATTGCAGGTCTCTTTCCTACGTAGGTCATGAATACTGCATCTAGTCTAGAGCACATAAAGAGAATACATAGTTAAGAAGGCACAAAATCCGGGGAAAATTTCAACGGAATGTATCATACACACCGATGCAGTCAGCTAGATGAGAGTAAGTAGTATCACCTGACATCACCAGCTTGACTTATTTGACGGTGTACCTACTATCTCCGACTAGTACAGATACCAAGTAACTTTTGTTGGAAATCTTTTTTCCAACAACTTTGACCACTAAGGCCTAGACATATCGAAAGAAATCATCTATTCTTTTTTACCCCACTGAGATTTGAACTTGAAACCTCATAATTCTCAACATACTTCATTGACCACTAAATCATACCTTGGTCTTGATCACACAACTTAAAGGAAGCGTGACAAGGTCAAGCCCTTATGGTAATTCTGCAGGGGCAAACACTTGCATTTCTAACGAGAATTTCATGTTAGATGAATCCACAATATAAAGCAATGACTTCACACTCAAGGGCTTGACCTAGTGTTCTACGAAGTGGACAAATCCTTAAAGACTAAGTTACAAACCCCAATAAACAAAAAAAAAACACTAGGTAAACTCTTCTCATCTATCTAGACTAGACTACTGGTGAGAGGTAGCATGTATCATAACCTAGGTATACACATGCTGGCCCGATCACCAAGTTATTAAAAAAAACTATAAAATACCAAGAATCATATGCATGAATTCTACTCCCATGACACTTAAAAATGCCTCTTTCTTTCTCTCTCTCCATATTCCAATGATTCAGTATACTTTTTAACGTATGCCATTAGATCATTAAAATTTGAAAAGTAACCACTAGAACTACAATTTTAAGTTCTGAAAGTTCGTTCGAGAAAATGAAACATCTCTTATGACATATACTCCATTAAAATTTAAAAAAAAAAAAATCAAATCCCTGCAAAAACAAAACACTGAGTGATTTGGTAGGTATTCCGTGAAATTAATACAGGTGCGCATTTATCAAAAAAAAAAAAATCAAAACTTTCAATGTACATATATCCAGTCCGATTCCAATTTTCATAGATAAAGCAGCTCGAAATACATTCCATATATAATCAAAGTCCAAAAAAAGTATATACATGTGCAGCAACTAGTAATATAGAGATTGAGCAAGAGGAGAATTAGTACCGCAACCAGTTTCACCAATGATTAGAGTGACTTGATTCTCCTGAATTTTCTGGATAATTTTGCTCTTCAAAGCGGCAACTGGTAAAACAGGAAACTCCAAGGATGATGATGAAGTCGGAGAAGACGGCAGTGATATCTCCGGCAGTGATATCTCCGGCAGTGATGATGATGAAGACGGAAAAAACGCCATTGGCCGGAGAAATGAAAGCCCTAGAAAAAGCTTAGCAAACAAGTTAGGCGACTAGAACGATGAAAAAAAAAGTGAATTCTTCTGCTTTTGTTTTGCTTGATGAATGGGAACTGCTCCCGCCTATGGTATTTATAGTGTAGCGTGATCTCACGCGCTAGAGAATACGTGAATTTTGTGTGTGCGCTCACAGGATATTACAGTCAAATGGTCTTTTCAAAAATTCAAATTTATTTCAATAGTATTTGTTTTTTTTCCTAAATATGATATTGCTTGTCCTAAATGCAACTCCTTTTTTTTTTTTTGTTAATTTTGGATCTAAGGGTGTGTTTGGTATGATAGAAAATAAGTAAATTTTGGATTTATTTTCTTATGTTTGGTTGGTGAGTAGAAAATAATTTCTGGAAATGATTTTCAGTGTTTAATTTATGAATGAAAAAATATTTTTGAGAGACATATTTTATTTTTACTAGAGTAAAAAATAATTTATGAAATTCAAAATATTTTTTAAAATCAAAATTATTATTTTTTGGGGGTGGGAGTGGGGTGGGGTGGCGGGTAGTGGGTTAATTTTTTGGGGAGGGGTTGGGGTTGGGATGGGGGGGCTGGCCGGTGAGAGGGGATCAGGGATCGGGTGAAAAAATAAAATTTTGAAATTGAAAATATTTTTATAAAATCGATGTTTTTCCTAACAAAAAAAATGTAATTTGAAATTGGAGGAGAGTTTTGGAAAATGTTTTCCTTAATTTTTGAAGGGAAGTCATTTTCCTTAATTTTGAGGAAAATGAGTTGATTTGAAAAACATTTTCCATAACTTTTCTCTCAATCAAACATGAGAAAATTAGAAAATATTTTCCAGAAAATGTTTTCCTTCATACCAAACACACTCTAAATATCATGACAATTAAATACTAATTTATATGTGTTATTTTCTAATATGCCATTTAATTAAGAGAAAATTGTTTTAAAAAAATTTAATGTATGAAAATTGAAAAAAAAAATTATAATTGATACTCTAAAGTCTAAACTTAATGGCTTTTACATATGGTAAATTGTGTTTTTCGTCATTTTTCGTTTATTTAGAGGACAGTAAAATTATATAAGCTTAATGATAGACTAAAATAAGTATTTAAGAGAAAAATACAATAAATAACAATATATTATATATTATATACGGATTTCACGCTAGTTAGACTATATTGTAATGAATGTTTTTTGCGTATATCATATTTTAAAAGAGGAACAATAAGATAGTAAAGTGTGAATCCATCACATGCGAGTTTAATTATTTTTTATTCGCTTATTAACAAATAAATCATTAGTTTTAGAGAAAAGGGATATATTTATGAAGAATTTCTTCTACAGATCATCGTATGAGACTTTAAATTGCATTCATGCAATTGATATTCTGTTTATTTCCCCACATCTCAATCAGTTCTATATCAATAATTCCAAAGGTTCATGTGCGGTGTCGCTTATTCTGGTGTCATGAAATGAAATGCATTTGTCAGCGATTCAGATTGTCAAAGATTTTAAGAAATGTGAGTCAAACTTTTTTTTGTTGCTCTAACTGGAATCATTAAAAATTCTGTTGAGACTATTGTTTTGCTACCGTATATTAACATGTCCTTATTGATAATAATTATTTATCTCAGAAAAATATCTTTATAATCATATTAAAATAGACAATAAAAATAATTGATTATAATTAGAAATAATATAAATTTCTAATCAAAATAACTTAAAAATTAAAATAAACTTAAATTATTCACACACATTAACATCAAATACACATCCAATTGAATAAAAAAAATAAAAATACCGTTAATATGAAATAAATTAATAAACTACAATATTATAAAAGGAGATTATAATAATGAAAAAAATCAAGTTGTAGTTAACAAATATAAATATAATTAGCTGAAAAATAACTTACATACCTAAATAAAATATAAGAAGCAAAATCAAAATCTTTAGTTACACTCCATACTAGGAAAATATTTTAATGTTTTTACATAAGTTCACTAAAATTGTTACCACTTTTAAAAGAGTGTTGTTTTAAAGTTTTACACTAATATGAAATAAATTAATGAAATACAATATTATAAAAGAAAATTATATCAATGAAAATATCAAGTTGAAGTTAACAAATATGAATATAATTAGCTGAAAAATAAATTACATATCTTTATTTTTTTGAAAAAAAATATTATAAGAAGCAAAAACAAAATCTTTATTTAAACCCAAAAAAATAAATCTAATGCTTAAACATAACAGGAAAATATTTTAATGTTCTTACATAAATTCATTAAAATTGTTATCAGATTTGAACGAGTGTTGTTTTAAAAGATTTGATAGATCCATTAAATTAATCTCTTGAAATTAAGATTTCTTAGTGCATGTTTTGAGGTAAAATTTGTTATTTGAAAATCGAAGTTAAAAGTTATCTAAAGCAATTGTATGAGCAATCAATTTATATTTATGAGTTAAAATATAATTATAGTCTTATATTAATTAATGTAGACAGTACAAAGGGTCAAGGAATGTCACGTGACAGTGGTTCATTGAATATATATATATATATATATATATATATATATATATATATATATAAATAATTTTCTTAAATCCAAAAAAAAAATGTAAAGCTTAACCATAATAGGAAAGTAATTTAATGTTCTTACATAATTTCATAAAAAATTGTTACTAGATTTATATGACTGTTGTTTTAAAAGATTTAATATATCGCAAAAAAATAATCTCCTTGAATTAAGATTTCTTAGTGGGAATTTTGAGGTAAAATTGGTGATTTGGAAAATTCAAGATTGAAGTTATCTAATCTAATTGTATCAAAAATCAACTTGTATTCGTGAGTTAAAAAAATATCATTATATTCTTGTATCAATTAATGTAGTAAAAAGTGTATCTACAAAGGTTAAGGGGTGTCACGTGACACTGCTTCATCAAAAGAAGAATTTTTTTTATATATATATATATATATATATATATATATATATATATATATATAATATTAAAATAAAGTGACAATCTTTTACATTGAGAAGTGCCCTCAACTTAATTGTCTTTTTTTTCATGCTAATTCCACGACCAAGATCACGTATTTGAATCTGAAAGTCGTTAAGTTATATTTAAAGTTATTCATTCACCCTTCTTTCATGGGCTTATATAAAAAAATATCTAATATTATTATTTTAAAAAGATTATTTTATATATATTTTTAAAAAATAAAAAAATATTTTCAGAAAAATAGTGTCACATTATTTTATTTATTGTTTTTTATTTTTAACTGGTTCTTTATAAAAAAAAATAGGTACGCAACTGAATATAGTATTGGACACATATTTATTCATGCATCATATGTACATGTATATGCATTGTATTCATGTATCAATGCACTATTATATAATATGTATTTAATATATTTGCAAACGATATACGTTCATGTATTGATGCATCCTATATCATCACATTGTTTTTAATTATCATATATCATGAGACAAATACTATTTTTATGTATCAACATATTCAATATAATTTTTTGATACATTAATATTAAGTGAACTCATACAATTCGTATAAGCTAGTAACAAATGAATAATAACTATATAAATGAATATAAGTGAAACTAATGAATATAAGTGAAACTAGAGTGAATTAATACAAGAATGAATGAATATAATCTCATGTTATCTTTTGTATTTTTGTATACACTTATATATGTATCTCTTGAAGCGTGATACTTGATTGATTTGTTGCGCTTGTCTTTTTTTATAAAAAAAGTTAAAAAATTATATCGCACATCTTAAGCCTCTCGGTGAAGAATGTATCATTAGTACAATCTAAATGCACGTATAATACAATCGCTTTAACACCATACTTGCTACGAATGATTTTACCTAAACTATAGTTGCACATTATTATTAATAAGGCCTAAATCGTGGCCATTTATTAAAAAAAAAATCTAATTAATGTATGAATAAATTTTTTTAATGGTCGGTTGACACAACCTAACATGCGGCTCACACGTAGTTTGATTGGATTAATTATTTTAAGGGATATCAAAATAGTATCTCAATCCGGACCAATCCATCAAATTTCAAGATCAAATAATTTGGATTGAACTTACCACTTTAAGCTCATCCATCAAATAGTGAGTCAACCTATAAACCACATGGATTAGTTTAAGGGTGGTGAAATTAATTCTAACCTGTCTAGTTTATTAAAGTTTGAGCAAGTTATTGACCCGCTTTTTTAAAATAAATTTGATATGTTATATATAGGGGAGATCATATTTGTACTCCAAAAAGTGAAACTATGTACAAGTTCATGCCCTATTATTTTTATGTATAATTTACATAAATTACATAGTGTAAAGAGTAAATTATATTTTATCTCTACTTTTTTCTAATTACAATAATTTCTTAAAATTTGTACCTTCCGAATACATTAAAGAGTATCTCGGTTACATTATAAAACAAATCAGATATACAATATGTAGCTCAAATATATTAAATATTGACTTAAATACATAAATATTAGCTTGGATACATTAAATACATTATGTGAGAAATAAGAGATTTTAAAGGTTTTTAGATATAGAAGGAGATATTGAAAATAAGGGAAATATAAGATGTGTATTTCAATAATTTTTCCTATTTTTATACCCATTGTTATAATCCTGCGCAAACCTTCATCGTAGTGATTTTCTGGGGGTTTCAAGAATCATTTATGGAGAACCACAACCCAAATTACATAGACCTTCGAGCATTGTCTGATCCCAATTCAAATTTCAACCCAAAAACTCCATCTAAGACTAATTTAATCTCGGGTTTTAATTCAAACTATCCTTCCCCTTCTTGTTCAATCTACAATAATTGTTTCATTCCTAATAGAACACTACTAGTTATTCATTTGATAACATTAGAATTTTAAATATACTTTGATGGTATCAACGAGAAAGAGGTAGTGATTCAATGAAAACTAGTTATATTGATACTTGATACCATCAAGACTGTATATACTATGGTGACATCAATGAAGTAAAAACAAAGCTTTACTTAAAACACTACCCAATTACTCCTTTATATATATATATATATATATATATATATATATATATGTATATATATATATATACAAAAAAAAAAAAAACTTCCCCTTGTTGTTTAGTCTACAATGATTGTTTAACTTTTAGCAGAACACTACTAGATACTCCTTTTGATACCATTAAAACTTATATACTCTAAAGATGTTAAGGAGAAAGAAACAGTGATTCAATGAAAGCTACTCAATTACTCCTTAATATAATCAGAGTATATAAATACTCTACTGGTATTAAGGAGGAAGAAGTAGTGATTCAGTGAAAACTAGCTAAATTGATATTTGATACCATCAAAAAAAGATTTTTCGCCGAAAACACTACTAGTGGTTACTTGATACCATAAGATTGTATATATACACTGATAGTATTAAGGAGAAAAAGACATCAAAATAAATAAATATATATACTCTGATGATATCAAAGAAGAAAAGACAACACTACTAGTTACTGCTTGATACCACAAGATATATATATATACCATGATGGTATCTAAAGTAATTGTATGTTTATGCGTCGAAGGGGATATGAGCGTAAATAGTTTGGGCCATGAGTCCATTATAGATAAATAATTTGTATTGAGTCTGATTTGAATGAATATTTTCATACTTTCATTAATTGGTTTCAATTTGTGTAGTTTTCCCATACATATAACCATAATAAAGAAAGAAGTAGTTTTATTAATTATTAAAATATTGTAAAAGAACAAAGAACAATTAAAAATTAGTAAAAATTGGGTCGAATGGAATCTTGACCAATTCTATAACAATTACACAATAGCCAATTCATTTTGATCCAAACAAATTTGGATTGAATTGGATCTTAACCTACTTATTATTTTAGTTCATTATTCCCACAAATTAACAAATTCAGTAATATAAAATTTCGAACTACTAACGATAAAAGAAGCCTTGCGCAATTAGTGATACATGAAATATTCAAGAGCGTAACCTAGTGATTATTAAAGTGAGTTGAGCATCATTATATCTCACATTCATTTACCATCAAAGACAAAGTATAACATAACTGAGGTGAGACAAAACATCAAGTCCATGTACTAAAACCGTGGGATCTCACTTCCTAGTGTGAAGTGATACATATCCCGTGAAATCAGTATATCTTAGTATATTATAATACATGTTATTTGTGAAAAGCAATATATATCGTGTAAAATTACTCGAGATATACGTTGCTGGCAAGAAAAAAAAATTCCCAAATATAATATTTTTACCCCCAAATTAGTACTCTCTTAGAAGGACGTGTCCCAATAGGATAGATGACAACAAGTTCTAGAAGAAGATATTTATAAGCTTCATAGCAATCTCAACCCTTTGTTCTTTAAAACCCTAACCTTCGAAATTCTCCTTCTCTAAGCGCTCTGTGTTTTCATCCTTCATCAATCTTCTAGTAAAGGTACGTTTCTTCGGTCTTTGTTAATGGAGGTCCGTTTAATCGGCATCTATCAAACGAAATAGCTAACAAGATCTGTTTTTTAATTTTAGTTTCTTCCGTTTTTGCTCATTTTACCCAGCGAAAAATGTATTTCAATTCAGTTTTAACGTTTTTTATAGGCGGATCTAGCATAGAATCAGTCTACATACAAGAAAATAGCAATAAAGTATCTATACATAATTTATGTATCCATTATTAGTGTGTTCTGTTTGCAGGATTTTTTTTTCCCTAGGAAAGTAACTGGGTTTCTTACTTAGTTGTGTTTGGTAGGCAAGATTAAAATATTATAGTAAAAGTATTTGTATGTAATCTAGACAAATACTCTTGAGTTGGGTGGTGGGGATGGTGGCTAAGAGTGTGGTGGTGAAGATGAGGTTGGTTGGAGGGTGGGGAGAACACAATCAGTGTGGAATTTTATTTGTTGAACCTGTTTTCACTACTTCCATTGAGGAAGTCAAATTTTTCATTTTGAAGCAACTTAATTTCCTAGAGAAAATGTTTTCCATAAATTTGACCAACCATGAGAAAACTGGGAAACATTTTTCTGGAAAATGGTTTCGTTCGTACCGAACACACCCTATATGTATGTTTGTTTATGTATGTATGTGCGTGAACCATTGCTGAAGTTGTGTTTTTGTGACATAAGTTCTTTATGGTTTTTATCCATTTTTTGTTTCTCAGGTGGGTTTTAATTGTATCTTTTTGTTGAATCTTTTAGGAACAATGAGTCGTTCAAGTAGGACGATTTATGTTGGTAATCTTCCTGGTGATATTCGTGAGCGAGAAGTGGAGGATCTGTTCTACAAGGTACTTGTATTACACTTAGCTTCATACTTTAGCTGGATGTCATTTACTATACTCCTAAACTTAAATATGTGTGGCGTATAATTGTAGTATGGCCCGATAGCACATATTGATCTGAAAATTCCACCAAGACCCCCAGGTTATGCTTTTGTTGAGGTGAGTTTTGACTGCACTGGTTAAAATGAATTTCATTGGATGTTTCCTTCTCAAATTTTAAGCTATTTTGACATTGTTTTGTTGGAACTAAACACAGTTTGAAGAGGCACGCGATGCTGAGGATGCTATTCGTGGGCGCGATGGCTATGACTTTGATGGGCATCGTTTGAGGGTTAGTAAAATCTTAACAGCATATAGGATACACACACATGAATAAACTTTATCATCTGTTTACTCTGAGAAGTATGATTGACTTGCATTTTTGAATCAGGGTTTCCAATTCTTGTATTAATTGCATTTCGTTGACCTTAGCATTTCACCTAAACCATTATGTTTCTTTATTAAATGCTTGTCCCAAATTAGTTGGGATCAGTTATATAAATTGTCTGTATCCATCCTACTTTATTCAGGTGTGTTTCTCTTTTCAAGCTTAGTTTGTCTTTCAAGGCAAATTAACATGTCTAATACATATAAGACACCTAAATGCTAAATCATTTTCTTTTTTGAGGTGCTTAAGAGTTGAGCCTACTGAAACTGTTACATGTATGCAGGTTGAGCTTGCACATGGTGGGCGTGGTAACTCATCGTCAGATCGTTATAATAGTGGCAATAATAGTGGCCATAATGGTGGTCGTAATAATCACAAATTTGGAGCGCCCAAACGTACTGAGTATCGAGGCACGTTTGTTATTAATGTGCACCTAATTTTCTTTATTGCATTTCATGCCGTCTCGATCTAATTCACTCACTTATTTTCAGTTTTAGTTACCGGATTGCCCCATTCGGCATCCTGGCAGGATCTCAAGGTGAGTGGTGTCTGTGTGGTACATTATAAGGACCGTGGCTTAAAGTGACCTTCTTTTTCCGGTATCTTCTAGCCGCTGAATATTGGTGTTCTATGTTTCTTATGTAGGATCATATGCGTCGAGCTGGGGATGTTTGTTTCTCACAAGTTTTCCGTGAGGGGAGTGGTAAGATAATTTGCAACAGATACTAGTTTTATGCTCCTCTTAATTGTCCTTTTGTTTTGTTTGTATAAGGGTTTGTTTTTTACTATGCCAAAGGAACTTGCCTATATCATGACCTATATTAGTAAATTAAGAGTCAAGTCTTTATAACTACCCTTTCTCTTTTTTTTTTCCTTTTCCGTCTTTCTTTTGGGTTTTCTTCTTTGAGAAGTGTTTGGAGAAGGATGGATATTTGATCCTTTGTTTTGAAAATAGCAATATATTTTCTGTGGATAAGTTGAATCTCAATTGTTTTGATGGCTCTTTAACTTACTGTCTTGAGCTGACTATCTTTCATAATGCAACTAGAAGGGCTTTCTCAAAGTAGAATCATTTCTTAAATCTTGTGTTGAATGTGACTGTGGTTCATCATTGGGTCTGCAAGTGTCTTTCCTCACCTTATAACAGCTAATATTATCTTCTCAGACCCAATCAAAACCAAATCTTGTTCTATGGCCTGTGAATAGATGATATCGGAGAATGATGATTAAAAAGCTTTGGGCTATTGTTGAGAACAAAATTGCTGTACGCTGCAGTAACGTGCATTAGTCATATATTTGATGACTTCTGGCTTAGTTTATAGTTTGTACTTTCTACTATAATGTTTAGCGAACTTGGCTGGATAAAGTGACTGTGTTCCTCAATTTGGATGGGATTATTGGTGCTATTACCAATCCTGGTAAGTGGTCAGGTTTGATATATTATATATCCTTTGGCTGAAGTTTGTCGTTGTACATCATCATTCAAAACATAGTTCCATCCGTTCTAGTCAGAAAACTCTCTCTTTTGGTGCCATAGTAATATAATAAAACAAGAAAGAATTACAGAAAGTTAAAAAGTATAACATCAAGAAAAAGTAGATGAAAAAATTGTTGGGGGTAATGCATAAAGTAAAAAAAATAGCAGGGAAAAATAAAATAGAGCAGAAAAAGAGAAAGGAGGGAAGTCTAAAAGAAATCCTTGGTTTGGGGTTGAAGAAAGACGGTAATGTTTCAAACCAGGTGTTGTAGAAGAGTAGATCAATTATTTTTGGGCATTGTTGGAGAGGTAAGTGGGAGCTCTGTTGGACGATGAGGAGAAGATAGCAGGAAATAAGTGACCTTATTCTTTCATCTTTCATGTTGAATAACATCCTGTGCTTACCTGTGTATTCCTCACTCTTTGAATAAATTTTGATATGTGTCTGGATGTAATGCCTGGATTATGTCCCCCCTTGGTGATAATGGTCCTCCATAACAAGATAGTACTGCTATCTGGCTTATTGCATGTTACCAACCATGAATAAGCCAGATAATAAAGAGACTAATCTAATATGTGGGCTTAACGATGGATACACCAAGAATCGGAGTGGGTCTGGCTCTAATACCATACCATGTTAAGTGGAAAATTGGGCCTAACTCAACTCCTTAGTGCCAGATTATGCAATAAGATCTCTTTTTCCCTTTTTAATTTTTCCTTTAATTGTTTCAGATCATGCAATAAGATAACTTTCCTTCTTTCCTTTAATTGTTTCAGTTAGCTTGCTATTAGGTTTTACATAGAAAATTGCCATCATTTTTGTCAGGATGAATATACGAGAGCCTTTATAATTAAGACAGTTAATAGACAGATGGCAAAGATTGTTTCGACTCTAAAATAGGAATTTAATAGTTGATTTTACCCTATTTAAATGGAATTCAAAATGGTGATTGCCTCTCAAAATCTAGGGTCAGCTGAGATTTATTGGATAATTCAATTTTGTGGTTGTGACTAAGATGGCCCAAATGTACAGCTGAGCAGTTTAAGGACCTGTGGAAATAATGTGCTTCAGATTTTTCTTATTTCTGTAATCAAATGTGGTGCTGCCTTATCTTTAAAATAATTTCTTGTGCTTCTACTCAATTTTTGTTGTGTCAAGCACCGTAATCTTGCTATGACTTGTGAATTTACTCTCCTTAAGTGATTCTTTTGTGGTGGATGGTGCGCTAACAATCAGTTTTGCTCTTCAGGGACCACTGGGATTGTGGATTATACCAACTATGACGACATGAAATATGCTGTAAGCTATCTCCTGTTTCTTATTCTGTATATTATCCTCAATTTTTGTTCAAGATATTTGAAATATGTTTATGCTCGACTAACAAGTGTAATTAATGTTCCTTGTATGTAGATAAAAAAACTTGATGAATCTGAGTTTCGTAATGCTTTTTCTCGTTCAACAATTCGGGTATGATGTGATTATAACTCAAATACTACGGTTACAGGCTGCTTTGTGCCTTTTCTTTTGTCACCCTATACCATTGTCTTATGCTTCATAAAAATATTGCTTTGTCTTATGTAGGTGAAAGAACATGATTCTAGAAGCCGCAGCCGTTCTTACTCGAGAGGAAAGAGTGGTAGCCGTAGCCGCAGTCGAAGTTACAGTCGCAGCCGGAGCAGAAGGTGTGTATTATGTAGTTTGCAGGTTTTATAGCTTGTTACTTCACCTTTGAATGCTACTATGTATCTCATTGCTGCTCTCTTTCCTAGCAGCAAATCTCCTAAAGCTAAATCGTCAAAGCGTACAAGATCTCGTTCTAGATCTGTCTCTTCTCAGCCCCGTTCTGGGTTAAAAGGACGCTCTTTGTCAAGGTAATCTTTCTTACTGGTCATATGCTACCCATTTTTTTGTTGGGGCAGGTTATGTAAAAGTAGCATATAATACAAGGTTAATGTATATTTTTATGCAAGTCCTTGTACTTACCTTTTTTTGAGTCAAAAGTCGTCGTATCTATCAGTTTATCTTAATCATTTTGATCTTTTCGTTGTGAAAGCCACCTGGGAATTAACATTAGTGGGAAAGCAGCTGAGCACTTTGTTTCCAACCCTTAAATCTTGACTAGACTTTGTATTGTTGTTGACATGAGATGGCTTTGAAGCAAAAAGTTGTTTTGTAGTGTGACCAATTAGACATTTTCACACAAGTTGCTTGTAAATTTGTCAAATTCAAATTGCAAATCTCTGCAAAATGATTTCAATTGTTCCCCCTTTTTGATTTTTCGAGAAGCATTATTTTGGTTGTACATTATTTTATGATTGATGTGGTAAGTTTTGGCCCCACAACGGCCTTCTTTCCCGTATATATAGAGCAATAGATCATGTGTACTGCGTATGAACATTAAGCTTCTGATCCCTCATTCAGTTTGGATCAATATTGTCCTTCCAAAATTGTAAGTGAACCTTTTGGAAATTTGTCAAGATTCTAGATCAACGTGCAATGGCTTAGTGGGTAATAAGCTGTCATTAGCTAATATGGCGCTCCTATTGTAGTTTAAAGAGGCTTTATATTATGGTGAGGTACAATTCTGCATCTTTTTTGGTGGCATAGAGATAGCCAATGTTAATTTCAGTCTGCTTCAGGGTGTCTCCGTCCAAAAAACGCCAGTCTGCTTCGGGGTGATAGATCTTTTTAACCCCTAAGCAAAGTCAAACCATATGATAAACCAGACAAGCTAGGGAACATCACAAGTGCAGAGTATAGGATTGTTCTTCTTCTTTTAATTATGCTGTGTTTAACTGTGATTGCAACTTCTGCTATTAAATATGTGGTCAACTGGTCATTCAGTTGTGAAAAGATGTCTTGATACTGCATTTCAGAATCCATTAGAAACAAAATAGTTGTTGGGTGTTGGATTTAGAAGTTGGTTGTTCCTATGCTTCTTGCGACTTTTGCATTTTGGAAACGTCGGGAAAATATTCTGTCTTGTCAAGGTATCATTTATTATTTCCTTTGTAAATATGAGAAATCACATTGTTGGTTTTTCTAGATGTTGGATATATACGAGGATCTTGGAATGCATATTAGGATCTTGAGTGGATATGGTCTTGCCTACAACAAATTTTGTTGTGGAGGTATGCTGTTTTCTAGATGGCAGATTCGGAATCTTTTATGGTGTCTCTCCTCTAATGAGCATCATGAAATGTCCATCGATGCTAAGATTGGGAACAAGAAGATCATGGATTTTGATGGTCAAGCTGGAGTGGCATACTAAAACTTCACTTTGAATTTGGGATCGCCATCTGGCAAGCTAATAAGACGCTAATTGGTTCTTTCACTTCCTGTTAATTGGTCTTTAAACAACACAAACTTAAATTATTGACTAGAACTCTTCCTTAACTAGGTAACTTGCATGGCTTCATACTTGTCATTGTTTTCTCTTGGGATGGTGAAATGGTTACGGGTTTCTGCATATCTGCTTTGATTATGGCCACTCCGACGTGGAAGTGGCATCAAGGCAGTCGGATGAAAGTTGTTAAGCGGAAGGTTGGATATTAAATTGAGTTGTTTCTGGACATTTTGCAGATCTCCATCAAGATCCAGATCCCCAGTACCATCTGTAAGTCAAATGACTCTTCTAAGATAAAAATGGAAGCTTGGAAATATTGTATCTGGTGGTAGAACTATTTTGTCTTACTACATTTGTATTAAGTTATTTGATTACATTCTTTTGTACTTCCAATCCTCTCTTTGTTTGTTGGCATTTTATATTTGACTGGATTGGTCTCAGCGCCCAAAACGTGTGAGCAAAAGCCCAAAGCGTGCAAGCAAAAGCCCAAAACCTCGCGACTCCAGGAGAAGCCAGAGCTTGAGTAAAAGCCCCAAACCTCGTGATTCCAGGAGAAGCAAGAGTCCAAGCAAGAGCCCCAAACTGCATGATTCCAGGAGAAGCAAGAGCATGAGTAAAAGCCCCGAACCACGCAATTCCAGGAGGAGCCCCAGCAGGAGCAAAAGCCCCAAACCACGCAATTCCAGGAGAAGCCCTAGCAGGAGCCGCAGCCGGAGTCGCAGTGGGAGTTTGTCGAGGTCCTCTTGCTCATCTGTTTTTTTGTAGATCAATGAACAGTCATCCGGTTGCTTGAGGCATAACATATCATTGCTATTTTGTTGACTATTGATTACAATTTTACAGGTGAGAGCTATATTGTGGATTAAGCTGTTGCTGCAGGTGCGGAGATAGAGAGTGTGCTGCTGTGCCTGAATAGAGCAACTGAGCTGTTGGTGTCATCTTTTCCGATAACTAGTCCAGATGAATGGCTTCTGAATTTCTTGGTCCATGACCAAAATAGAACTCAACTGTGAACCTTTCCTTCTCTATAGACTTGGGGAAGATTGCAGTATTCTAGTATTTTAAGCAACTTTGCAAGCATGTATGATGGCAAAAATTGAAAATTATGTCTTGGATTTTTGCAGATTTTGTTATATTGTTTCCTGCAGGTGAATGCTACTTATGTAATGACATTATCTGCACTCTTGTGACTTTGTAAGTTCTTTTCCTGCTTTGTTTCTGTTTTCCTGATGCAACAATGTACCCAGGTGCAATCTCACAAGTAGGGTCTAATGAGGCTGGTGTGTTATGCAACTTTACGCCCTGGTTTGCCGGTGCCATAGGGCCTGTCACCTTTTATCTTTGTGATTGAAGGATGTTTATTTCCCTTCTGTGATGGCGATTGAGTTATAACCCTTTCTTGTCCCACTTTGAGAAATAGAATTGACTAGGTCACAGAGTTATATCCATTCCTTGCCTCGAGTAACTACTCAACACAACAATCTTGAACAACTTGAGAGGGACTAGCTCTATTAAGGAGATGAAAATAATGATCAAAATCGAATTCAATCGTCAGCTGCTTCTATTAAAAAAACAAACAGAACTGTTTCTGAAAGAAGTGGATCCCAATGATTAAGTAGCTCTACTAGTTGTATAACAAAGTTTCTATACTGCTAATAATTCTTGTGGACAACCTGATATACTTATGAGGAGGATAACTTAGGACAGAATAGCACAATACACTGCCTTTAATCTTTTATTTCATACATAACATTGTGATTCACACTACACAAGACACTGAAGTATTTGTTTAGGCAACATGTTACACAACAACTACAATCTTATAAAATATAGATACTGAGAGTGCAGATATCAAATAAATACACACAAACAAATGAGTTTCTTTTCTTTTCTTTTCTTTTCCTTTCCTCCTGGAGTTGAAGAAATAGATCACATATTTGTGATCTTTAAAGACTTATTCACAGCAAATCAAATGCCAAGTAGAAACAATTTAAGTTTTTGTCTTTGGCTTCTTCACAATCATCACACTGCAATGGGCATGATGAGCACAGTGGTCACTTACACTACCCAAAACAGTCCTGCACAATCAATAATGAGTTCAGCACAATATCGAGTTTAAGTGGTGTAAATAAATTTATATACAATCGGACCACCTATAAAGTCAACAACTATTGACACCAATATATCCAATGAGATCTCACAAGTCGGATTTTAGGAGGGTAGAATATATATATATATATATAGACCTTAACCCACATTGTACAAGGTATAGAGTGATTGTTTTCGATAGCCGAGCCTAAAAAAAACCTTTCAGAAACAAGTTTGAAAAATATAAGACAAAAGAAGCAATGATGAAAATACCAAGAAAAAGAGAGAAATCGCTTGATTATTGTCTAACTTTCTATCCTAATCCTCAACGTTCATGCTCTTCTATCTAATCTAAGGTTGGACTATCTATAAGGCCATCATGCAAAAACCTACATAATAAACGTTAATCGATAACCTGATAAAAATTGGAACCAACATGTTATAGTAGGTAAAATCAATTATCATTGAGAATTACTCATTAATTAGAAATATAAACAAGCTATTTACTGTAAGCGTATATAAATTAAATTTACCTCTTTATAACTCCATAACCATGACAACCAACAACTAAAACAGAGGCATGAAGTTTCTCTACAGCTTCACAAAGTACATGCCTAGCATCACCTTCCACTATCTCAACTACAACATCATTCACCTACAAAATTGTTAAAAATAAAATAAATCCAAGTAGAATTAATGTATTATATAAAAATGATTTATTTATTTTTTTGAAAAAAAAGAGATTGTTTTAATAATAGTAATAAATTACAGATTTTGCTTTGCATATCTCCATAGCTTTCTCCACAACCCTTGCAGCAATTTTCTTTAAATTAGACTCTATGGCTGAAAAAGCTTCCACACTCCCTACACAATTCATTTTAAAAAAAAAGTAAAATCAAAACATAATATATGTATATATATATTTTTGAGATTTTTCGAGCTAGTAAGTGATCTCAATTCGCGATAAAAAACAAAGACAAGTGAACGTACTTTAGTTAACTTTGAGTGATTTTTAATACTAGTTTTCTAGATATTATAACTAAAATTGTATTATATGTGACTTGTCTCATATTAAACTATTAGGGGAACATGCTTTTATTTATTTAATTGTTTCTTCACACACCTCATGTGTTACCTATTTCTTTTTGTTATGGAACAAGCATATATAAATTCCCTTTTAATATTTTTGATAAATAATGTTTAGTTTTGAACTCATCACCTCTATTTTACTCTACTACTGCATTGAATTGTGTGATTATTTTATTAAAATAATGTTTTAACTACGAGATGAGACATTATTTTATTTACTTAATTATATTTTTAGAAAATTAGTAAGTTTTTTAAAGAGTTCTGAGCTTAAAGGGTAAAAAAATATTGATAAAAATTTTAAAAGGGTAAATGAAATTTTTTTAAAACCAAAACGGTAAAATCGCTGATGATGTAGCGATTTAGGTGATGGCGTTAAGGTAAATCGCTGATGATGCAGCGATTTGTAATTTTTTTTAACAAATCATCGCTGTTAAGGTAGCGATTTGGTAAATGATTTTTTTTTAAATTGTAAATCGCTGCCTGTGCAGCGATTTTACTTAAAAAAAATTTTATTTTTATTTTTTAGTTTTGAAGTAAATTAACATGTCAAATTTGTACAAAAAAAATTCACATGCATGTTAATATTTATGTCTGGATGTGAAATTGAAAGTTTGACAATATGAATTTTTTTTGGCTAATTATAATTTATTTACGATAAAAAATTTAAAAAAAATTAAATAGGTGTAAATCGCTGCCAGAGACAGCGATTTACTTCAAAATTTTTTTTTTTTTTTTAAAAAATTAAGTAAAATCGCTGCACAGGCAGCGGTTTACAATTTTGGCAGCGATTTGTTAAAAAAGAATTAAAAAAAATAAATTTTACAAATCGCTGCAGTAGCAGCATTTTCTTTAACGCCACCCACCTAAATCGCTACATCACCAGCGATTTTATCAAATCATTTTGGTTTAAACGATTTTTCATATACCCTTTTGAAATTTTTGTCAATAATTTTTACCTTTTAGGCTTGGGGCTCGTTTTTTAAATATGAGAAAGTAACTTCTTCGGTGAAAATATTTAACAAATAGTATTTTTCTGAAAAACATCTTTCAAAGAGGACATTTCCCACCATGCCAAATACAACAAATTTAATCATGAGATGCTTAAGAGTACATGAATTCATGTCTTGAAAATCTAAAAATAACTCAATTCACGTCTAGTCAAATACTGTCATATAAAATAAAACGAAAAAAATAGTAAAACATACCAGGACCAACAGCAAGACCCATGATAGAAGCAGGAGTAGGTTTAGCATGAAGAATAACAAGTTTAAAAGGAGAATTAGAATTATAATTTGTAAAAAAATGATCCAAAGTCCATTCTAATGCATAAAAACTATGTTGATTATCTTCTATTCCAATCACCATCACTGATTTTTCCTCTCCCATATTTGCTAATCAATAAGTTGAATTCAAAATTCTCTCTTCTTTTTTCTTTTTTATGTAAAAAATAAAATAAAATATTTGATGAAAAAAGCAAAGTAGAAGTAGAGAATTTGAACACGAAATATAAAGAGATTATTATGGATTTGTTTTATTCTTATGTGATAGAATCCAATTCAATGAGTTGGTTAGATAGAGAATTGAATTCTCTAGAATGTGATTCTAGAAAAAGACAAAAATAGATTCTAAATCGAAGATATAAAGAAGTAAATACATGAAAAAGTTAAAAGTCGAATATATTATAACTTGGTAAATTTTGAATTCAATATATGAAGATATGATAAATTATTTTTACTAGATATTAATTCAAAATTTTAAAGAAAAATATTTGTATATATATATATATTTATAATCACACATTTTTAATTATACATATCAATTTTGATTTAAAACGATGTTTAAAACACCTTATGTTAAAATAAATATGCTCACAAAAGCAAGAGCGAAGCCAACTTCAGGTTAGGAGGTTCAGATAAATCTCCTTCAATCGAAAATAATTGCAATATAACTTAAAAAAATATTTTTTTGATAATATGTAAAAGATACAGATAGCAGAATGAAAATATCGTGATGCACGAAAATTTTACTCATTATATCTAATTCCAAATTCTACTTTAATTAATCACGCAAACAATATTTAAAATTACATATAAAAAGAAAATGAACCATTCATATTCTCGAAGTTAGAGGTATATGAAAATTGACTTTCTGATCCTTTTTGTTTGCTGATTGAGATATATATCACCTTCTATGTCAAAAATAAATTATTACTCATTTTCAATTATTTTAATTAGTGATTATCGCTGAGTAATTACTTATTATTTAAAAGAATAATTTGATATGAAAGTCTTTTTTCCTTCCAATAAGCTAGATGAGATTCACTTTTTTTCATTATAAAAATATAGATATGAAGATGATTTGCTAAATTCACAATAAGGATCACACAAAAAGAATCTTGAATGACGTATAGAAACAAATTGAACCCTTTATATTCTCGAAATTAAAGTATATAAGAAATTTCTTTTTGTTCCTTTTTATTCGAAGATATTATTATTTCATGTTAAAGATAAATTTAAATCCTTATAAAGAAATAAGTATCGATTCCAATCACTTTTAGACTTTTAGTTAATATTCATTGTTGAAACTTAGCCATATGGATAGAAGAAATCTATGTCATCCATTTTTTCGTTGAAATGGCATTTATTTGAAAATCAGCATATGATCATAATTTTTTTAAAATATTTTAATATTTGAAATTTGAAAAATACCCCAATATATATATATTAATTTTCACTTTTTTTTTTTTTTTTAAAAACAACCCCATTGAATTTTTTTAAAAGAAAATACTTCAAATTTTAAATACTACAACCAAATATATGAAAAAATACAATTTCAATATTAACTTTTGAATTTTAATTCGATTAAATTTATTGTAATGTTTTTATCAAACAGCGCATCTGGTGTAGTGGTATCATAGTACCCTCCCACGGTACTGACCGGGGTTCGATTCCCCGGATGCGCATTTTTATTTCTAGTTTTATTTACGATGTGTTCGGTATGGATAATAATTTTTTTTAAGAGAAAAGTTTTAAATTAAAAAATGGAAAAATAGGTTTCACAAATGACGTTTTATATTTATTGTATGATCCTCTCTGCTTTCATCTTCGCCCCCCGTAACCCTACCATATCACCCCCACCCCCCAATAATAGAAATTTCATATCTAATGTATTTTATAAATGAGGCTATGTAAAGGATATAATAATATACATAAATGGTACTCTTTACTTTTTATGAAATGGAAAAATTGTTCTATTAAACAATTGCAGCAAATCAGTTTAATCTTACAAGTAGAGTTTAAAAAGAGTAAATTATAGATAACTGTATTTCTATCTTTATACGGTAGAGAGGTTATTTCCAATTGAATTAATTGTTATAAAGTGAATTTACTTTTGTATTCTGTCAATTTATGATAATTAGTTATGTATAACAACCTTACTACATTCTAAAATTTACGTATACTGTAAACTAACCTGACTTGGCGAAGCCAAAATAAGGTGACTAAATAGTTACAAAATGAATATTGAACGAACCTAATAACAATAGTCGATACGATTCACTCACAAGAAGAATTCAATAAAAGAGAACGTCTTGCGATATAACAAACACTCCAATCACACGAATGACAAGTAAAAAAGAGTTGCACCAAAAAGCAAACAAATTATAAAATAAGGTTACTATGGCCTATATTTTATTAAACCTACTAGTAATACATAGACCATACTTTTGCTCCTCAGCCTACGAGCTATTAGCAGCCGTTTCCAGCTATTGTTCTTAAATCTTACTATTTAGTCAACTCAAGTGACTTAGCCCAAGCTGGCCTAGCCAAGATATTAGCAACCCAAGCCCTAACATGAGGCCTAGCATTGAACAAGCTCTTCACTTTCGTCCCCATCAAGTAGTGCAAAGCCGGGGCGTGGTTCAAATCAGCTAGGGTAAAACAATCACCACCCAAATATTTCGAATCCTTGAGTCTAGATTCATAAACGTCAACAAGTTTGCTAAGTTTTTCTTCGTTCTCAGCCACGATTGCATCATCACTAACCATGCCCAACATTGGCTTGATGACAATCTCATAGCATAGTTTTGAAACAACAGGTTCAAATCTTTGGGCTTCAACTTCAATCCATACATACATGATTGCCATTTTCTTTGAGTCATTTGGTAAGAGTTGGTTCCCCTTGTCAGCATATGTGTGAGCTATGTATTGTGTAATAGCTCTTGACTCTGCATTCACAATAATTCACAAAAGTCAAACATCTATCGAAAACATCCTCTCTACCACACAAAGGTAGAGAATAAGGTGTGCATACATACTACCTTCCCCATATCGGACTTATGAGACTATACTGAATATGTGACATAGTATACAAGTTGTGTGTTCATTCGAACCAGTAACTTTTACTTAGATCTTGTAAAACAGAGATAAATTAGAATATTTGTCCTTAAATAGGTCATACGCTAATACGATGTAGTTTTGAAAAACGATTTTCTTGAGGTATGCATGCATATATACAATCTAGACCCCGTTTTGAGGAACTATACTAATGACTGGATATGTTGTTTGCACAAATTTAAATTAGTCGAATTTGTTTGAGACAAACATGGTATAAACTTAATGGTTCAACTAAATCAAAGGTGAACCGAGTATATATGTTATGTGTTCATTCGAACCAGTAACTTTTACTTAGATTTTTGTAAATAAAATAAGTTGTGGTATAATTAAGAACTCGAATTTATAAATTTCAAATCCTGAATACATTTTGTTGAATTAAATATTTTTAACACGAGAACATATATATCTATATATGTAAAATCACAAATATTAGATTATGAATGTGTAATAAAAGTTCAACTTACCAAAAAGCTTGAGATCTCCATCTTCAAAAGCAGGAACTTGACCAAATGGCTGAATTAACAATCAAAAGACAATTATAAGTAGATTACTCTTTAATTTAAAATTTGATTAATTAGCAAGAATAAGAATATCGACATATAATTTCATTTAAATAGAAAATCTATTGAAAATAATATCTCTGCACCAAATTAAAGGTAAATACCCTCCCACCCCACTCGTTAATTACACTAGATATATGTTGTTATAGTCCCAATCAATAAGAATTCACCCAATTAATATGAAAAGCGAATCAATCTGTTACCAATTCATTTGAATTCAATATTTTCCATACAGATATATGTAGTGTATAATTTTCTAATGTAAATAGGGTCTATTCAAGACATGTATATACATAAACAAATCGATCTATTTGAACCAACAACTATTTTAGTCCAAAAAGAAAGATGAAAAGACAATGTCATAATACGATAGAATATTATTTTACTAAATATGTTAGTATTGTTCGTATTTACTTACATTTAGGGAAATGAATGGTTCCTTCTTTTGATCACCATTTTGCAAATCAACATGAACAAGTTCAAAATCAATATTTTTCTCTTTGAGTGTAGCTACAACTCTCACAACAGCAGGTGACAACATAGGGCCATGAACTTTGATAGCCATAATTATTGCTACTTAAAATATGAAATTTGTATGACAAAAATGTTGAATGATGAGTTTAAAGCATGTGTTAGGGGGTAGTATATATATATATATATAATAAACCAATAATTAATGTTATTTGCACTTATTTTTTTAGAGTAAAAGTCAAGAAAGAATATTAATTATGAAAAGAATATAATTAATGTTATTTGCACTTTATTTTTTAGGAGTAAAAGTCAAGAAAGAGTATTAATTATGAAAAGAATATTACGTATGGGCCTACATCACATAATGATGTCATAAACTATGTCCAAATATATAATAATAATAATAATAATAATAATAATAATAATAATAATAATAATAATAATCATAATAATAATAATATAAAGCTGAATTAAATTTGTATTAAATGAATTTTTGTACTTAAGTATTAAATTATTAATAGAAATTTTCAATGACTTATATATTTAGAAATTAGCCTAAGTATTATTAATAAAAATAAATAACAATTAAAATATTTTAAAGAAATTATAGCAAAATTTTGCGGTCACATAGGGAGCAAAGATATTTTAGATAGTCAAAGAAAGAGGCATTTGAATTATTTTGTATATTTATAAATTAAGTATTATAATCACAATAAATTACAATAATTAACAACTTAAAAAATAACATATTTTTTTATATGTAGTATAATTTAATTTTAAAATATTCATTTAATATTAATAAAACAATTTATAGTTATAAATACTTATAATTTATTTTAAATCACGAATTTCATAAAAAAAAATTTTCCCTAATAGTCCATGTCAAATAAAATTATATAATATAAACTAAAATCAAGAAAGTAACAAACAAAGTTGAAAAGAGAAAAAGAGCAAGCTGACTAAAAAAAGGTTCATGTCACCACAATGTATTGGTTCTTTTGTTTAAGGATTCTTTATTTTGTCACAATAATAATTGAATGAACATGACATAATGTTAGTCTTATACTCCTTAATAATTTTGACAACCCCAACTTGACGTAACGATGAGATTATTTTACCTTTAATTAAAGGTTTTGAGTTTGAGTAATGAATATGAAAAAAATCTTGTTGAGGACGTCATTTCAAATGGATCCTGCAGTGCGTAATTCAGATTTAATCAAAAGCTTCAATGTGGACTCAAATTTAATCAGAGCTTCAATGTAGGGTCCTACAGTGCGCGATTTAGATTTAGTCAGAGAGCATCAATGTGGACTCAGATTTAGTCAGAGCTTAAATATGGATTTTGAACGACTAATGAAAAACTAAAAAATATATAAAATTTCAGGATAGCTAACTTAATTTACTAAATTTTGTACAATTTTAAATGCATTTACTTTTGCTAAAACAATTGCAAGTGGTGTTGTGCTCTCTACCAATATTCAATTTAATAAAGCTTTTCACCTTTTTGAAATTTGGACAATGCTTGTTGAATTTGAACAACCACATTAAATTGAGTAAAATATTTCAAATTAAATTGAGTAGCTTTGAGTATGAGTGTGATTGATTGTTGCAATGTCCAGAATTTATTATATGAGGTTCGACATCTATTATATATATACATAAAACTTTAATTATATAGTTATATTTTCCGCCGAAGGAGTTTAAATAATCCCTCGACAGAAAGTTGGCTTCTCCCCTGACTCCACTAATTAGTATTCTTCTTATTTATCATTTTGTATGACTTACTTTTTGTGTTTGTACAAAAAATATTTCATTTTTATGTATATTATTAATATTAATATGCAAAAGCAAAAAAAATCAATTTGGACGGTCATGCAAAATAATCTTTAAACAAAAGAAAGAGTGTACTGTACACAGATTATAGTTGTGATTTTACAAAGTATTACCAAATATATAAATTTATAAATCTAAAATAATGATTGTTCCAATCGAATATTTTATACAAATTCCATAAATAAAACATTATTTAAAATCAAAACTTGAAATCATGGTTCCAAATTTTTATTTTTTCGAAAAAGTAATAGTACCAATTACCAAAAACCAATTGAAAAATATAGGGAGTAGAAATGTAAGGATATGACACAGGTGTAGAGGGTATCAATTGGCCTCTCACTGCGGCGTTTTCTACAACATAAAACCTCGAATCGTCAATAAAATAATTTATAACCATATAAATATCTATAATTTATTTTAGATGATAAAATTCATTTTTAAAAATAAATAAATTTTATGCTAAGTTAAACTACGTCATATAAATTAAAACGACAAAAAATATAATTACACATCACAAAAACAAACAAATTAAAGTTAATCATAACCTCCTTTAATAATTTTGAGGACAAACTACTTTATTTTTTTATTTTTTTAATATGGGTTGGTAGACTTCAATAAGAACAAGTTCTACTAAACTTAAATATTTTTCTTTGCATTTTTTAAGAATTAAGTACATAAAAAATAGGAGTCAATGATGAAAATACATTTTACTTTGCTAAAATAATTGCAAGTGGTTTTGTGTTGTCTACAATTCAATTGAGTTAACGTGTTCAAAATATATCGTGAATAAATTTATTCAAGACTCTATCAATTAAAAAAGGCTCTATCAATCATTATTCACTTAATAGGTGCTTTAAATCAAAATTTAACAAGTAAAAAAAGAACAAAAAAAGTAAATTTTTCTAGATTTGAGAGTTTGGTAGAAGTTAATATGTACACAATTTTACTCTAATTTTTATGAGGTAAAAACACTATCTCAATTGATAATTCACAATCTCCTTTTTTTATTCGGACTTGGATTTGAACAAACTAAAATAAACGAATATCTAAAATTATTTTTTCATAAAGAATTATATGTGGGCATTAAAGTTTGAGCAAGTGGCATTGAGCGTGAATAAATGTGTGGTTAATTGTTGCAATGTCTAAACTTACTAATAGTGGTCACTTATAAAAAGTTGGTCTTATAGCCATTTACAATAATATCCCAAAACTATTGTATTTCAGTTTAGTTTAATTTGTTGCATTTTGAAAATGACATTCGAAATGATGCTTCAATTGCGTTACAAAATTCCTTTTATAAGGTTCGAAATGATTATTAATCTAAGATCGCTATAGAAAGGAAATCAAAGTCAGTAAATGAACGCGTAACGAAACTTCAAAAAGAGTATTTCACTCACACGTAGAATTCAATAAAAGAGAACGTCTTACGATACAACAAAACACTCGAATCACAGACAAGGATGAAAGATTGGAAGAAAAAAAAGAGTACACCACAAAGCAAAAAAAGTTACAAAAGAGTGTTACTTATAGCCTATATTATTTAACCTACTAGTAATACATAGGCCATATTTAGGTATTAGCAGCCGTTTCCAACTGTTGTTCCCCCTTCCTTTCAACGCGTTACTCACCCATCCGCCACTAAACTTACTGTTTTGACAACTCAATTGTCTTAGACCAAGCTGGCCTACCCAAGATATCAGCACACCAAGCACTAACATGAGGCCTAGCATCGAACAAGCTCTTCACTTTACTCCCCATCAAGTAGTGCAAAGACGGGGCGTGGTGCAAATCAGCTAGGGTAAAACTCTCACCACCCAAATATTTCGATTCCTTGAGTCTAGATTCATACACGTCAAGAAGTTTCCCGAGTTTCTCTTCGTTCTCTGCCACGACTGCATCATCAGTCACCATGCCCAACATTGGCTTAATGACAATCTCAAATCCTAGTTTTGAACCAATAGGGTCGAATTTCTGGGCTTCTACTTCCATCCATACAGACATGATTGCCATTTTCTTTGGGTCATTGGGTAAGAGTTGGTTCCCTTTGTCTGCATATGTGTGAGCTATGTATTGTGTAATAGCTCTCGACTCTGCATTTCCAATAAATTCATATATCAAACATCATAAAACCAAAGAAATAAGTGTGTTTCAAGTAAATTCAATATCAATTATGTGATGATTTTCATTGTATTGATGCAAGATTCCATGGTACTTATATCCCGAGCATCTATCGGAAACAACCTCTCTATCTTTAGATTAACAAGAGACAAGGTCTAAATAAGGTCAAATTGAATTTTCAAACCCTCAACCACTAAGTCAACGCAGATTCATCCGAACCTCCTTTGTTGAGAAATCATATTATATATACATTATTAAAATAATTTTATTTAGGTATATATAATAAATCACGAACAACCCCTGCGGCTACTTTGTGGGTCTATAATTTCAGATTTTAATTTCCTTTATCGAAAATTCTAACTCCCACTAAAGTAGCCACTAATTTTACATTCACGAGGTTCAAATTAATATATAATATATATATATACATATAAAAAAACTGACGATCTCTAGCCAATCATGATCCTAAGGGGAAACTTACCAAAAAGCGTTAGATCTCCATCTTCAAAAGCTGGAACTTGACCAAATGGCTGCATAAATCAAACAAAATTATAAGTATATACTCTTTTTCTAAGACTCGAAATCATATGATTACAATTACAGCGACAATTTCTCGACTCGAATCACATAAGAGAGAGATCACAATTCTCAGCTTAAACGAGATTTTCATTTTTACACTTAATAGATCTGAAAAAAAACATGAAAACAGAGCACAAAAAGATAACAAAATTAAAAACATGCACTAAGCTCCAGTTAAGTACTGAACCACACAAATCTATTATACGCAATCTTACACTAAATTACTGCAAAAAAGCGAATTCTAACATTTAATAAACCGAATCGATTCGAATCGAAGCACAGTAACTGAATATTATGGAATATTGACATACATTGAGGGAAACGAATGGTTCCTTTTTGTGATCACCAGCTTGCATATTAACAGGAACAAGTTCAAAATCAAGATCTTTCTCTTTGAGTGTAGCTACGACTCTCATAACAGCAGGGGACATCATAGGGCCATGGACCTTGATCGCCATTTTTTTTTCTAGAGAGAGAAAGTGAAAGTAGAAAATGAATTTTGTGTGTGAGAAGTGAGAAAACGTGGAATGATGAGTAGAAAACATGTGGTGGAGTATAGTATATATAGATCCAATAACTAAGGGAGTTTTTCGTCAACAAAATTATGAATATTATTAAATTTATTTTACTTTCTGTGTGGTGTTTGGTGCTCGAGCTAGATTATTTTGAATTTATATCGTGTAAAATTCAATTTAGGGCGAGAGATTCATAACATTATCAATAATTTTATATATTTAATATTTGAATTCGAGATTTCTAACTATGTGAGAAATAAATCTACTTGCTGCATAGCATATGTTGGTGATTTTTTTAAAAAAATTATTTAATTTTTGATGTAAAAAAATAATTAAAAATTAAAATTTTGTTTCGACGTAATATAATTAGAATTATTTTAAATTTTTGCGTACTTCCTTCTAGATGACCTAATGGAAAGAAGTGGTAGGTGGAACATGTATTTGTCTAATGAGTATGGTGATATTATTACTTCTTCCATTTATTAATAGAGTTTTGTATTAAAAAAAATTATTTCGATTTTGATATCTGTATTGGAGTTCGTTTATTTTAAATTCACATTATATAAGGTTTTATTCAAGTGATATTTTTCGTATAAAAAGATTTTTATATTCAAAACTCTAATTTAAAATTTTTAATTAAAAAATAAATAGCCTCATCTATTGATGATGCAAATTGTTATATTTAGACTCTGAATCTATTATTTTTTCCATAGAAATTGAAGTCGGTAATTATTCAATATTTCGAATTAACTAACTTGATAGAATTTTATTTATTTATATTTCATAATACTCCTTAGTTAAGCCAGTGTAAATATAACAAGGAAAACTTATATAAATATACTAAAATAAAAAAATATTTACCATTTATAGCAATAATATTTCTTTTTCACTTGATCACTTTTAATTCATTTATAATACAAGTTTAATTCATATTACAAAGAATAATTTTTTATTCACATATAATACAAATTTTAATGATAGATAATTCATTTATCACACATTTTAATACATTTATAATACAATGTGTCAAATTTTTACCAAACAAACATAATATATTTTAAAAAATAAGTATTATTCATATATATTGCATACATAATTCACTTTTAATACATATTATAGATTTAATATATTATTGCTATAAATAGTAATAAATAAAAAATAGGGATAATTGTATATAATAGCAAACTAATAATATAAAATAAATATAATAGCTACCCTTTGATTTAATTGTGCTCCATATCAAATTATACAATTGCAGCGAATTATACAATTTAGGCCAGTAAATTATACAATTGTATATGTATGATGATGCCAGCGAATTATACAATTTAGGCCAGAGAATCATACAATTGTATATGTATAGCGAATTATACAGTTATATATTTGCTATGGAGCGCAATTATGCAAACTTTGCTATAACATACAAATATGAATTTTTTATTTGCTATATGTGAAAGTTGTCCTAAAAAATATTATTAAAATTAGTAATTATTTATTGAAAAATATATCAATTCATCTAATTTTTTCAATTTTAAAAAAAGGAAAAAGAGGAGTTGTGTTCAATTTACAAAGACTTTTAAAGTCTTTCACACTTGGAATTGATTAAATTTTTGTTTACAAAGTCAATAATTTTGCATTCACATTTTTTTTTAGGAGTAAGTGGTCGGTAGGCCCAGAAATTTCCAGAATATTATCAAGAATATTATGTATGATATACGTCACACAAAGATGTTATCCACTACGTCCAATAATAATAATAATAATTATAATAATAATCATCGTAAGACAAGAGTATAGTGTTGTATAACACCTTAGATTTAAGAAAGGATCGGATTTAAAGGAGATGATTCTATGACTCGAACTCATGGTTAGATAAGATAGAGTTGTTTGGATGCTAATTATCATTTATTTTCAACCTTAAAATCGCTTTTAGGGAAGCGTAAAATAATATTCATGATCACATAATTTTTTTAAATTTATCCTTACTGTAATGACAAAATAACCTAATATAATTTACAAATAAGTCAGATGATAGCAATACATAATATATATACATAAAAAAAGATACTTTTACCTAACTACGTAATTTAATTTTTCCAAAAAAACTATTTTTAACTCTACTACGATTTTCAATTCTCTTAAAGTAGATGAAATTATGAAAAATAAATTATATAAATATGTAAACTTAAATTAAATAAACTTCAAGAAGATACCTAACATTAAAAGTCAAATAAATAAAAAAAGTACGAATGGTGGTTGGAACATGCGGCAAAACAAATATATACAAATTATTGTTCAATTTTGACTTTACTTTTGTTTTTTTCTTGAAGAATCCATATTTTACAATTTTTTTCTTCTCTAAGCATATGATAGTAGGGGCAAATATAATAAAAACAAGCAAAATAAAAATTTATTTGAGGGTTCGAGTCACGCTAAATAGAGAGAACTAAAGTTGAAAAAGAAATTTTGGAATCACTAATTTTTGTTATATCTTCTCACCAAGTATGAAGGTATACACTTCATTGGATGGTGGTTGCATATAATTTTTTATAATGTATTATATCGTATTGTATTGCTTTATAATATTTAAATATATTATATCATTTTCGATCGTTAAATTATGTCAACGATTTAAAATCTAAAAGAAAGGAAAGGTATATAGCTACTATAGAAAAGAAAGGATAAAAGAAAAAATAATAATTATCAAAATAATAATAAGTATAATCAAAGCGAGGAGAAAAAGGTAATAATGTGATCATACCAAATCAATCGTGGCATAAAATGTACTCAATTACATATTGGTTTTCTAAAATGACAATTACTACTCCCATCACTTTAACTTTTCTACTTTGAACTTTACACACCCCTTTGATAAATTATATTAATATGAGTATTCTCATATTAATTGACGTATAATCTTAACCTTAGGTCTTGAGAATATTTTGGAAAATGATAATTAATATTGAGTATGGAACAAGAAAAATTAATTATTTTTTTCGACTATTTATTTTTACTAAGGACGACAAGCGATCTAGAGGGATCATATCAATACCTCCTTGATAAATAGGAAGAGGTATATTGGTCTTAGGCATGACAATGTGTTGATGGGCCAAAAATTTATATAACCAGTCCACATAACAATTTATATTTGGGCCTGCATCAGTAATGGGCCATTAACTAAAAAGGAAAACAGTGGGCCTGTCCCATTTCACATGATAGCCTGTTTGGATACCGCTATTTATGTATTTTAATGTAAAAATTAGGCAAATGACATACTGTAAATGACAAATTACATTCTATCCCTATAATATCAATATTTACCAAAAATCCCTTATTTTTAAGAATGACGGATACTTTATAACCAACAATGATACTTAAATAAAATGACGGGATACTTAATATTTTTTTTTTTTTTGGCAACTGTTACCGCGAAATTAAAGGGTAACAGATTTCCCTTGATTTATGTTAAATTTCTAACAATATTACCGTGAAAACTGCATAAAAACGTACTGAATTACTTCATTATTCTATTTAAAAATATTTAAAAAGTCATATTCTTACTAATGCCAGACAAAAGAGAATGGAAAGCTCCGGACTCTGTTTTGGAAGAAGTTGTCTTGCCACCTAAATACAAATAGATGCCTGGGAGACCAAGAAAAAAGAGAAAGAAAAATCCAGATGAAAAGATAACAACAAAAACGAATTGTTGTGGACGTTGTGGTCAAGAAGGTCATAATAAAAGAACATGTACCTTCTTTCCAAAAGATTCTTGATTTATATTTTTTTAGTTTATTTGATGTGTAATAATGTTTCTGGATTTTTATTAATTTGCTAATAATATGTGAACTTTTTTTATTTGATGTGTTTAACAACATGTGATTGATTTAAGCTACAAAATCTGAGTTGATACTAAATATACCAAATTTTGATTGTATTTATTACGTGCAAAGACATTACAAATTTATAAAAATTTATAACTTGTTTAATATCAATTACATAAAATGGTAAACGTATAATGAATCTGATATTAACTAATATAATTGAATTCAAAAAGTTGACAAAGATATAAATTAAACTACCTGTATATATATAATTATATTATTCAAACTCTTGTGTGATACTACTTATGCAGAACACAATTAATTTGTATTATTTAACGATATAGTAGTTTTATGTTTTGATACTAAAATAAGAATTATATTGTTACTTCGAATATGATTATAATATAGTATCATATCTTGGTATTTATGAAATAATTAATAAATTTTAACTAAGTAATTATGTGTCATAATTTAGTAAATAAATTGAGTTTTGTTGTTAAAAAAATTTAGTATAGTATCATCAGCGGTTTGACAAGATAAATTATTAAAACTATAAAATGCTTAGTAATATTGAACCAAAAAAATAAGTTGAAACACAAAATATTCCGTTCCAATAATAGTTCAAAAATAATATAAACCTAACTAATCAACATCAACAAATTCATCTTCTGCTTGTTTAGAAAATCCGCCCTTTGGCTTTGTTGGATCATCGCTATGACTAACATATCCATCATTGTGTTTGCCCGTGCCATACTTCCATAACAATGTTCCGTATCTGTTGCGAAGATAGTCGCTCTGAAGACCAACAGATGGAATTTTAATTTCGTCGCTCAAATATTCTGCATAAGCAGCTACGAACAGTCCACAATCACTAAAAAAAAAAAAGATATATTAAAAAGGATTTGAATGTAAAGAAAATCTAAAAACTAAATTTTTTTCAAACAAAAAAAGTTGATTCACAAATACTTACAGGCTGTCGCTTTGTTGTTGCATAATCTCTTGCGCATATTCAACTGTAAATGAATGTTGAGGACCTAACAGTTCACCTGTTTCCTTGTCTTTGTACGCCTCCAATGATAACCAATTAATTCTATCCGTTTTGTCAAAAAAGCCGCTATCATGAAGATAGTTTGGAAGCATTACAGACAACTGATTAATCTCTTCAGGAGGCACTCTTTTCCTTGACCCACAAGATGAGTCATACACACGTATTAACCTTTTCTTCAAAACAACCACAGCCAACACCCAATGAAAATCTTTGCCACAATTAACAGGAATATAAACCTCATCAACTAGATGCCAAGGTAACGAAGCAGGTATCAAAAATCCATTAATAATGTCTTTTATAGACCTTTCATAACCAGCTATAGCAATACCACGGGCAATATGTTGTTGTGTATTCAGATATTCATCAACAGGTGCACAATAATACCTATTATATACAATGTTGATGTATGACTTAAACAAGCAGTTGACCGTAGTGTATCTGTATTGATCCAAGCCTCTTGATTTTGACTTCTTCCGTAGATAATAAAAAATCACATCTATATGCTGTTACAAATAAAAAACAACACAATATGAAATCTGCACTCTTTGAAAAATAAATAAAGATTGAAATTCGGTATAAATAAATTTGTAAGTAGATCTCTAAATAATATGAACGATCTATATATTGTATTATTTAAATAATTTAAATGCATAATGTACCTAATCAGTCCAACATTTCATTGGATATGACATGGTATAAAACCAGTTCTTGTCAACAGGAAATGCGACAACAAAATCCATATAATCAAAGCCAAAATTAGAAGATTTGCCTCTATATTTATCATCATCAGGTTTCCTATAATAAATAATTTTAATTCAAAATTAAAGTACTTAAAAAATGATTTTATAAAAAAACATTATTAATAAAAACTTACTTATTGGCGTGTGATTTAAGCAGTCCCTTTTTAATCCAATCTAAAAACTCTTGCATTAAACCCGGCGATACAGGGATGTGATTCGGAAATCATCAAATGGAGTAAATGGACGGATATGATCGTCTTTTTTTTCCGTGCCCTTATCAGTTGATTCAAACGAATGCACATAGGGAGACTGCAAAACCTTAGAAGGCATCCTGCTACGCTGAGCAGGAGTTTTAGTATCAACATCACTGACACCAAGCTGGGTGGGTAGCTGACTGTCCGATAACAGATCATCACTCCAGGTAAGCTGTAGAGGAATGACTGCATCCAATGGGTTGACATCCAATGTCATTGCTTCATTTTCAGGTGTGAAGGGGACCGATGAGGTAGAATCCTGTGTGATATCAAATAATTAACAAACACACTATATTTTCATTATGTCAGCACCATGATGTAAAATAAATAATAATATTTGAACAAATAAAGTATCTGTTAGTATTTTAATATATATTACGCAGTCAGTGATACTTAAATAAAGTAATCAATTTAATAGAATACTTTATAAAGCAAAATTCATGATTGAAAGTATCATGTATATTTTTACTGTAAAAAATTAAGGCAATTGCTGATGACATACAGTTTTCAAATATAAATTGATGGAATAAGGTATCAACCATCTGAAATGATACTTTATTGTAGAATATGAATAATAAAGTATCAATCAATGTATTAAGTATCATATTTTTTATTACCTTCATTACATCTTCTGTTTTTTTTTCCAACCTCCTCTACAGTTTCAGCAATATCATCAACAGTTGCAAAATTCGTATGCTTTGGCGAAACAGTCGGATGATCAGAGTTATTCTATTAATGTGCGTTGTGCAGTCAGTGATACTTAAAAAATAAAGTAATCAATTTCATAATTTAAAGTATATACCAAATACCTTTGATACATCTTCAAATATATTTTAAAACTAAACAATTAGTTAATCAATGATACACAATTATCATATAAAAATTGATGGATTAGAGTATCAAGCATACAAAAAAATACTTTATTAAACTTTCTAATGCACAAAAATATTAAGGTATCTTCAAATAAATTAAGTATAATATACTTAAATACCTTTGATACATCTTCAGAAGATACCTTCTGTTTTCCAGCAGCATCAGAATTTTCAGCAGCATCGTCTACAGTTGCACAATCCATATGCTGATGTGAAACAGTTGCTTCATCAGAGTTACTAGAATTGAATTGTGTACCAACATTTTCTTTCGCCACAAAATCATCCATCATGTGTGGCGATGAGACTCCTCCCGTATCCTTAATTTTTTTTAAAAAACGTCACTTAAAAAATCAGAAAGAAATAACAAAAATCAAAATATCACCTTCTCGGATTTGTTTCCTCTCGCAGCAACAGCTATCAACAATTCTGAATGGTTACTCTTTATTAATGCCTCAAGAGCTTCAACTTTACTATCAAGATCTCCAAACTTTTTGTCAACCTATAATCAAAATTAATATATAAAAAATAGTAGCACTAAAACATGTAAGAGTTTAAATTGCTTGATTACTTACATAAGACTTCATGAACTTCTTCAAATCATCAATTTCTGAACTGCCCAAACTTGTTTTTTCATTGAATGAATTTGGAGAAACACCAACACCAGCTACATTCTCAGATTCTTTTTGTTGTGGTTCTGAATTTTGGAATGAATGATCTGGTTGCTGATCTGTTTCCTTCTGTTGTTTTGAAAGTCTTGATAGATTATACTTTTGTGGATGTGCAATCTTTATTCTCTTGCGTTTTTGTGGGGTTGTTCCTACATTAGCACCTCTTGATGTTCTCTTTAACAGAATATGTGGAGGTGTAGTTGTGAAGTCTTCAAAACCAGAAACCTCCTCCGAATGCACATCGTCATTATCTGGAATTGATGAAGCTGATTGGTTTGGAGGTACATAATTGATATCTGTTAACCCAAGTGATGATATTTCCTCAGGAGTTGGCTGAATGTTAGAACATTCAATCTAAGAAAAAAAATAATGACAATAAACATATTAAAGTTGTATTCCATAATAAAAATAATTAATTAAGAATGTTGTATTGAATTAATTACCTCTGAAAAAATTGTTTCCATAAAAAACTCAAACTTGGGCTTCAAACCAACAACTTGCCAGTTGCAAATCCTCGGTATACCGTTTCCTTCTTTGACAGCAATATCGGTGTTTATCGTAGAAGCACATTCATAAATCCATATATTAAGTGCATATGGAAATCCACTCAATCGATACAACTTTTTAGAGGGTTTGTACTTTTTTCGGAAAGATTTCATTAACTTTTCAAAAGCAACTATACCCCAAGGAAACTGTTGGTAACTACCATCTTCCACCATATAGAAATCTTCAATAGGAATTGGTGTATTATTAGGTTGGGAATACAAAAATGTATGGATAAAATAAAGAATAGCCATCTGAAGGGCATCCTCAATATTTTCCCATTGACCTACCATAAACCGGTCTACCAATCTTAGTTTGTTAACATTATATTTAGTATCAGGAAAATATCTTTCAACTAACCTACTGGTTTTTGAGTCCGGATATGTAAAGTCCTTTACATTACCTTTACATTTCAAACCAGTAACAATTGCAAATTCACTGATACTAAATTTCAACACATTCCCTTTGGCATGGCGAACATGAATCTCTTCATCTAAATTATCATGCTCAATCTGTAACAAGTATAAACACTTAGTAATTTGGCCTTGGTAATTGCATCTAGGGATATTTAGGTATGGTGCAAAAATTGTTTCTTTAAATAAATTCATACCTTCAACCTTAATAGATGATACTAAGTGTTCAACAAAATTCGTGTTGTATATGGGACCAAACTTTAATGCATTAGTTGGAATATGTTTAATGACGTAATTCATATTCTGCAATAAAACAAATAAAATTTTATCAAATTGTAACATATATAAAAAAATTATAAACTATTGACTGCATATAATAATATTTCTGTTTTAAATGATACTTAAAATTGCCTAATGCTGATACTAAATATAATAAACAGGTTAACATGATACTTACAAATACTATTTGAAACTATATATAAACGAAACATTAAATTTAAATATATTTCTTTGATACATTAAATTTCATGTCCAACACATAAAAAGATACTCAAATTCACAATTTAAATTAGATACTTAAATTTTTATATACTTATCAAATATTTCATATAAATATGATACTTAAATAACAGATGTATGACTGTATGATACACATATACTATTATTTGATGCGTTAATATATACTAAATATAAGTAAAAATAAAATAAAGAATCATTCTATAATGAGCACCAAAAAAATGATACTTAATAAAAAATAATTGAACATACTAACAAATATATACAAAAATCATGATAAGATTAAAACGATACTTAATATAATCCATCAGACTTATACTAATCTATCAGACTAACTAAAAAAAAATCCATATACAATATGAACGACACTTAACAATCAGAATCAACAAACTAAATAAACAACTTGAAAATAATGATGTATATAGGAAACAAATTTACATACCGTTTGTAATGTTGGTCGAACAATAGGAGGTGCCGCCTTTCTACCCCTCTTTTTTGGGGTTTTTGGGTCTTTAGATGTAGATGCATGTTTGTTTTTTGAAGAATTTTTCTTGCCAGAGCTTGTTTTCTTCATGACACTAGTTTGATGCAACTATAAATAACCCAGATCTACATGGAATTTAATTATAGAAATCAACAATAAAATTTCTTGAACAATAATCACAGAAGATACAAAAAACGAAAAAAAAATTTGAAAAATATTAATATGGATGATGATATACCATCACAGAAAATACCAAAAAACTGAATAAACGAAAAAAAAGTTGGAAAATATTAATGTGGATGATGATATCACAGAAAATACCAAAAAACTGAAAACGCGAAAAAAAAATTGAAAAATATTAATGTGAATGATGATATACCATCACAGAAAATACAAAAAAACGAAAAAAAATTGAAAAATAATAATGTGGATGATGATATACCTGATTTAGGACTCAAATTCTGAAGAGTATTGATTAAAATCCTTAGAATAATTTGAATTTCAACTTTGATTTACAATTTTGACTGAAATTAGGGGGAAATTTTGGGAGAAAACATTGGGGAAGGCGGATATTTTGGGGATGGCGGATATATTTTGGGAAAGGTAAAATTTTTGGGGGAAAGAAATCAGATATTGGGAAGGCAAGTTAAAGTTATGTTTTACTTTGGTAAGGTTAACTTAAATTATGGGAAACAATTTGGTAGAATAATTTGGGAGAAAATTTTGGAATTGGCGAAAATATTGGGAATATAAGTTTTATGGGGAAAGGAATCAGATATTGGGAAGGTAAGTCTGTTTTACTTTGATAAAGATAATTAACTTTTTAGTATTTCAAAATATAAAATATAATTAGTATCATTTGGGATAAAAAATGGGATTTTTGTAATTTAATACATTAGTAGGGAATTAATGAAATTATATAAATTAAAGTAGTGTAGTTTAGTAATTTTTCCTATTTTAATTCACAATTATTAAGTTGTATACATTTTTGACAAACAAGAAGTTTCATATCACTGAAGTTCAGATGTTTTTACATGTAATACATGCGATATTAGTGTATTATTCGTATTTTTTTCAAGTGACTTAGCTTGTCGTAACCAAAGTGGCATTACATTAAAAAGTTAAGTATGATAAACAAACAAGAATTTGATAATTCTTATGTTTATTTAGTTAGGTAGTACTCCCAATCGTGAATTTTTTTTGAGTAAGGTTAATCGATGGCCAGGAAAAGTTTGATATTGATATTGATGTACATAAAAATCAAGTCAAGAATGCAAAGAAAAAAGAATAAAAGAAATGGAATTGGAATTATGTAATGGAGAAAGAGGTTGAAGTTTTTCGAAAGAGTAATTTAGATGGCAAATATATTATTTATTCTTACGTATATACTTTATTTACTTTTATTTGTCACGATTTTGCTTTATTAGAGGCATTTTTACTAATTGTGAAGATAAATTGAATTATAATACATTTTAATATTTAAAATCTAGATATTAAAAATATATACGAAATATATTATAAGTTGCATTTCTTCTCATGTCAATATGATAAAAAAATTTATCCATCTTTATATACTGATCAAAGTTCATGCAATTTGACTCTCGAAACGCAAAATTTGACAAAAACACTCTCTCCATCCTATATTAGACGAGCACTTTCTATTCTACACGGTTATTACGAAATCATTAATAGATTGATTTACGTTACTATTTTGTTCTTTGTTCATATTAATTATCCTTTTAAAAAAAGAAATTTTGAATCTTCAAAATTTGTTGAAACTTTCAAAGCCATATTAATTGTAGGAGTAAAATGAATATTTTTTAATTAATTCAATCTTAATTTATTAAGTGATTTGGTAATATGAGACAAATATTTTTAGTAAGATGTCCATCTAATATGAGACGGAGGTAAAATTAAGGAAGGGGAGAGAGTAATTAACTTTTTTTTTTTTTTGTTAAAGAGAGTAATTAACTCACTAAATTAACACCAATAATTAGTGTCCAATTTTTGATTAATTTAAACAACTTTGCCTGCCACATTCAAACACATTGATGCCATCTAGCTAAACCTATATATGTTACAATAATATAATTTATAGCCTCTCTTGTTTCTTGGAAAACAAAGTGACAATTTCCTGTCAAAACCTACTTAAGAAGTAGGTTATCAAACTATAGTGTTTCAACTTAAAAAGATTAATTAGCAAGTAATTAGAAGAGGGAAGAGGGAGGGGACCATATAATCACTAATTGATGAAAGCAATATTATATATACACATATAACAAAGTCTAGAAAACCATCTTTAGCATCCTTGAAAAACATACTCATATAAGAAATATTACCTAACTTTGTACCAATATCGAGAATCTGCCTGCCATTATATTTCGTATAGATGCTATTTAAATTTTATATCTCTCAGCAATATCATAAAGTTTTAACTTTTGTACGACTCTGATATGCATCACAGGTTTTAAACTTTTGCACGACTCCAATATAATTATCAAGGAATTAATTAATTAACTAACTTATATACACAAACAATATAAAAGAATACATCATTAACACACGTCAATATGTAAATAGTTTACACTGTCAGTATATAAAAATTAAAACGATTTTGTTTAAACATAATAAAATTAGGGATATGTGCTTATAAAGAAACAATCCCTACACATAATAGAGCAAAGTACTTATAGGTTTCTTCTTATAGAAAGAAAAGAGAAAAAAAATGGTTGATAATAATATCAACATACTAAGGTCTAAATATGATAGAGAAAACTCTAATTACAATTCAATTAGTCATGAAGATGGATTGATTTATAAGGAGCAAGATAGGTTGTTGCCAATAGCAAATGTTGGGAGAATTATGAAGCAAATTCTTCCACCAAATGCTAAGATTTCAAAAGAATCCAAAGAGACTATGCAAGAATGTGTTAGTGAGTTTATTAGCTTTGTGACTGGTGAAGCATCTGATAAGTGTCACAATGAGAAGAGAAAGACTTTGAATGGTGATGATATTTGTTGGTCTTTGGGAAGTTTAGGTTTTGATGATTATGTTGAGCCTTTGAAGAGGTATTTGCACAAGCATAGAGAGTTAGAAGGTGAAAGAATTAATCAAAGTAAAGGTGTTGGACTTGGAAATAATATTGAAGATCAAAGGGAGAGAGAAGATGATGATGAATTAACACAAAGGGGATCTACAATTCCATTCAAAATCACCATCATGGATCATAAGGGGGAAAACAATTTTCTACCTACAAGGCCTTATTAGGATTCTTCTTCTTTTTCTTTATTTAACCGTTCAATATCTGAAATTTACTAGTCTGAATATATTTGGATTTGTTCCATGTGAAGTTCACTAAGGGGAAGCGCTATTTACCAGGAGTTTCTGATCTAGACGAATTCTCATGAAAAAAACTTGTTTTTTTCTTCTATCTTTTAGGCTTCTTCTTCTCCTCTCTCTTTTTCTTTGGGTTTAACCATCTTGTGTGTGAAACCTTTGGGTTGGAGAAATGTTTCCTCTATTGGAGGTTTGTCTATTCCTAATAAGGCTCGAACATGAGACCTTAGGTACTTCTTTTATGTTATGACATAAATACTCTGAAATGTTAATCTACTTTTGTGTTTTGATGAGTAAATTAACTTACATTTCTAGTTGGTCATGATTTTGTTGATGTTGAGTTCTTGTGTCTTTTCTTTTTATTGTTCATTTTCTATATATCCTTCATAAGTTCGATAAAATTAGTATGAGATGTGCATTAAAAGGTGTGACCTAGCAATTAATAAAATGAATAAAAATTATGAGAATTTAGGATATCAAATTTTAGCAAAGACATAAATGGGTTAAGTGATTTTTTTTTTCCATCCATCTAAAAAAAATTGATTGTCATGAGAGTTACTTGTTTCCCTTGCTGATAAGAAACTTAGCACATACTAAATAAAATAATCAAAATGCACACAAGCTGACACATAGACACAAAATAAAAATTGACAAACTCACAAAATATATAAAGGTATCAACAAGCCAACTAGGCATGTAAAATAAAAATCGACAAACTCACAAAATATATAAAGGTATCAACAAGCCAACTAGACATGTAAAGTAAAAATCGACAAACTCACAAAATATATAAAGGTATCAACAAGCCAACTAGGCATGTAAAATAAAAATCGACAAACTCACAAAATATATAAAGGTATCAACAAGCCAACTAGACATGTAAAGTAAAAATCGACAAACTCACAAATATATAAAGGTATCAACAAGCCAACTAGGCATGTAAAATAAAAATCGACAAACTCACAAAATATATAAAGGTATCAACAAGCCAACTAAGCATGTAAAATAAAATCGACAAACTCACAAAATATATAAAGGTATCAACAAAGCCAACTAGGCATGTAAAATAAAATCGACAAACTCACAAAATATATATAAAGGTATGAACAAGCTAGTCATGGAAAATGGGGAGCATCATCAAAGTTTTCATTTTTGAAACCCTAGAATCCAGGACCACAAATTTTTGTTATTCTAAAAATGCTTAGTTTGTCACTATTAAAGTCTTTATCAAAGTTTCTTTTCAAATCTTATATTAAATTAAAAAAAGTGTTTTCACTCCCTCCAATTGAGGATTTTGCATTCTTGGATAGATTCATAGGTGGAAATACCAACAAAATAAATAATATTATTGTTGGTTTCAATATTTTATCCAAATGAAACATAACTTTTGATGTTAATCTTAAAAAGGATTTAGAAATTAAATATATAAACTGAAGATTTATAATGTGTTTTTGCAATCAAATTCTAGAAAATCATTATGCACTAGTACATATAAAAACACCAATAATTATGAAATTCTATTTTATGACCCCGAAACGCTTTAACTAAAAATTAATTTGTTTGCTAGTAATGTTTTTGGTTTTAGTATGTGGAAATTACATGGTTAAGTAAACATTAATTACTTAATTAGTCAACATCCTTATAGTTTAGTTAATTATCACTCGTGATCAATATTCAGTGATAATTACATGAGCTATAATTTTGAGTTTGTATAATTCACACGTTTATATAATTCAAAATCTGTATAATATGATTTGTATAATTTTTGTAGTTTAATTTGTATGATATAATTTGTATAACTGTTTAAAGTTCAGATGTTTCTGTTTGTATAAATTTGTTATTTCGAGTTTATACAAAAATAACTCAATTATACAAAATGTACCCGCAGAATGCGGATCATATAAACACGCATGTTATATAAACGAGACAACTTAAATTGTAGTTATATCTCGTAAATATACAAACTATAGATATGAAACATAATTAAATTTATGATAATGACTATTGCGAAGATTTCTTCTTTTTAATAAGCTTTGCACGATGTGAATTTTGATAAGTTGGGCTATTTGGCATACTATATCTCATTATAATCTTCCTATTAACCGGCCCATTGTCATGTCGAGCAAGTAGCCCATTACACAAAATAGTAATTTTTTCTTCGTTTTAATTTAGGAAAAATGACATGAATTACAGCTTTAAGTTTTCTTATTAAATTATTCCTTATTAGTTTTTACAAAAACTTAAAATCCTCATTTTCACGCATCAGATTAATGTATCAGCGCATCAAATTAATGTATCTCGTGCATCCAATTAATGTATCTCGCGCATCAGATTAGTGTATCAGGTATAAATTATACATCAGATTAGTGTATTATAAAATGTAATGTATCTTACTTAATGATTAATGTATCTCGCGCATTAGATTAATGTATCAGCGTTTATATTATTGTATCAGTTTGAGGGATTTCTGTATTATAAACTTATAAGGGACAAATGATCATTTTGCCTTAAAAATATGTGATTTATGTCATTTGCCCTTTAATTTATAATTTGGTTTTGTTTTAATATAGAGTTTAAGAACAAAGTAAATACGATATTTAAATATTATTATCAACTAATACATGTAAAATATTACAAATACTTTTTACTTTTATTATTTTAAATATCATGTGAAAAATTAAATTAACCACTTTTAAGTAAGAAAAAATGATTACACTAAACTTAGCAAGTAATAAAAAGAACGAATTAACACAATCATTTCCTTTTCTAAAATAAATTAATGACGCAGAGTAAGTAAAATTAGAATGTTAAATTATAGTATACCAAATATTAATTAATGTAAAAAATTTCCAATAAAAAGTAATACTTATACTTTGAGCTCAATTAAACCCACAATAATAACATATACTCAAGTGTGGTAGCTTCCTAAAATGGAGTAAATTTGGGTAAAATGTATCTTATTGTTATTTAAAAGTTAATTTTTTTTTTCAATTGACCTTTCAATTCAACAAAAAGAAGTATAATAGAAATAAAAGCCTGATACAATATAAAATAATTATTAATATTATAATCGAAATACAAAATATAATAAACGACAATAAAATTAGACGTAAAAACTTCATAAACAATACTAAAATTACAAATATAAGCAAATATTAAAATAACATAACTATTTATTAACCTTCTATTCTAAAGCGAACCTATGAAATTTAGGATTCATTTAATTTCACAAAATAATAATATAAAAAGTAATATTATTTTTATATACATATAATTATACTATTAAATTCTATTATTTTATTTTATTTAAAAAATAAACAGTGCTTTTTTCGTGCCTACAAGAGAAGTGAGATGGGTGGCAGAAAAGAGCAGTTGAAGATCAGGATTTTTTTTGCATCATTATCCTATTGTTTATATCGAATCAAAATTTAAAATTTAAAATTTTAATTTAATTTGATAAAAATTTTAAATTAAAAATTATAACTAATATATTTAATATAACATTTTATTAAATTTCTGGATAAAAATATAAAATTTATACACTTATAATTTGAAACCGCCATTGGATATTATCGGCACATGAAATCAGACAAATGTTGAATGAGTCCAAAAATGCTTGAAATGATGACAAGAGATAAGTACAAACATTATTAAATCAACTCAAAATATACAAACACCTTTTTCTAAATTGCAAAAACTAAAATTCATTAAAAAAATAATATTAAAATATGAATTTATACCATTGCTATATAATAATGTTTTGTAAAATAAATTCTTGGATATAAAATTTGGAGCTTTAGCTAGCTATCAAAGGGCCTACTCTTTAGCAAAAAAATCATACTCTTTGTTATTTTGTTTCTAAGAAGTTCATGGAAGGTGATATTGGTTGCTATTTTTGGTAATTTCTTATTATTCTTTCGTTTCAGAATAATTATCATATTTCGTTTAATATGCTAAATTATAAAATTTTAGTTTTTTTTTTGACATGACTTGCTTTTTAATATGTAGGAGTCTTCAAATCAAGAAAAGGGATCATGACTAGTAATTAATTAGCAAACAAAGGTCCATATATGGATAATCAAAGTTCTAATTGTCCATCTCACAATTCCACACAAAATCACACAAATAAGCCAATTTCATCCTTCTTAGGTTCTCCAAGAATTTTTAATGGCCTTTTGACTAGAAGTCTATCTGATATCGAACCTATTCGAACAAGTCGGGATCGACTATATGAAACTGAAATGATCACTAGCCCAAATTCCCTTCTTGATGACATGCAAAATCTTAATATTGGGAATCCTTTTGGTTATGATAGAAAATCACCAAATCCCATCACTAAAAATCCCCCAACTATTAATACAACTCCAGAAAACATGCCTCGATTTCAAACAAGTCAGGATCGACTGTATGATGCTGAATGCATTGTTAGCTCAAATTCAACACTTGATGGCATGCAAAATCACAATCTTGGAAACCCTTTTGGTTATGATAGAAAACCACCAAACCCCTTCACTAAAAAACCTCCAAATAACGAGCTGAAATCAGAAATTACTACGTCTCAGTTTCAAACAAGTCTTAGTTATGATAGAAAACCACCAAACCCCATCACTAAAAAGCATTCAAATAACAAGATGGAATCAGAAAGTATTGGACTTGCTCTCATTGATCCAAAAGTAACTAGTGAAGAATTCCATGTCCTATTTGGAGCAAAGTTAAAAGTTGAAATCCCTTGTTCCATTGAGGTGAAAAATAATACTTGTGGGGATTTAGATGAAATGGAGAGTTCAGAGGACTATACTTGTGTGATTACTCATGGTCCTAATCCAAAAACAACTCATATATTTGATAATTGCATCATTGAGAGGTGTTGTGGAGTTAGAAAGTTGAGGGAGAATTCTTGCAAAGTTGATCATACAAAGGGCAAAGACATCTAACATGTAAGTGCATGTATTCATAATTTTTTCTGGGTTATATTTTCTTGAATCGAGAGTGTATTGAAAATAACCTCTTTAAAGTCTTTAAAGTAGAGGTAGAGTCTACCTAGGTACATTCGATTAGTATTAGAAATGATTTTTTTTTAACGGCGAATTAAAGGAAAAATTATGCTATAGAATATGATTTTTAAAGATTATTTTCTACCGAACTAGCTCACTTGAAAATGCAGTGTGGAACATAGAGTTTCACTGAAATATGTGAAAGTTTTTTAATTTTTCTCTATAAAAATATTACTATTATTTCTTTTTTAACCGATTCAATTAAAATATATGTAAAAGTAAGTACTAAATATTTTCCGATGACATATTTTAATAATGAGATCAATTATACTGAATATAATATTGTTTGGTGTTATTATTGTGTTTGTAGCTTATACCTTTGAATCAAAGGTTTGAGTTTAGTGGTATTTGATAGAATTTGTTTTCCATAATATTTGAGTTCAATTTTCACTTTATTTTATTTGCATGTAATTTGATTATTTTAATATGTATGTTTAGCTTCTATTTATAAATATGTATTCAGATATGTTTAGCTTCTATTTATATGTATGTATTCAGATTTGAATAAATTGTAATGCTCACTCATTTTATTGATCAATAAGTTATATCTTTAAATGTTGGGAAAATGTACAAGTACCCTCTCAATCTATGCCCGAAATTTTAGAAACACATTTATACTATACTAAGGTTCTATTACCTCCGTATTTATTTATAAGTAATTTTCTACCCCTTTTTCGCCTATGTGACACTATATTTTTAGACGAATGAGAAGAAATTACTTCGTATATTTTTCTCTTCTATTATCTTGATATATGATTTTCACCCATTTTTATTCCTAGGGCCTTTTGAAGCCATAAATCAAGGGGATGATGATGAATCAAGAAATGGATGATGATTTAATGATTTTAGGACTATAGTGATTTTTTTCCCCATCGAATTCTGTTTTTTGTCACTAACAAATAATTTTGGCATCTTTTAGAAGTGGATATGAATGAAATCAAAAAATTCAATTTTTTACATATTAACACTACAACAAAAATGATTATTAGCAGTATTTAATTTTTAATTGCCGCTAAATATGTATATTTAGTAGCAATTGTCACTCTTTGTATATGTCTCTAAAATCTTTAGCGATATTGGTTCTAATGTCACTTAACTTGTGTCGATAAAGACTTTAACACTTTTTATTAATGTCAATATTTAATGTCGCTAAAAGTTTGTTTTGTTGTAGTGTAGTAATGATTACATGTCAAAAATGAAGGTTGTTGCTCCATCAATTATAACGTGTGTTTCTCGACTTAATTACTAGTCTTTGTTGTTTTATGAGGCAGAGCTAGCATAATACATAAATATACTCTTAATTTGATCTTAATGAATAATTAAATATTTTAATGCGTCTTCAAATATTTATTAGATACTCAATATTTACATAATACGTAGATTGCGAATATATCTAAACGAGTATTCGATAGGTGAAGTGTTCAACTGATTTAATGAGATACAAGTCAAGTTATCTAGGTATATATATAAAATGTTTAATCGTTGGTCGAGACCAAATATGAATATCGATTTATGTTAATGCCAAAAGTTATTTATGACCAAATGGCCCCTAAACAAGAAGAACCCATTCTTTATTCTCTTCTTATAGCTCCTCTTTTCTCTTTGCATTTGCATCCATACAATTTCATGCACTTTACACACACACAACATCAATGTTTTCTCAATGATATGATGTTTATTTTATCAAATTTCTGTATTTTTTTTCTTAAAATTGCTAAAAAGGCTTAAATTGTACTATACCTTGCTATTTATATACCCCTTTTCTCAGATCTTGAATATAACTAGTCCTGTGTAATCAAAATTGTATCTTTTTAATTCAAATTGCTATAAAGGGTTCTTGATTTGGGATATATTAGCTTAAACATTATATTTCTCTGCAATCTGTTTAATCAAAATCATTTCTTGTTATTAAAGGAACTATCCTATGTCCTTTCCTCTATGATGTCGACTCGACAGTGTGAAATTAGGTTTTAGGTCTAAGTCACACTTCAAAAGCTATCTCAAAGGGAGGAGGATTGATCAAGCCTTATAAGTAGTCCACTCATCTCATTAACTATCGATGTGAGACTTTTGTCATTCTTTAACATATAGTTTGATACAAGAAACCTTTTGAATCCTTGTGTTTCATTGTTCAGACCAATGATTAAGGTAATAACCACTATAATAAAAATGACCATTAGCGGCATTTAATTCTTAATTGCCGCTAAATATGTATTTTTAGCGGCAATTGTCACTCTTTGTATATGTCCCTAAAGCCTTTAGCGGCATATGGCACTTAACTAATGCCGGTAAAGACTTTAGCAGTCTTTATTAGTGTCAATATTTAATGTCGCTAAAAGTTGTTTTTGTTATAGTGAACATAGAAACCATATAGGGGAGATTGTCTTCCCGGGTATAACGTTTGAGATTCGTGCGTGATAGTGTTATAGTTCGACTTGTAGCAATGTCATCTTCTGGCGTCAACTTTGTCGAAGTTGGCTAGTGGCTCTTATAGTGAAGAAGATGAGGAGGATGTGATGTTAGTAGAGTTGATAACCTTATTCTTGTACAATTATCTTTTTCATATACACTGATAGTATAAAGATTTTTTACGTTATCAATATACTTTTACTTGTTTAATTAGGTAACCAGCTTCAATGTTAGTATATTTTATGAGACTTGATAGGGTAAGCATTCTTTTACGTTGTCGGTTTATAGAAGCTAAATCTCTTTTCAATAACAATGATATCTAATGTGTTTGCGCATAACTGGACTTCTGATTCTCCTATGGATACATGTTGTAACGTTTCCAATAGCATGCTCTTACTTTGTCTTTCCCTTAATATGTCATCAAATTTGGTGTTTTTTTATCCCAGTTGCTATCTATAGATATGCATATTTGATTATCTAAGGTCTATCTCCTACACCATAGCTTCAGTAATTTTTCATGATCACAGATCACATGTCTCAGGCTGCTTGTTTGTAACAACAACATACCCAATTAATCTCACAAGTAACGTCTGGGGAGAGTGTTGTGTATGCAGTAACACAGACCTTACCCCTACCTTGTGAGGTAAAGAGGTTGTTTCCGATAGACCCCCAGCTCAACTAGAGCATATCAAATCAAGTACGAACAGAAAATACAATAGTGAAGAAGTTATGTTGAAAATAATGGTGGAGAACAGTAGCGATGATAACAGATGATACGGTATAATTGAAGCAAAGATAACAACATGTAATTAAAAAAAATGAACATGTTAGACATTTTTCATCATGTTACTACTAGTACACATTACCCAAGGAACTCATTGGTGAAAATTATTTCGGAAAAAAAGAATTAAAATCAGTTCATAATCACCGCATTAGTTTAGAACTCAATTTCTTGAAAAAATTGTCATTTGCCAATCAAAATCTCAAGTTTTGATGTTCAAAATCCATAAAGGATATAAAGGAAATGAAATTTTAGGGTCACAAAAGCTTACCCAAATGATTTAGCACAAGAAATATCTTCAAAGTCGCCTCGAAGAGTTTTACAACGCTCAACAATGAAAATTGAGGCTTAAACCCCCCAATATAGCAACCATAAACTCCTCTTTGTTGTTGCAAAAACAAAGTTTGATTCGCAACAGTGAACCCCGGATAAAATCCAACCTTCGCGATCGCGAACAAGCCTTCGTTTCTGCTAAAGTGATTGCGAAATTTAAGGTCATAGGACCCGACCCCTTATGAACACATTGATGGCTTTGCTTAAGCGAGTCATCGCTTGTTAAAACAATGCACACATACACCATAAAAACATTTGTCATCGCTCGTTAAAATAGTGCATACATACACTAGAAAAACAACCAACTCAAAACTTATTGAAATAACCTTTGAGATTCGATTGGAATCCCGTACACACAAATCTTATATGCTAATTGACTAAACTCGACGTTCTCGATTCAAAGGTGAAACACAAATCCGAGGTCTTCTTGACCCAAATTTGTGAAACTCACAAGAAACGAACATAACGCCTAAAAAGGTCAAATCAATCGAAATCTCGTACACACAAATCATATATGCTAATTGACTAAACTCGACGTTCTAGACTCAATTGCGAAACACAAATTTGAAGTCTTCTTGACCTAAAATTTGTGGAACTGTGAAATGAAATAACAAGAAATGAAATAACGCCTAAAGGCCAAATCAAACTCGGAACCTTTGAAAATTCAATCAAAACCTCACTTAGGCCTAAAATCATTCCCCGAATTCAACGGATACTCGAAATTGAGATCTGAGTATCTGAAACCCAAATGTTGACTAGCGTTAATCCAAAGGTTAAAATCTCAACAATTTTCAACTTAGGACCTCAAATCCTCAAAAAGACTCCAAAATGAAATCAACAATTTACTTAGACCAATTCTCACGTTCCGGAACTGATGGAATCGATAGAATTCAATTGCGACACTCAAAATTCAAAAGACACCAAAAACCATTCAAGCAACTTTAGACTTTCAAACTTGAAACTTACAAAATTTTACAATTTTTTACTCAAATCTCAAAATCAACTTCCAAAACTTAATTAGAATTGACTCAGGATCAACATCGAGAGGAGTAAAACAATAAATTTATGAAAATCTCCAAAAATGACCAATCGGGTCATTACAAATCGAAATCTAAGCCTAATAGAATTGGGTGATGAAACAAAGACGAAAGTAGACAAAGATTGGGATGAGATAACAGAGGAGTGGAAGCCTCGTTTTTTCCTGGATTTTCCTTGAAGTGATTTAGGAAATTGATAAGCTAAATCCAAAAAATATCCCAAAACTTAACCTAACTCTTTTTTCTTAACTTTCAAAGTGGGTTTAACTTATCAATCTCCTCAATCACTTCATTTTTTTAAAATAAATTATAAAAAACTTGATTTTATCATCCAACTTGTCCACTTTAGCCTTCATTTTATCATCCAAGAGGCATAACCCTAGTTTGAGCACAATGATTTTTTTGAAAGAAATTATAGATTCAAAGGTCTTTTTATTCAAAACAAAAGCAGTCTGTACAAAATGGGCTTAACTAGGCCCAAAATTAAGCTGAAAAAGAATAATCGAAAATATGTAAAGCAAAAATTAAGATTAAGCTGAAAAAAATACTCTGATAAAAAAGTTATTTTTAAAACTAAATAAGCTTAATTTATTTTTATGCAGAGGGTACAAATATGTAATGCAAAAATTAAAATTGAATAACCGAAAATGCTTTTGCATTAGGTGGTTAAGATTGAGGACAAATTTGATACTTTTAAAGGGAGACAAATATTTTTAGGCCTTTTTTATAAAGTGACATCTAAAAACATGATTGTAAAGTATATATACACTAGGAGTAAAACAATAAATTTATGAAAATCTCCAAAAATGACCAATCGGGTCATTACAAATCGAAATCTAAGCCTAATAGAATTGGGTGATGAAACAAAGACGAAAGTAGACAAAGATTGGGATGAGATAACAGAGGAGTGGAAGCCTCGTTTTTTCCTGGATTTTCCTTGAAGTGATTTAGGAAATTGATAAGCTAAATCCAAAAATATCCCAAAACTTAACCTAACTCTTTTTTCTTAACTTTTCAAAAGTGGGTTTAACTTATCAATCTCCTCAATCACTTCATTTTTTTAAAATAAATTATAAAAAACTTGATTTATCATCCAACTTGTCCACTTTAGCCTTCATTTTATCATCCAAGAGGCATAACCCTAGTTTGAGCACAATGATTTTTTTGAAAGAAATTATAGACTCAAAGGTCTTTTTATTCAAAACAAAAGCAGTCTGTACAAAATGGGCTTAACTAGGCCCAAAATTAAGCTGAAAAAGAATAATCAAAAATATGTAAAGCAAAAATTAAGATTAAGCTGAAAAAATACTCTGATAAAAAGTTATTTTTAAAACTAAATAAGCTTAATTTATTTTTATGCAGAGGGTACAAATATGTAAAGCAAAAATTAAAATTGAATAACCGAAAATGCTTTTGCATTAGGTGGTTAAGATTGAGGACAAATTTGATACTTTTAAAGGGAGACAAATATTTTTAGGCCTTTTTTTATAAAGTAACATCTAAAATTTAAAAACATGATTGTAAAGTATAGATACACTATTGATGATCTATAGGATATAAATACCTCTCTAATATGTGAATAGCAGGAGCAACTTTTAATTTAGAAAAAATTATATATAATGACAAACTAATAAATTAAATTAAATGTTATAATCACACTTTAATTTTATTGTACCATGTAGCAAACTGTTTGTCAGTCACATCTCTCCCTCAAACTCTCGCTCGCCACTCTCCCTCTCTCGCTCGCCACTCTCACTTTTATACAAACACAAGTGTATAAAATATATTTTTATTTGTATAAAGCGAGAAAAAATTATATATATACATATATTTTCTTTTCCCTCTCTCCCCTCACCCAGATCTCGCTCGCCACTCTCCCAGATATCGCTCGCCGCACTCGCCTCTGTCGCTTATACAAATAGAAACGAAATGTATAAATTGCGTTTCTGTTTGTATAAAGTGAGAGAAAATTGTATATACACTTGCAAATACATATATCTTCATCATATACACTTATAATTATACAATACAAATATTCTCCTGCCCAATTTTCTTTTGTCTTTCTCCCTTTCGAATTTTATATATACACAAATTATACAATTGATTTGTATACAACAACTTTTTTTGTATATGTATAGCGAATTATACAATTAGTTTCTTTGTATATGTATGCGAATAATACATATTTATGTTTGCTATGGAGCGCAATTATGTAAACTTTGTTATAGCTTACAAATATAAATTTTGTGTCTACTATATGTGAAAGTTGCTCTTTAATTTATTATGAGCCCAAACGATGGATTCAATAAGTTCTTGAAAATATTTCCTACTCCTATTAGCTATTTACGATAAAAGTCGAAAGCAAGGTCTCCGTTGTTTTCAAGAAAAGTCTCACTGCGTAAAGAGTCCTCATAAATTGAGAAAAAAGGGATTTTTTTATCTTACAACTCATCGAAATTCAGAAAAAACTCAAAATTTTTTTTAAAAAAAGTCTTTTTTGATTGGATAGCAATGAATGAAAAGATATTTAATTGTCCCATATTAAATCTGGAATTTTAGTTAAATAGGTAAATATACTAATATACTATAGTAATAGACGATGCAACATATAAATGAAAAACTAAAAATGCCCCTAGCTTTAGTTAAAAAGGAATACAACTCCCCTTTCTATATAAGTAGTAAAGTAAAGTAAACTAAATTAAATATATAAAAGACTATAAAATAAGATGAAGTATATATATATATATATATAATATATATATCAAATAATTTTAAAAAATAAAAAAGTGTTTCATGATGGAGTGACTTAATTTAATACATAAATTTTATTTTGAAAGGATGAAAATCATTTTCACCCTTGACTTTGCTTAAAAAATAAAGTCTACTGTTAACTTTGAGAAAAGGCATAAAGTCAACACTAAAGTTATTTCAAATTTTTAAAAGACTTCTTAATTTTGCAATCATGCTATTAACCCATGAAAATTATATAAATATATTATATATCATTTTTTTGATCAACATGACATATGTTAATTTAATCAATATATATATATATATATTATATTATATTATATATATAATACGTAATATTTCATTTTTTCTGAATTGAAGTAAGATGAACATTTGTTAATTTTAAAAAAATATTATTAGAAAAAGAACGTGTTGAAAAGAAAATGAATAATATATTTATTTGAAAAATTTTGACCCACTAAATAATAGTAAGACCATTTTGGACCAAAATATTGATGATTAGAGCATTTTTGGATCAGACTACAAATGAAAGACATTTTTGTTCCTGACACATAGCTTAAGGATATTTTTGACCATTTTCCCTCAGTAGAATTATATTCTTATGATCGTTATTTCAAATATAATATGCATTTAGTGTCTGTTTATCTATGTATGTGTATAGTTTTGTCTTTCTCCACTTTCTTATTCCATTCATTTAATATTACTTGACCGTTCTTGATATGACACCCTTTTAAAAAAAAAAAACTAATTAAAGGTGTATTGTACTAAACTAACTTTATTAACAATGCATTGAAACTTTAAATTTGACTACTACTACTTTAGCAGTTATTTAATATTACAGGTATATAGAAATAAAAGAATATTAGAAAATTCTTTTGATTTCATTAATTAGACAAGTAATCCATTTAATATATGTATTCTTTAAATTACATAAAATACAATTTAAAATAATTTAAAATCTACAAAAATATAATCTTTGATAATTTGACCTTAATTAAATTAATTATTTTATATTCTCTACATCAAAATATACTCATACTTCTATTATTCATCGTTCTTTTTATTTATTAAACTTTCAACTGTTCACGAATTTCATATCTTAATTATCACACCTTAAAACACATTTCGATTCTGAATTAGCATATACACAGTTGTTACTGATTAAAAATAAATATTTGACTAACTCAATATTTATTTTAACATAAATAGAGTGATGATTTAGATGGTAAAAGAAAATGAAAAAAGAAAACATTTAAAATAATTCTAGCCTCCCACTTTCTTTAAACTTTTTCTTGTTCCTTTCCTCATTATTAAATATGTGGTAGAATAGAAGGTTGAATATTTCTAGTGGCATCAATACTTTTTGCTCCACCTCTTCCAAATTATTTTTAAAAGAAATTATCGTATGATTCAACTGAATTTAATATTTTTTTTTATTTAAAATTTCATGATTTTAAAAATATCGCAACAAATTAAATGATAAAATTTTAAAAATCGGATCTAAAAAGTTCCTATTCTAAATCTGCGATAGACCCGCCCCTCCAATTGGTACCTTCTCACTCCTATAAATTCCTCTGTTTTTCCCCTGTTTTTGCTCTGTTTTTTATTTTTTACTACAAACAAAAAAACTCTCACTATGTCTCAAAATCTTGAAGATGTGAGTAGTTTGAGCTTTATACAAATCCTCAACAATCCTTCTACCTATCATCATCAACAACTCGATTATAAAAAAGACGATAACGATAATGATAACGTCTACATTCATCCCTCTACGAAGCTATCTTCTCTCGTCATGAGCACGAAAAGCTTGGAGATGTGTACGGAGAGCTTAGGTAACGAGACGGGTTGTTATTTCAACGAAAGCATGGAGGAAAGGGATAATGCTCGTGGCGTTCAAAGATCAAAATGTCGAGAGTTTAAGAAAAGAATTAAAAGAACGATGAATTTCCCACCTCCGCTGACTTCAATCAGCGGAAGTGAAAGGGTTAGAATAAGATCTCACCGTGAAGGTGATCGTTTAGTGTTAAAAGCTGTAAGCATAAATGCTTGCAGCTCTTATTTCAAAGCTGAGCGTGCTAATGGCACGCTCACGCTTTCGTGGCGAAATAATAAAGTTGAACAAATGGATGAAGAGGCAAATAGTTGTAGAAAAATAACAAGTGAAATTGGGATACCAAGAAGGTGTAAAGAAAAAAGTGGAATTAGAATTAAAGGGATTTCAAATTGGGGACAATTTTGGGTGGCTATTTCCTAAAATGCTATTATATTATAATGGTGATGTTCGATTCATTTTGGATGTAATTATTCTTTGTTATTATATTATAATGGTGATGTTCGATTCATCTTGTGTATAATTATTCTTTGTTCTTTTAAGAGAATGTATCTCAACTTTCCATTGGTGATAAATTACAATTCTCTCAACATTCGATATTTATTTTAAAACTTTGATTAATATGAATTTATACCATGTCATAATTCTTGTTTATATGATGAATTACAATTATAAGTATAACTTGATTTATGAATATGAAGTACATTATACTAGAAAATTCAAAATTTAGATGTTTGTGAAATTTAAATTGATAAACTATAAACCTCAAAATGCATATCTAATTTTGTTTGTACATACTTTTATTTAATAAATATATGCCAGTTTCGAACTTAATATTATCAGTTATATTAAATATGTTGCTGAATTTGTTACTAAATATATAAAAAGGGTTTTGGTTCAATTTTTTTTTTTCTATTCGATGTCCAATATCTAAATACATAATTAATCTGATTTCATGCACTGCAAAATTCATTTTTAATGATGGCACTCCCAATTTTATTTTGGTGGAAAATGTTAGTTTATCTCATCAATTTTAAAGGGTCAAATTCATCCTATAATTGTTGCATGTGTTAATCATTTGAAAAGGAAAAAGTTCTTGCCACAACAAGTGGCTACTTCCCTGTCAAAAATTCAATAATATCTTGTCGCGTTTATATTATCTGTCTTTTATAATTGATACAATTTTAAAAAAAGATATTTATTGTTACTTAAGAAACCATAAGAATAAGTTTGATTGGTTCCTCATTAGTGTCATAGATTTAATGTTCTCAAAAAGTTGAATTGAATCTTTAATTTTATTTTTATATTATAATCTTCTTTGTCCATATATGATATATCTAGTCAAATGGTAAAAGTTGTGTGTCATTTTCTCAAAATGGATAAGGCACCATGTAGTGTTTGGGCTAAATCAATTCAAGCATATTATATGATTTTAGCAAAAAAAAATTCACATCATTAAAGGTATTATCACATTTTAGGTGAAATATATAGATAAAATCTTAATTTAGCCTTAAATAATAATTAATTGTTTTAATTTTGAATATACATATCTAGAGCATTAGGTGTTCACGAGGCATAATAAGGACGAATTGAAGTATTTGGTTCTCAATTGAGATCAGAGATATCTAGATAAGCACTATCAACGTTATAGTGCTTACTTGCCAAATTAAACCAAATTTGAGTATTTATTTATGTGTTATGCCTATTAAATTTTACGTTATTAATGTATAAAAAAAGTGATTAGAGAGGATATAACACAGCTTTAATTTTATTTTTGCAATCCTGCTTCGAAACTTTTATTTTGAGCTGAAAGTTTATGGAAACAACCTTTTATCTTATAATAATAATAGGTGAAAAATCTATATACATATTCTATTTTTTCTAGACTACGCATATAAAATTATACTAAATATGTTATGGTATCTAACTAAAATATTTTATGTTATATATGCAATTAATTCTCTTAGAATCTTAGTAGTAGTATTTATGACTTCGGAAAAGGGCCTAAAATACCCTTGAAGTATTGAAAATGGTACAAAATTACCCTCCATCCACCTATTGGCTCCAAAATGCCCTTTTCATCCACCTATTGGCTCCAAAATACCCTTGTCATCCACCTTTGGGTTCCAAATTGACCACTTCTTTAATTGTTTTAAAATTAAATTACTCTTTAAATATTTTTTAAAATACTTGGCGTTCAACTATTGGTTATAATTTAATTTATTAATATAATTTATAAATCAACCCACTACTCACTCATTACTAACTAAACCCCACCCAATTAATAATCCAATTATAATATCAAAATTGTCATAAACACTACTAAAACACGATGAAAATAATAGATTCCTGAAAATGACATTCAAAATTATTTGAGTCCGAATCGAAGCCCCAATTAAATATAGGTTGAGCCGCTTATTTAGGAGGACACTTTCAATAGGATTCTCTTTCAAGATTGAATTAAAAAATTATGATTAAAAGTAAAGAAGTAATACATCCCGAATTAATTCATGCACTTTTTTAAAATATAATTTTATAAATATTTATGATTTGTTTTAAAACCTTTAATATATTATTTAAAAAAAAAGTTAACTATGAAGTAACATCACATAATTGAGACGTAAGAATAATTAAGATGAACATAGTCAGACTTTTAAGTTTATCGGTAATTTTTATTTAGACACTTAACGTATGATAATTTACTTCTATAGATATTTTCGCCTCAAATTTTTAAAAATACTCAATTGGCAGTAGCTTTTCTGTTGTTGCATTAATAATGTGACGGGTGTATTAATTTGGAGGGGTTTAATTAGTAATGGGTGTGTAGTGGATTGATTTATAAATTATACTAATAAGTTAAATTATAACATATAGTTGCGTGCCACGTATTTTAAAAAATATTTAAATAGTTTAAATATAAAACCGTTAAATAAGTGATCAATTTTGAACCAAAAGGTGGATGGCAAGGGTAATTTGGACCCAATAGATGGGTGGAAAGGGTATTTTGGAGCCAATAGGTGGATGGAGGGTAATTTTGTACCATTTCCAATACTTTGAGGGTATTTTAGGCCCTTTTCCGTTATGACTTTTATATAAAAACACTTTTTGTTGAACTTCATTTCTCCCCACAAGTTTAAATAAAGCTATACATCATCATTTGATTTTCAAAGACTACAATATAAATATAACTAAACCCTAAAAGTATTCGATTGTTAAAGCGGATGTAGAATTTGAAGCTTATAGATTTCAAATTTGAGCCTTTTAGGATTATCTAGTTTTAAATTAACAATTTAATTTAAAACATATAGATAATTCATACCAAAATTATTGGATTGATCGAACATGTGCATTAACCTTTAGTTCCGCCTCTAAACTCGATAACTGTATATTAACTTTGAAAACTCTATAAAATCTCTTAAAAAGTTTAAATATATTGCATGTTGTGTGTGTCATAAGTATATATAATTTATCCACTAGCTTTATTTATTTATTTATTTTAATATGAATCCATCAACTTTTATATGGTGAGGTGTTAAAGGGACAAGAATACTATGAATGGGACATGAACAAGATTTGCATTAGAGGGAATTTCAATTGCAATTTGACCTTTTTGGTAAGTTTGAGGCTGAGAAATTTTTCAATATATAGAAAAAGTAAAAATTAAAAAGAAAGAGCAAAAAATAATAATATAGTTTGTAAAGAAATGAGTAAGGGCCATATATTTTTGTTGAATAATTAAGCTACATTTAGTTAATTAATTACATCACACTGAAAGCCACAACAACAACAATAACAATAAGGGCACAGAGTCCGACACAATACAGACGAGTTGAGGTGTTTAAATGTGCATCGTCAAAGTTCATCTTTAAAATATTACAAATATTCCAATCTAGTTATCAAATATCCCAAGATAAGAAGAAACAGAAAAGGAAGAAGTATATATGAAACAACAAAATTGTTGTCTTCCATCAACTTGCAACATAGGGTACAAATTTTTTTCTTTTTACAATATTACAACATGGCGCGCAGACTCCACTGGTGCGATTATACTAGGAGCAAAAACCAGTTTTACTCAAAATTCACTATTTCTTCCTTCATTCATCATCATAGATATCATCAAGGGATTTGGAAATTCCGTATAGATCTTTTTCACGTGCTTCGGATCCATCATTTGCCTCAGTATGTTCCTCAGGTGAACATGAAATTTCCAATCCCATTCCTCTAAGTAAGCCTTCGTAGGACGCGGAGAGATCTTCTGAGGCCAACTGATGGTACTCGACAAGTTGTCTAAGGCACTGGTTCTCCCTATTCAAGTTTGCATTTTCATTTGCAAGCCTGGATTTTTCAGCTAGAAGTGCCTCCATTTGGAGCCTCACCTAAGCAAAGTTATAAGATAAACAGTAGGTTAGATGCAGACATTTTCTTGTAGTAAATAGTTCGTTTCATGGTTCAAGTAGTAAACAAATGAGTCACAGTTCAAATAGTATATCTACCATATGATACTGTCAGTTGATAGTAATTTATATTTCAAGCAGTAAACAATTTGTGTAACGTGCTTCAAGTAGTATATAGTTTGAGTGCCACGGTTCAAGTAGTGAACGATTTGAGTATCACACGGTTCAAATAGTAAGCAATTTGACAGTCACATTTAAGTAGCATCACTCTATGTTATCAACCATATGATACTGTCGGTTCATATAACATAATATATATTTTAATGTTCTGTCACAGTTCACAAGTAGTAAACAACTTGAGTGTCACGGTTCAAGCAGTAAACAACTTGAGTGTTACGCTTCAAGTAGTAAACAATTTAAGCATCACGGTATATAGTTTGAGTGCCACGGTTCAAGTAGTAACCAATTTGAGTGTTACACGGTTCAAATAGTAAGCAATTTGACAGTCACATTTAAGTAGCATCACTCTATGTTATGTACCATATGATACTGTCCGTTCATATAACATAATATATATTTTAATGTTCTGTCACAGTTCACAAGTAGTAAACAACTTGAGTGTCACGGTCCAAGCAGTAAACAACTTGAGTGTTACGCTTCACGTAGTAAACAATTTAAGCATCACACTTCAAGTAGTAACCGATTTGAGTGTCATGGTTCAAGTAGTATCACTCTATATTATCTACCATATGATACTGTCAGTTTATACAGCAAAGTAAATTACATTCTGTTACAGTTCAAGTAGTAAGCAATTCTAGTGTCATGCTTCAAGTAGTAAACAGTTTGAGTGTCACATTTCAAGTAGTATCACTCGATGTGATATATTATACTGTCAGTTTATACAACTTAAATCTATTTCACAATGCATCGCAGATCAAGTAATAAACAATTTGAGCGAGGATGTCAAGTATTACCAGGTCGTCTTCTTCTGGTGGTATCCCAGTGTCAAAGCCATCACGAAGCCTTCTATTCTCCTCCTCCAAAAGAGCAGAACGTTCTTGCATAAAGCGCAAGTCTGATCTCACTGATTTCAGTTCTCGAGCTAACGTGGCTGCTTTTGACGCCATGGAAATCGCAAGCTTCACAGAGATAATGTCAAGTTAGCTCGTGAACACAAATGCAAAGGTAACTATAATGTAACACCCAAAAAAATAAAATGAGAGAGACGGGTACCAACATTTTTGGCTTTCTTGAACTTCCCGATATGTTTCAAGAGCTGCCCATTTTCTTTTTTGGTATCATCATCTTGTTGTGAATCCTCTGAACATTCTTCCAGTTTCCTCTTCAACCCTTTGTTTCCTTCTTCAGTCTCCTCTTTTTCTTCATCTCCCTCACGTTTACCTTCCTTTGATTGGTTTTCTCGACTTGCCTTTTCCATTGTGCAATGAAGTATATCTGTCAATGTGGGTGGTTTTGCTAGATCCCTTGCTCCCTGTATGAAAATTACAGGATGCATGATCAATAACTCGATGTATGCACTCGCAAACACAGTTTCAACTTGTATGCTTTCTTTTTCAACTATATCATGCAGTGCATTTATACTCCCAAATACACTTCTTAAACTTCAACTTCAACAAAATATAGTCGTTATGACTTATCTACACCTCGAAATGTTACATTCCAGAAGTATAAGAGTATCTATGAGCAACATCTCCTTCTAACCCCACATCTAGCAATTATTAATGATTAGAAAGCACTATTCTGCGTAAAGGACCTCAAATTACGAATCAAAACTTCTTTTTGACTAATCTATCTTCCTTAAAACAACAAGCCATTGAAAATTCACACCACTAATCATATATGTACTACATATATGCATATACACTGATTTTAAATCCATAAATGACAATTGACAAACAAGATAGGTGCTTTTATTCACGCAAAGTGGGCTCTGGGGAGGGTAGAGTGTACACGGACCTTACCTCTACCTTGGAGGTAAGAGAGGTTGTTTCCAATAGACCATTGACTCAAGGAAAAACAGTTCGAAGCAAGTGCAGAAAAGGAGTAATGGAAGTGAAAGCTACAACATTCTAAACAGTAACTACAACAAAATAGTAATGGTACGACTACTAGAATTGATTGATAGTGAGACACCACACTACAACACTGATAATCGAAGTACAAGAAACAACAAATAGTAACAAAAATCAAAGGACATGAAACTAAAGGAAATTGAATATGAGACAACACACTACTACCTACTAATTTACTACCCCCTACTCCGTGCCCTCTATTTATGATTAACAAACACAAATGCTCATCCAAATTAAGGTACAACAACTCAATTTTACAAACCAAAATTGCATCCAACATTTGAAAAATCATAGATTTAATCCTATATGAGCTTTTGATCAAACATTAAAACAAGGGATACCTGAAGAGCATTTTCCAGATTGTCAGATAGCAGTGAAAGAGAGGAAGAAACTGAATCAAATCCTCTTAGTAAAAGCATAGCATCCTCCTTCATCCTCTTCGATCGATCCTCTGCTCCATCGAGCTGCTACAAACCATTTTACACGCAAAATTAAGCAAAAATTGACACCCAAAAACAAATACTACTACAACAACAAACCCAGTATAATTTCACAAGAGGGGTTTGAGGAGGGTAGAGTATAAGCACAATTTACCCTACCTCGAGACTGTTTCTGATACACTCTCGACCCATGTTAAACCAGTAACAAAACAAAACAAAACAATAATCGAGGTACAAGGAACAACATATAGTAGCAAAAAACAAATTACAATAAAGCTACCAAAAATCAAATCTTGAATATTAATTTAAGCCCAATTTACCTTTTGAGCAGGGTTGTGATTTTCGCGATTTTCAAGAAGAGTATCTACCCTATTGCGAAGATTACTCCAGAATCGTTTATCTGATGATGGACTGTAAATTGGTGAAGATCCCATCAAGCTTGATGAACCCTGAAATGGTGGAAAAATTCAATTTTTATTAAAAAAAAAGGAACAAATCTAAAGCTGCAATCTTTATTGTTGGGTTTTTAATAAAAAATCTGCTCCAGAAAGTAGAAAAATTATTTCCGATAGACGAAAAAGACAACAATCATGAACAACAACATACAATAATCGAGGCTAAAGAATCAACAGAACTTGTCATAACATAAAAACAAATCTAAAGTTGCAATCTTTAATGAATAAAGTACCTTGTTAAGGGAAGCAGGGGATGAAGATTCTACTGAGATTGTCATTTGAGTTTTCTGGATTTGGAGAGAGAGAGAGAGAGTTTTAGAGAGAGAAAGTTGAATATGTAACGGCTAGTTTTGAAGGAGCTGATGATGAGGTTGTCTTTAAATAGGAGAGTATACAGACACCAACGTTATAAATAGCACAAAGTTGTCTTCTTGCCTTAGCATTTATATTTTGTGATGACTTGTTTTGTAAGGGGTTGTTTGGGTAGGTAGTACATGGTGGGATTTTTTTTTAATTTTTTTCGGTCTTTGATACGGTGTTTGATATTTGTATTTAAATTCGATTAATTCATATTCGTGTTAGAGGTTCTTTCATACTCAAAACTCGAGTTCGAGACTTATGGTTAAAGAAGAAGCAATCCAATTCATTATACCACATTCTTTGATAATGGTAGGATATCTTATGATTAAGTTTGATATTAGATCTATATTATGTTACCAACATGAGTCCTGGTACAGTGATACGACTGCTCCACCCTTAATCAGCTTGCAGAGCGCGGTCCGGATTTAGTCGAACTCCAATGCTAGCTCCAAACATCGTATGAGAAATCAAAAGAAAAAGATCTATATATGATTAGTTTCCGATATAATTCTAATATTAATTTTAGTTTTGAGATATTATACCTTATTCCATTTAACGTGAGATTATTTTATCTCGATTTCTATACTAAGCATAATAGCAAGACAAATATTATACATAATTGGAACAAATCAATATAGACCCCCCCCCCCGCGCACTACCCTCACTCTTTGCCGCTTTACTGTTAAATCCTATACAACATTAGGGTCAAAAGAAGAACTTCCATAAATTTAGGTCTCGATTTTTCTTCAAAAAAACTCACCAAGATTCAATTTTTTCATTAGAAAACAAGAAAATCAGCAAACCCCAGAAGATGAAATTCCAATTAGAAGATGTAACAATCTATTTTCCATATGATAATATATATCCAGAACAGTATCAATACATGTTAGAACTCAAAAGAGCTTTAGATGCAAAAGGGCATTGTCTTCTTGAAATGCCTACAGGAACTGGTAAAACAATTGCTTTACTTTCTTTAATTACAAGTTACAGACTTTCAAAACCATCAAATCCTATTAAGCTTCTTTATTGTACAAGAACTGTACATGAAATGGAGAAAACATTAGCTGAGCTTAAATTGTTGTATAATTATCAGTTACAGCATTTTGGGCCGGGTGCTCGAATGCTGGCAATTGGGTTGTCATCAAGAAAGAATTTGTGTGTGAACCCATCTGTGGTTTCTGCTGAGAATAGGGATTCTGTTGATGCTGGATGTAGGAAACTTACTGCTAGTTGGGTTAGAGCAATTGCTGTGGAAAATCCAAATATTCCTACTTGTTCCTATTATGAGAATTATGATACTGCTGATAAGGCTGGTACTTCCACTTTGCCTGCTGGTGTTTATACTTTGCAGGTATATCTCTCACCCTTCAATCAATGCATGATTAATTATGCCTCCATCCCAACTTAGTTGGAGTTAGCTAGATGAATTGGTTTATTATTTTTTTATGCTTTAAATGGTTATAGTTAAGTGAAAGATAACTTTTTTTGCTTGCTTTGCGTGGAAATAAATTGTTTGTTCTTGACATTGCTTGTGGAGGGTACAATGACATCTGTATAATCTAGGCATAATACAAAGTTGGCCTCAACTAACTAGTAGCACTCCAACTTTGATAGAGCATATTTTGACACCTCAACTTGGTCTCAACTGGTACCTGAACAATCCAACTCGTCTCTACTGTGTCTTGTGGTGTTGATGTGGCACATAAATTTTGGAGGTGTCTAGATGATCATTTTGTTAGTTGGAGTGTTCAATTGATATGGAGACGAGTTGAGGTGTCTAGATGTGCATATTCAAAGTTGGAGTGCTTACTTAGTTTGAGTGTCCGTGTATGTATTCTGCGTATAATCTAATGTGGTTGGAGAAGGGGTTATAGTGAAAACAATTGATTGTGCAGCGGTGAAGAGTTCTTTTGCATTCTACGTTGTAAAGGCTGTTTCTTAAATAGAACTTTCACTGTCATGATTAAGTCGAGTTTCCTTGTTCATATTTTTCTGTTAAAGTGGGTGACTGAGTTTGCGTATTAACTATCCTTGATCGCAAATTAGTTTGAGTTGATCTGGTTCATAGTTAGACTATTTTTATGCTTCTGCTGGTTATAGTAAGTGAAAGACACATTTTTTGCTTGCACCGTATTCTTGACATTGCTTTTCTGGAGGATACAATGACATCTGTTATATCTAATCTAATTTGGTTTGAGAAGGATTATATAGAAACACTTGAATTTTGAGTGGTGTAAAGATATTAGACTTAGTTAATTCACTGCTTTGATTCTTGACTAGAACTCTTACTGTCATTCTTGAGTCAATGTATACTTAGCTATGTCTCGATCCCAATTTTGTTGGAGTTAGCTATTTGAATCCCTGTTCATATTTAGACTATGCTTATGCTTCAGCTCACATAGGCGGAGTTAAGTGAAAGACACATTTTTTCTTGCACCCGTTGAGAATTAAATTGGTTATTCCTGGCATTGCATTTGTGAAGTATGCAGTAACATCTGTTCATATTTTTCTGTAAGTGTGTGGTGCATATGTTTCTGTAAGATGGTTAGAATGAGAACCAGGCATAAAGAAGAACTTAAATTTGCATTGGTGAAGAGATATAACTGTTTTTTTTTCACTGCATCTCATGCTATATGGACTGATTCTTCACTAGAAATTTCTGTCTATATTTGAAACACGTTTTGTTGTTCATATATCTCTCTGTTAACATGGGTGCTCAAGTTTGCATATATATCTGTAAGGATGTTGGACTGCATTGTGCAGGATTTCTGTTGTATCTCTGGAAGATACAAAGAAATCTGTTATATCTAATGTAGTTTGGCTTGAGAATGGGCTATAGAGAAGCTCTTATACTTGCAGTGGTGAAAGGAGATATAACTTGTTTAGTGATTGCATTATATTCTCCGGAGATTGATTCTTGACCAGAAATTTTTCCCGCCTTTATATGCTTTTAGTTTTCTTGCTTATATTCTTCTCTTTTAATGGAGGTGCTCAAGTTTGCATATGATCTTGTGTGATGATTAAACTGCATTTTTGCAGGAGCTAAGATTGTTTGGTAAGGAGAAAGGCTGGTGCCCATACTTTCTGGCGCGGCATATGGTGCAGCAGGCAAATGTTGTGGTTTACAGCTACCAATACTTGCTTGATCCCAAGGTTGCTGGTATCATATCAAAGGAGATGGAGAGAGAGTGTGTCGTAGTGTTTGATGAGGCCCATAATATAGACAATGTTTGTATCGAGGCACTTAGTGTCAGTGTGAGGAAGCAAACACTTGAAGGGGCAACAAGGAATCTCAGTAGGATGTCTAATGAAATTGAAAGGTAAATATCTTCTGTGACAATTACCTCTTCTTGTCAATGACAATCTTTAAACAACCAAGCAAAATAAAATTACCTCTTCTTGTCAATGACTAAAAAAAACCGATTATGAGTTGTGAATTTCTCCCAATAATGAATATATCTAGTTTCAAGAATTCATGGTAAGAATCAAGTTTTGATATAATAAGAAGTTAAAATAGGATTAACAAAAACCCTGTTAGAAAAAGTTCTCTCAGTCACTAATATCGAGTTTATAGTCTAGCTTGATATTTCCCTCTCTCCTCTTATCCAGTGATCCTTTTGATCACCAGAATGTACCTTTCTCCTTTCTTTCTTTATTCTCTTTCTTCATTTTTCCATAGCTATCACTCTAAGGACATTACCTGTATTTGCAACCACAAACATCAACACTGATCCAAAGTCCAAAGGAGCATAAGTACAATGAAATTGTATTTAGTATCATTGACTCCCTAATATAGGATTCCACGAGACTTTGAAAACAATAATGGAATATAAGCAAAATCAGAACATTATAAGACAATTTCATTAAAAAAACATTGTAAAGCATTTCATAATAGGAGGACACCTGTAATTTATCTTCTGTGACATTATTCGTAGCACCTTTCATGCTGAACCATAGTTTGCATAGTCTTACTTGTGAGCATAGAAGTATAAATTTTGTAATAACATTTGAATTCTGTTTCATGCTGTATTTCTGGGTTAAAAATGATTTGAAATTCCTTTGGAGATCGCTCAATCTAGTATATATGATGTAATGATCTATTATAACCCCCTCTTGGACAAGCTCTGTAAAGGTAAATGCGTAAAGAAAAAAGAAGAAAAGAAAAGTAAAAGGATGGCTAGATACCCATGTTTGGCTAACATCTTGCATGGTAGGAAGGCTGAAGGCTACTGATGCTGGTCGATTGCGGGTGAGTATAATCGTCTAGTTGAGGGTCTAGCTCAAAGACTGCCTGGTATGTTGATTAAACTGTTTGTTGACGATGTTCTTCTAATCCTACACTAGTGATAGTAAACCAAGGTTCTTGCTCATCTATCTTCTTTTTACAGCTCAGGATGTATGGCTTGCTAATCCTGCCTTGCCTGATGACATCATGAAGGAAGCAGTGCCAGGAAATATAAGGAAAGCAGAGCATTTCTTGTCTGTTTTGCGAAGATTTGTCCAGTATCTTAATGGGCGTCTGGAGACTGATAATGTAGAAAAAGAGGGTCCTGTTGCCTTTGTTGCTTCTATTAATACACAAGCTGGAATTGACCAAAAGATGTTAAAATTTTGTTATGATAGGCTTCACTCCCTTATGTTAACTCTGGAGATAACTGATACAGATGAGTTTCTGCATGTACAAACTGTTTGTGACCTTGCCACGTTGGTAGGGACGTACTCTCGGGGTTTTTCCATTATAATTGAACCATATGACGAGAGGATGCCACATATTCCTGATCCTGTCCTGCAGGTGCGTGTTTGCTTCTTTCGGGACATACTTGTCTTATAATACCTCTTACTAGTCTAACTTTGTGATTAAATAATCTATATCGGAGATTATTGTTATTAGTTTCTAAACATTTTAACATTCAGATGTTGGATTTTCGAGTGCGCTGGTTTTGTTATTTATTCTCAAGACGCTTACTATGTGATGGCTCTTACTGAGTGGGCAATCAATTTGTCTTTCTTTATATTGATCTTTTGTAATGATTGCCTCTAATTAGTCTAATTGTAGTCCATGTGTTCTGTAATGCAAATCTGTCTCTAATAATATTGCTATATTGTTTTGAAATGCATTTTACTGGGAAGATATCTAAGTTGCCATTGATATTTTTTAAGTTTCTTTACCATTAGTGCTCAATTTTCTTACATCAGAAATATTTTGGCATGCCAGCTTACCTGTCACGATGCCTCTCTTGCCATAAAGCCTGTTTTTGAACGATTCCAATCTGTTGTGATTACCTCGGGGACCCTCAGTCCAATTGATCTCTATCCTCGTCTTCTCAATTTTAATCCGGTAGTTAGTCGAAGCTTCAAGATGTCATTAACAAGGGATTGCATATGCCCAATGGTCCTTACGCGGGGAAGGTAAACATTTGACTAGATGTTGACCTCATGACTATACATATCTCAACCCCCAACCCACTCACAAGATGCTGATGAGAAGGAGAGCATATATCCTTTTTGAGTGTTTCTTAGCTTGATTATGTTGAAGAATTTGGTACATGTTATCTGTTTTGTATTTCTCTTAAATTGCAGTGATCAGCTTCCTGTAAGCACTAAGTATGACCTGAGAAGTGATCCGGGCGTCGAGAAAAATTATGGGAAGCTTTTGCTAGAAATGGTTTCTGTTGTTCCAGATGGGGTTGTCTGTTTTTTTGTCAGTTACTCTTATATGGACGGAATCGTCAATAGTTGGCATGAATCAGGAATATTAAAGGTGCCAACTACACCTTTATTTTGTTCTCTTCTCAACTTTCAGATAGACCACTATGAACTAATTGAGAATGTTTAAAGCTTAACAACAATGCCTTATAACACATGTGGCTGCTTCTCTCTGTTGTTTTTTCTTATCTTCATTATATGTCGCAGGATATAATGCAACATAAACTTGTATTTATCGAGACCCAGGATGTTGTAGAGACTACATTGGCTTTGGATAATTATCGCAAGGCTTGTGATAGTGGGAGGGGTGCGGTTTTCTTCTCAGTTGCTAGGTGAATCTTTTTTTGAGTTTGTGCATTTAAATTTCTTGTATTTCCATGCCTTGTTTGTTATGTGCCAAACACAAATTACCAGTCTTAAATTCTTTCAAATGTGCAAGTGAGTGAGTGAGTTGTTTTAGGGTGAACATGCACTAAATTCTTTGTATTTGATATTCTTCTTCTTTTTGAATGTTATAGAAATAAGTGATAAAGTTGTACTTCCTCCATTTCAATTTGCTTGTCTAGTTTTGACTTGGCCCGAAGTTTAAGAAAGTAAAGAAGACTTTGAATCTTGTAGTCTTATATCTTACTAAAGATATGTAGAATGTACCAAAATGCCCTCTAATCTTGTGGTCTTAAACATGCCATGTGGAAAGTTGAAATTAGAACCTTGATGATGACACTGAAGTGCACATTAAGTGAGGCAAAGCGCTCAACACGTTGAGCCTCGCTTCAGGGTTTAACCGCACCTTTGACGACACTGTTGCCATCTATCAAGTATGGAAGTTGTTTAAACTTGTAGAGAGAGTTGTTATTTTGAAACATAATTTTGTAAGGTTTCCATGAGACTACTTTTCCAACTGCAAAAGTGCAAATATCATTTTTTGCAGCAATGATGTGAAATTCAGTGCAAATTGATCTGGTATACCCCTATTGACATTGGACTTAACGATGTCCTTGTGTTACTGTGCAGGGGAAAAGTGGCTGAAGGTATAGACTTTGATAGACACTATGGGAGGCTTGTTATCATGTTTGGCGTTCCATTCCAATACACGTTAAGCAGGTTAGTATAACTATGTGTTAGACTTCACTTCCCTTATGATTTAATGATGAGAGAGTGGTTCTCTTTTTAATCGGAAGGAAGTTCCAATGGCACATCCTTTTGATGTAATATCAAAATATTGTTCTTTCTTTTTAATCAGATTCATGGATAGAGACACGTGAACTTTATCTTTTAGGCAATATATTGCACCTTGAGCTGTGTTAAAATTGCAGAATATTGCTTGCACGATTGGAATATCTGAGGGAGACCTTCCAAATAAAAGAGGGCGATTTTCTGACTTTTGATGCTTTGGTACTTCCCCACTCGGTTATAGTCCTTATAATCTGTATTTGTTTTTTCTCTCCGTCATTTACCATATATTTTCAGAGGCAAGCTGCTCAATGTGTGGGTCGAGTTATTCGTTCAAAGGCAGATTATGGCATGATGATTTTTGCTGATAAAAGGTTTGCTTCTTGTCCGTGTCAGTTGTATAATGTTAATAGAAAAACTAGGAAGTGAAACAAAATTTAGAAATGATGCACAAGCAACTGGTGACTCTATATCATCGACAAATTTACAATGTACCAAGAAATTATTGTCTTGAATATGTTCTAGCCCCTCCCCCCAATTCACACACACCAAAAAGTATTGGATAAAGATGCTTATGATGCCTTGCCTCTTGTATCCTGTGATCAGATATAGCCGTCATGATAAGCGCTCCAAGTTGCCTGGATGGATACTTTCACATTTACGGGATGCTCACCTGAACTTAAGTACAGACATGGCCGTGTATATAGCAAAAGAGGTGAGCAGTATTAGTTTTATGTAGTGCTGTTAACTGTTTCCAGCATGCCATTAACAGTCGGATGCATCAGAGAACCATTCTGAGGATCATCAAATATGCTATGCATCTTTCGGAGGATCTTCTTATTTATCCTGTTTGATTAAAAAAATTGTTCTGGTTTGTCCGTATCTTTGGTCGTACAGGGAAGCGGGCTGGGGTTCGGATGTTAAGGTTGGACTATTCTAGTGAAGATAGCTAGGTTTGAAAATCTATACATTCTATGACAGAAGCCTCAAGCAGTGGAAAATATAGTGAACTACTCTTCTAGTGCTAGTCCCAAGGTAGATAAGGTCTGCGTACATTTTACCCTCCCCAAACCCCATTAGTGGGATTACACTGGGTATGTTGTCGTATAATAGTGGACTGATGTGAACTTAAATTGATCGACATGAATCAATGAGGATTTATATAGTCAAGCCTAGCTGGCTTGGAATCGAGTAGTTGTTGTTTTGATGATGACACTTTACCCTCCCCAGACTCAATTTGATTGCAGTAATAGATGCTGGTACTTCTAATTTTATATCTTTTCTACTCCCCTGAATGCAGTTTTTGAGAAAAATGGCTCAACCATATGATAAGAACGGTGCGCTGGGCAAGAAAACTCTACTGTCACAAGAAGACTTGGAGAATATGATCACCGGCCCTGATGGGGAAATGTTGCTTTAAGTGCCAGTACTAGGTGAGAAATCATTTTCGCTAAATCTGTTCCCCGGAATTCTCAGTGTTCTATATGTGGAACAGCACGATTACTACATCAGTTAAAATTTGAAGTGAATTGATTCCTGTTAAAGATTTGCAGCAACCTTCATTTTTGGGCGACTTTGCTACGTTTAGAGCTGACTTCATTGGAATTTAATGCAAACTTGTACATTTCCGGATCACCGAGACTTTCTTGGTTTTTTGAAAGTCGGAATAGGTTGTTTCTTTTTCAAGTTTACATAACATGGATGTCGCTTGTCTATTGGCGTAGAATGATGCATTTATTTTCTACATAAGCTGATTGTCGCGAAGTCTGTTCATGCAAAAATGTATCAGTGGTAACTAATGGTTTGATTCTCAGTTGTAGGGAAATGAAAATTTTGTTTATCAATTATAAATTGCAGTGTATCTCAAGTTATCAACTTGATGAATCCATTTTGAAAATGTGTTATGCATATGTTTCAAATGTATGGACAATAGACCTATTGTTTACTGCTAATATAATCTATTTATTGATATCGGAAACAGTTTTCCTATCCCGCAAAGGTAGGGGTAAGGTCGGTGTATCTTACTTACCCTTTCAAGACTTCACTTTTGGAGTATTCTTATATTGTTGTAATTTATATCTTCTGTTGTTTTTGTCCATATTATTACATGTTACTTGATTTGTTTAAATTGTCATGTTATTTGTTGTTTTGTTCTTTTCTCAAGTATTTCAACAATAAATTCTTTATTATTGTATTACATTTTCTAACCTATTTAAAAAATATTTGCTTGAGTTGTGAGTATTAAATATAGTCTCTCTATTTGTGTAAATCTTACATATTTCAAACTCTATGGTAATTCGAATTTAGTTCGACTTTAATATGAGTATTAGATAAATATCATTTGTTTGGAAAATTAGAAGGTGAAAATATGCATGAAAAATGACAGAATATATGTAATGCTTTTCCAACTAATCATGGAGGTTTTCATAATTTTTTTTAAAAAATTTGAATGCCCAAAAAACGCGAGATTCATGGACTAATATACATGGAAAATGACAAAAGTCGGTTAATTAATAAAGTTGGCTCGTAAATACATAAAATAATGGCGAGACAATATACAATGTTTATCCAACTCATTACAGAGGTCAAATCATATAACTTTTTTAGAAAATTTATAGGTGTTTTTAAGGCTTCAAATCCATGTGCTAATACACATGAAAATGGTGAAAGCTTGATAATTTTTAAAAGTTCGCTCGTAAGTACCTTAAAAAAGACGAGATATATGTAATGCTTTCCCAACTCACTACAGAAATCTTCGTACAACTTTTTAGAAAAAAAATCTAGGTGTCCAAAGACTTCGGATCCATGAACTTATACACACGAAAAACAATGAATATAAGTAATTCCTAAAAGTTATCTCGTAAACACGAAAAAATGTGTAGAAAATCGTGGGGCTGTGTAATACTTCCCCAACTCCATTACAGAGAACTTTATATAGTTATTTAGAAAAAAATTCACGTGCCCAAAGGCGCCAGATCAATAGATTAATACACACGAAAATCGTAAAGATCGAGTAATTTCTTAAAGTTGTATCATAAATGCGAAAGTGTGCGTGAAAATATAGTGATAATATACGTAATGCTTCCCCAATTCATAAAGAAGGTCCTCATATAGTTCTTTTCAGGAAAAAAATTGGGTGCTAAAGGCGCTAGATCCATTGGCTAATACATATGAAAAACGGTGAAAGTCGGACAGTTCCTAAAAGTTAGATCGTAAATGCAAAAATATGTGCATAAAAACAGCGGGACTATACATACTTCAACTCATTAAAGAAGTCCTCAAATAGTTTTTTCAAAAAAAAAAATCAGGTGCCCAAAGGAGCCATCCATGAGCTAATACACATTAAAATTAGCAAATCGAAATTAGCCTATAAATGCGAAAATATCAACGAAAAACGGCGGGACTATACATTGTGATTACTCATTATGGTGATCATCGTATATTTTTTTAGAAAAAAATTGAGGGTGCCCCAAAGGCACCAGATCCATAGGTTAATACACACGAAAAATGGTGAAAGTCGGGTAATTTCTAAAAGTGACTCGTAAAGAGCAGTAAGACTATGAGTAATGCTTTCCCAACTCATTTATGAAGGTCCTTATATAACTTTTTCAGAAAAAATCTTGGGTGCCCCGAAAATACCTGATCCGTGGGCTAATACAAACGAAAACGGTGAAACTTGCTAATTCTCAAAGTTAGCTCGTAACTGCGTGAAAGAACGACAGGACTAAATATAATATTTCCTTAACTCATTACAGAGTTTCTCATATAATTTTTTATGAAAATTTTCCAAGTACCTAAAGGCACCAGATCCATGGGCTAATATACATGAAAAATGATGAAAGTCTAGTAATTTCTAAAAGTTGACTTGTAAATACGAAAATATGCGTATAAAACACAACACGAATATATCGAATGTTTACCCAACTCATAACGAAGGTCCTTATTCAATTTTTTTATAAAGAGTTTCTGGGTGCCCTAAGAACAGATCCATTGACTTATATATACGGAAAATGAAAAAAGTCGGATAATTTCTAAAGTTGGCTCTTAAATGTGAAAATATGTGTGAAAAATGACGGGACTATACATAATACTTCTCCAGCTCATTATGGAGGTCATCGTATAGTTTTTTCAGAAAACAAATTTTGGATGCCCCAAAGGTGCTAGGTCCACGAGCTATACACACAAAAGACAGTAAAAGTCAGATAGTTTCTAAAAGTTGACTTATAAATGCGAAAATATGCGTGAAAAAAATTATGAAGCTATACATAATTCTTCCTAAACTCATTTTGAGGTCCTCATATAGTTTTTTCAGGAAAAAAAAAATTGTGTGCCCCAAAAACGCCAAATGCATATGCTAATACACATGAAAAACAATGAAAACCAGTTATATTTCAAAAAGGTGACTCGTAAATGTGAAAACATGCGTGAAAACGGAAGGACTTTACGTAATGATTCCCCTACTCATTACGAAGGTCCTCATATAGTTTTTTTTTAAAAAAATTGGGTGTCCCAAAGCCGTCAAATCTATGAGCTAATACACGAGAAAAACGATAAAAGTAGATTCGTAAATATAAAAATAGGCATGAAAATGTCGAGACTATATTTAATATTTCATCAAATAATTATGGAGGTCCTCATATAGAATTTTTAATAAAAAAATTATGGGTGCGCAAAGGCATCAAATACGTGAGCTAATACACACAAAAATGAAAAAAATCGGTTAATGACTAAAAATTCGCTCGTAAATATGAAAGTATGCGTGAATAAATGGCAGGACTATACGTAATGCTTACCCAATTCATTACGGAGGTCCTCATATAAATTTTTTAAAAAGAAAATTCTAAAAGGCGTCAGATCCTTAGGCTAATACACACGAAAAACGGCGAAGGTCAGGTAATTCATAAATTGGCTCGTAAATGCGACATATGCATGAAAGATATGCGGGACTATACATAATGCTTCCCTAATTAGTTACAAAAGTCCTCAAATAATATTTTTTTTAAAAAAACTTATTGGTTCATCCAAGGTGCCAGATACATAGGTTAATACACACGAAAAATGGTGAAAGTAGAATAGTTTCTAAAAGCTGACGCGCAAGTGCAAAATTATGAGTGGAAAAATGACGGGACTATACTTAATGTTTCAACAACTCATTACGAAGGTCCTTATATAGTTTTTTCAGGAAAGGGTGTCCGAAAGGTGACAAATTCATGGATTAATACACACGAAAAATGAAAGTTGATTAATTCCTAAAGGTCTTGTTATAGCTTTTCCAAAAAGAAAATTGGATGCCCTTAAGGTGCCAGATCCATGGGCTAATACACATGAAAAATGGTAAAAATCGAATAGTTTATATAGGATGACTCATAAATGCAAAAATATGTGTGAAAAAATGGCGGAACTATACGTAATGTTTCCCCAATTCATTACAGAGGTCCTCAATCCTCATATACATAGTTTTTTCAGAAAAATATTTGGGTGCACAAAGGCGCTAGATTCATAGGCTAATACACATAAAAACAATTAAAGTCGAGTAATGCTAAAAGTTGGCTTGTATATATGAAAATATACATGAAACAATGACGAACTATACACAATGTTTTACCAACTCATTACGGATGTCCTCATATAACTATATTAGAAATAAAAATTCGAGTGGCTTAAGGCGCTAAATTCATAGGTTTATACACACGAAAAATGATTAAAGTCAAAAATTTGTAAAAATTGATTCATAAATGCGAAAATATGCTTAAAAATACGGAAGGACTATACGTAACGTTTCCCCAATTAACTACGATGGTCCTTGTGTAGTTTTTTCGGGGGGAAATTCCAATTGTCTTAACTCCGCCATATCCATGGGCTAACACATGAAAAATGGGAAATGTAGGATAATTCCTAAAAATTGGATCATATGAAAAATATGTGAAAAAGATGGTGGGACTACACAAAATGTTTCCCTAACTTATTACAGAAGTCCTAAATAATTTTTACAGAAATATATTGCGAGTGACCGAAGGGACCAAATTCATGAGTTAATATTAACACACGAAAAACGATGAAAGAAAGGTAATTTCTAAAAGTTAGCTCGTAAGTGCGAAAATATGTGTGAAAAAAATGATGGGATCGTACTTAATGCTTTCTCAATTCATTACGGAGGTCCTCGTATAGTTTTAAGAAAAAAAATTGTGTACCCAAAGGTGCCAGACCCATGGGTTAATACACACTTAAATGGTGAAAGTCGGGTAATTACTAAAAGTTGGCTTGTAAATGCGAAAATATGCGTAAATAGAACTACAATACTTTATATAATGCTTCCTCAACTCATTACAGAGGTCCTCATATGCTTTTTTTCATAAAAAAATTCAGGTGCCTTAAAGGCACCAAATTTATGAGCTAATACAAACGAAAAAAGTAAAAGTCGGATCATTCCTAAAAGTTGTCTCGTATACGTGAAAAGATGAGTGAAAATAATGGTAGGACTATACGTAATGTTTCCCTAACACATTAGAGAGTCCTCTTATAGTTTTTTCAGAAAAAATTTTTGGGTGCTCCAAAGGTGTCAGATCCATGGGCTAATACACACGAAGAATGGAGAAAGTCGATAAATTCCTAAAAGTTGATTCATAAATGCAAAATATGCGTGAAAAATACGGCGAAATTAAATGTAATTATTTTCCCAACTCATGACAGTGGTCCTTTTATATCTTTTCCAGTAAAAACTTTGCGTTCTCAAAAGGCGCTAGTTTTGTGGGCTAATACACACGAAAAAACTACAAAAGTTAGATAATTTCTAAAAGTTGCCTTGTAAATACAATAATTTATTTGAAAAACAGTGGGACTATATGTAATGTTTTCCCAATTTATTATGAAGGTCCTCATATAGTTTTTCTCCGGACATATTTCCGGTGCCGCAAAGGCGTCAAAATCATGGGATAATACACATGGAAAACGGGGTTGACACGTAAATACGAAAATATGCGTGAAAAAAAGAAAATTTTCCCTTACTCATTAAGGTTGGCACGTAAATACGAAAATATGCGTGAAAAAAATGGTGGGACTATACATAATGTTTCCGCTTACTCATTAAGGAGGTCCTCGTGTAGTTTTTTCAAAAAAAAAAATTGAGTGTCAAAAAAGCGTTAGATCCTTGGGTTAATACACACGAAAAATAACGAAATTGAGTAATTAAAAATTGGCTTGTAAATTCCCAACTTATTATGAAGGTCCTCATATAGTTTTTTTCAGAAAATATTTCCGGTGCCGCAAAGGCGTCAAATCCATGGGATAATACACATGAAAGACGGTGAAAGTCGGGTAATTTCTAAATATTGCTCGTTAATGCAAAAATATGCGTGAAAAATCAACAGGACTACACAATGCTTTCCTAACTCATTACAGAGGTCTCCATATAATTTTTCAGAAAAAATTTTCAAGTGCCCAAAGGCATGAGATCCATGGACTATTACACACAAAAAACGATGAAAGTCGGATAATTCCAAAAAGTTGGGCCGTAAATACGAAAGCATGCATGAAAAAAAATCTTTGACACTATAGATAATTCTTCCCCAACTCGTTACGAAAGTCTTCATATAGTATTTTCAAAAAAAAAAATCAAATTCCCCAAAGGCGCAAGATCCATGAAGTTAACATGAAAAATGCGAAAGTCGAGTAATTCTAAAAATTGTCTCGTAAATATAAAAAATGCGTGAAAAATAATGACACTATACATAATGCTTCCCCAACTCATTAGGAGGTCCTCATATAGTTCTCTCAGAAAAGGCAGATAATATTTTTTTGGGTTTATATGTCACGAAATAGGAATACCCGATTATCGATTTTCATGTGCTAGTCCATGAATTTTCTATAATACATGTGAACGACTCAGTTTGAGCTTAATTGTGGGTCCATTGGTAGCGTCCTATTAAATGATACTCATTGATTTTGAAAGACGAACATTGTTTTTTTATATTTTATATTTCACAAAAGAGGATTTTGGCTTTATCTCAATTTTTTGTGTGTATTAGTCAATGATTTTTTCATAAATTTTCTGGAATATGTGTGACCGACTCTATTTGAGTTCAAATTTTATGGATTCATTATTAATGATTTATAATAATACACATTATTTTCGAGAGGCAGAAAATGCTTTTTTTAAAATATATGAGTCACAAAATAAAAATTCACGAATATCTCAATTTTTTGTGTGTATTAATGTACCAATTAATTAGAATATGTGTGTCTGACTCTATTTGAGCTCAAATTTGGGGTCCATTTGGTAAGGACCTATTAACTAATACTTATTGTTTATGAAAGATGAACACGAATTTTGAAGTTTATGTTTCACGAAGCGAAAATTCAAGATTATCTTTCTCTTATGTGTTAATACATAATATCAATGAATTTTTATATAATGTGTAAGTGATATTGTTTGACTTTGTTTCTCTAAAAGACTATTTCAATTTTTCATATGTAGTTCATGAATTTTTCGGAATATGTGTGTCGACTCTATTTTAGCTCAAATTTTGTGAGTCCACTTATTAAATAATATTAATTATTTTCGAAAGGCGGATGACTCCTTTTTGGAGTTTATGTGTAACAAAACAAGAATTCGAAATTATCTCAAGTTTTCATGTAAATTATAATTTATAAGGTTTTCAATATATGTTTGACCGACTTTGTTTGAGATAAAACATTTATGGATCCATGGTTTACAACCTAGTAAATGATATTCATTGTCCTAGAAAGACGAAGTCACTTTTTTTTTAGAGTTTATGTCTCACAAAATAGAAATATGGGATTATTTTGAACTTTTTGTTTATATTAGTCAATTAATTTTTTGAAATATGTAGGATCATCTTTATTTGAGCTCAAATTTGTTGCTCCTTGAATGACAACCTATTAGATGATACTCATTATTAGTTCATGCATTTTTCTGAACATGTACGACCAACTCTATTTGAGCTTCTATTTTTGCATCCATTTATACTAACCTAATGAATGATACTCATTATTTTTTAAAAACACAAACCACTTCTCTTTTTTGAGCTTATGTTTCATAAAACCAAAATTCAAAATTATCTCAATTTTTCGTGTATACTAATCTGAACTCTAATGTTGTGAGTTTATTAATGAACCTATTAAATAATACACATTATTTTCGAAAGGCAAAAGTCCTTTTTGTATTATATGTCAGGAAACAACCCTACTCTATGATCGACGTTTTATAGTGTATATATCTATGGAAAGAGGAAGCTAGGAGAGGATTCTAAACATTTCAAGTGAGATAGTCAAATCAAAACTCAACTGATCTAGAGAAGGGTTGCTAACTTCTATATCTCTCCTCCAACATTTACACAAAAAAAAAATTGTAAAAAGCTTCCTGATATTCTAAAAGACTATGTTACATTACCAGTCCTTGAGAGCTCATCTAGCAAAGTTCAAGCTCCCCTCTATGATCATTTCAGCAGCAGTACCCATAGCACCAACACCACTAGCTTCCAAAAGCGCCAGAGCTAATACTTCTTCATCGCACCGTTTCAATCCCTTGCTCAGCCTCTTCAAAACTTGAAGATCCACCTCCAGAAGCCAGCTTGGTGTGCATCCTACTATCAAGCTTATGACTCCCGACACGTATGCTCTCCATGTAGCCTTGTTACAACCAAGTGATATTTTGCCATCTAATGCACTCGCGAGAAATTCCAAGTGTGCTCCGAGCATACTTGGTCGCCATTTGGATGTGGGTGACGATGAATCCACCCCCCAACAAAATGTTCCACACAGCACTGCTAAGTATGCAAGGGCATAACCCCTTAGCCTTGCAACCATTCCTTCTGAGACACCACCATTAGGCTCTGACCTATGTGCTGATATAAACCAAGATGGCAATGTTTCTTTCAACAAAGATTGGACTAGACTTAAACCACCTGTAATCCAAACTAATGAAGCACCCAATGAAGCTGCAAGCTTGACACGGACCATTGCTGCAGCAAGAGAGACTTGACAAGATGCAGGGAATCCAATATCTGTTTTCTGACTAGAGAGAGACCTTATATCACCTCTAGTTTTCTTGAGTTTCTCCAAATCCTTGGCAGGGACTCCACTATCCGCAATATCTCTGACAAAATGCATCAAAAGGGAGACGATCTCTTCTGACATAAACATGACATTTCTGACAGCTCTATGAACACGCAAGTAGAGTATACCAGGGGCAACAGCAGAAATGCCACCAGAAAAATGCGAACCAAATCCATGACCAAGAAGTGAACCGACCCCACCATTGCTTTCTATAGATGATGTCCCTAAACCTAGTGTAGCTGTAAAGCAGACCCGGAGAAGTTGAACCACTGCATCACTGCTGTGGTGGAAAACAGTCCGGGACGCAGAGAAAACAAGAAAGTCACTCCAGCGTCTAACCTTTTGAGCCCATAGGGCAGCCATAACAGGCATACATGGCCAAGGACAACTTGTAGCCAGGTTACTCACTGCTGCACCCATCAAGTTCAGAAAGCGGTCAGTATCTCTATCAAGTTTATATGTAATGGTGAGGCTCACAAGGACTGCCAGGGGCAAAGGAAGAATAGCTGGAGAACTTCCACCTACAAAACATAGCATTAGCTAAACATCGAGATAAATGAATCAACGGTTAAATTCCCTGCACCTACTTCTTCCTACACACAGATGTATATATTAGATAGATATGGTAGTCCAGGTCTATAGCATAGCAAGCCAGGATGGGTTTTTTAACTGATGCATCAATGTTAGAATCGACAGAAGACCCTTGTCAGCTATTTAGCACAGGCAATATACTTCAATATGTCAAAACAGGAGATTAGAGATCTAATCCCCCAAAGCCAAACCTCAATGCCATGACAAAAAGGAACGGAAAAAGAAGGGAGTGGGAGTAGGTTTGCGTTCAGTCTACTACTGTTTGATTCCTCACCATTTCTATGAGAAATTTTTAAGGGGTGAACAACTTGTCACTGTGGTAGCTTAGCCCATCAGTTAGAAGAAAAGAGGAGGGGAAGTATGTCTCTTATGTCATAGTTCCTCGTCTTAAAAGAATTAGGTGATCAAATGAAATCAGATAAGTGCACACCTACAGAGAGACTGGGGACATCAACACCAGTGTCAGCTAGGATTTTCTTAACTTGTTGTTCCACTGTTGCTAAATTTGCAGCAGGACTTGGCCAATCAGTTCCATTCATAGAAGCAGGCTTCCAAATACCCCGTGTCACTTCAGCTGAAAAGTAACTTGTAATTGTTGCCAAAGATGCAGGAAGAAAGTCAGCTAGATGCTTAAGACCTGAGATGGAGAAAGTGCAGCACTCAATATAATAACTCATAGAACTCATCGGAAAAAAAAACAAAAAAATAATACATCAGCTATGAAATAAGTTCAAGTGTGTCATGTGAATTTTCCTCCTCTTTCTATCTTCTTTCACTGTGTTGCATGTGTGTGCATGGTGAATAGATAGGGTCTACCAAGTGGTGGTAATGTGAAGAAAGGGGATAATATATCTCACATCAAAACTCCTCTCTCATTAAAAGGAAGTTAAAAGACTTGACTCTTTTCTTTGTTGTTTGCTCTTTATGGTCGGGTGGGGGTGTTAGCATTCAGGCATTGTACGATGTGCCTTGTAGGCTGTAGCTCTGACAACTGGCTTAAGTGTTCCATTTGTGTGGGTGTTCTAGTATATACCATTTTTAGATGTGTACCTATCAAGCATAACGACTGTTCTTGAAGTCTAACTGTAAACATTATGTCAAATGACTAACCTGTGGCTAGTTCACGCGGTGACAAGGTCCCATGAGCACATGCCGTGAGAGCAGCGTTAAGCACAAAAGGAACGGCTTCCAAAATATCCCAAGCAGGCAGCTTAAGATGAGGAGATATCTCTTCATTTCCAGACCCAGATGAGTTACTACCACTTGAAGTTGGAGGTATAAGGGACTGACCAGCACTATTTATTTTTCGGAACATGAAGTTCAGCAGTGCTTCAACTATCTGATGAACAGGAGTTCCAGGGACGAGACCTGAGAGAGGTGACGCAATACATGCTTGATGTTGCCGGTACCAACATTTTAGTTTAGGAAAAGAATCCATAAATATGGGTTCTCTAGGTAACTGACTGAGAACTCTAGACAATTGCTTGCTTTTGCTTTGATCTTCCAGCAAATCTTCAGAGAATACCAACTGGGAGTTGCGAACCAGCAATAGATATTCAGGAGTTAGATGGGATCCCACAGGAACATCTCTCGTGACATGCTCAAGCGGTGGCTGATCAAACCTCCACAATGTCAATAGAAGTGTGAATGCATTTGAGAAAACGGCATGTGAAGTAATTTCTTCCGACATTAGAGTCCACGACACATTGGGTGGACATGAACCGAAGGCTTCACAAATTGGCATCAATGCACCAACAAGCTGTGGAACCTGAACGAAATTTAAGTACAACATCAGCACATCGATTGGTTTCTCCATCTGTATCTTAAGCCCAGTTGCTACTCAGTGGTACTTTTTTTCAAAACCTATTGTCGACAGAATTTAGTGCTTCAAATCATTGTTCAGGTATCAATTGCCTATAAAACTAGCAAAAGTACATTAAAGAGGCAACCATCAAAATTTGACAGGAAGACACTTCTAACAACCATTTCTGGCCCAGAATCAATAAGATATATGAAATGCCAGCAATATAAATCTCCAGGGCCCCCGGCTTCGGTGTTGGTGTAGTTTCAAACATGTTGTATAGGTCTTCCATACATAGATTTCAACATGTAGAACAGGAAGTAACTAATGGTTATGTTTCAATTCATTAGTTAAACCAACAATGAACGTTGAAATGTTCCACAGATTAATCCATTAGTGAACCAACAATAAATGTTGAAATGGTGCACAGAGGACAAATTACTTCTGCACATCTGTCAATCGGAGAGATCAGTAGTGCAACTATATGCCAGTATCTGATTTGTGCCAAAGTGATCGTCACCGACACTAACATATGAATGGCAGAAAACATAATTCAGAACAAGAAAAGCACAGCTGAAGAATTACCTACCAATCCATGCAAAGAAAGTATCTGGATACAGTCGACAGATGATATACCAACAACAAGAACATTCAGAAATGGAGCATAGCTAATCAAATGGCTATCACTCCCAGAATAATCAGAAGGAACACAAGGTGAAAGCAGCCTAGTGATAAATAGAACCGTATGTTCCTGCAAGAATGTAGATGAAAATACAGTGAAATGGGTGTGAAAGACAAGAAATTGAACATACAAGATATACCAGTTCTGAACTTGAATGACTTTAGAACACCAGTTTTCTGAACAGGGTGCCTTCATCTGAATTTATTTGCAAAGTACAACCAAATATACTATAATATATGAAAAATGATCTCATCCCTCAAGGGAGTATATTGTGTAGTTTTCAGATCCAAGATCCAAAAAATTTCAGCAGTCCTGATTGCAGTGAGAGCTTCTCAAAAAAAAAAAACTATTTTTTCTCAACATCTAAAAGGAGGGTTCCTTCAGAAACAGATAGCACTTCATCTCAATAGAAAAAGTTGCTTTATTCTCTTCTTAATCTTCATCATCTACCATTCACTTCTAACAGCAAATACTTAATCGCAGCTACTCCCTTCTTCTATATCTCTATTAAAAACTCTTGTGAGCACTGAGCAGTGTCATTAAAGGCGCACTTAAACGCGTTGAGCGCTTCGCCTTGCTTAATATGCGCTTCAGTATCATCATCAAGGCTTTAAGACATACTAGTCTTGGTATATATATATATGTGTGTGTGTGTTTTCTCCATTTGTTTCATATCTCAATAAAGCCCACACTTCATTTGTGCTTAAAGCCCCAACGAACCTTAGAGCTTTTTTGCCTTTCTCAACTTTTTTTTTGGATAAGGTAAGTGATATTAATAACAGCATCAAGAAGGATGCAAATAATACAAGATATGGCATTTGAGCTTACAAAAAGAACTCTGGCTTTGCACTTCTCATTTTTAATAACACTGCTTGTGAGCCACTAGAAGTGAGCAGCCTGCTTTATCTAATTCAGCTCTTGTAGAGAATACAAGGTATACACTCTCCCAGTCACACAAACACCCGACCCACCAGAGACGATATGGAGATCAATACCTTCATTCAGCCTCTTCATTGTCATTTACAAGATTAGTGATGGCGGACAGGTGAGTGTTCTTCTGATCCAACCATGTTAAAATCTTTCCTTAATTTAACCTTATCAGGGGGTTGTGGATCCAACCCATTTGGCAATTGGCAGTGCTTCTCAGCCTTGTTTTCTAATTACATTATTCATTTAACTATAGCTGTTGTTCTTTTTTATTCATTTAATCAAGGTTGTTCTTTCCTCTGTGCAATTATCATTTGTTTGTGAGGACACTTGTGCTAAGGTCATGAAATTTTTCCTCCTTGTCATGGCTTTATGGGAGGGTAGGAAAAGGGAAACAAGAAAACAAGGTTTACTAGAAAAAAATCAAGCAAAAATGCAGGCTCTCAAAGAGGTTTCCCGGAGCTGAAGATAGTGGCTTTATTGCTACTATAGTACAAAATACTAGTTCAATATCAGGGAGATCACAAGTGTTACCTGTATATTCCAACCACGTGCAAGAGAAGCCCCACAGAGAATAGTAGCGGCAGAAATCTTGTCTTCAGCTGGACCATTGACAGCAATCTCATATATTTTCTCTATTTCTGCTAAGCTTAGATCAAATCCATGAGCTTAAATTCAGTTGTCATACAATATAAATTTCAAGAAAGAGAATTTGATATGACCAGGCTTCAAAAGAGAAGGATATTCAACTGAAAACCAGGCTGTAGCTAAGAGAAACAAGGGAAAATAATTCTACTTAATGATATGACTGCAATTCCCGATATATGACCACCGACATGCATACTCTAAGCAATTTAGATTGATAAAACAGAAATCCAACTGGTTGATCTATCCTTAAATCTGCTCCAAAGCCCCAGAAGATCCAGTGTCAAGATCATAGCCACAGGGAATATTTGATGTTAAAGGTCAGCTTCTCTTTCAATCGGAGTGCACCAAACGTGAATACTAATACTTACCATCTGCAGATGTTTTCTTAAGTAAAAGTTATAAACCCATAATTTTCTAATTATAAACTGTTTTTAATTTTTATGACACATTCTTTAACTCTGAATATGTTTGAGAACTCCAAATACGACCTTAAAAGAAACCATAAACCAGTGGCATGGGATATAATTACTGCTTAAATCTATAGACTCTTTTTAAGAATCACACTATTTTCCAGCTACAAACCGATTTTATATCATTAGCTCCGATATGTAGGAAAACTCCTAATTTGAAATCAAAAACCGCCACTGGGGAACAACCACTACTGCATGGACCAACTAACCTTGGCAGATGATGGGATGAAGTGAGCAACCCAGAAATAAAGAACTTTTTTATAGTCAACTTCTATACCTTGAAGCGGGTGTTGAAACCAATACACTGACCATTGGAGGAGTGAGGGGAGACCCCTTCATCAATGATGACCAGCTAGGCGATGGGGCTGACATGTTACGAGGCACTTGATTGCATTGACCTTTTACGTATCCCGGCCATAAATAAGCAGATGTATCCAAAATGTTTCTAGCAATGCAAGCCTCAACAATAAGGTGCCACAAGCTCCCAGCTAGAAATAATTACAGATGATTAGCATACACTACCAGTATAACATACTTATGCATATAAGAGTAAAATAATAGATGCATTAGATTGGTTAGGAGTTTCCAACATATAGTCTAAAAGCAATCTGCCCAAAAAATTAAAGGAAAAATATTTAAAAAGTAAAACAAAGGTGACGCTGAAGGACGGAGGAATATATGAGGGAGGTAAAAATATTCTCAAAAAGGTCACCAACCACATGGATGGGGTTGTGGGAATAAAGAGGAAGCAAATTCTAGAACTTGGTCAAATTGAAAAGAATACAAGATGGGAACAAGGCAGCGAGTGACACAAGGCTGACACAACACAAGCCTCTCTTGAAATCTACTGGACTCACCACAATTAACAGGCATGTCATTCAATCTCATCCCATCAAAATACTCACTTCCCCCACTTATCCCTGAGAGGAACATCATTGCTTTCAAAGCAGCTTGGTTTGCCAAGGGAATTGCAGGCAGTGGTGGGGTCAACAAGCCTTCATAATCATGCAATTGCTGTAAGCTAGAAACCAAGGCCTGACGATGTTTTCCTGTGGCCTCTGTTCTTTGATCACTAGTGCTGCTATCATTTTCCTCTTCTTTAATAATGTTGGTAATTGCTAGCGGTGTAATAGACAACAATAAGCATAAGCACGTATCAAGACGAGGTACTGGTCCCTCACTCGGATCCCTTTCCTATATTAACCAAAAACAGTATTAGAATATTTTCAATATCGAAATGAAGCTTATATTAAATTTGACCAGCTCAAATACCGAACTGTAGTTTCAATTCTGAACGTAGTTTCATTTAACCTTCTACACAAAGGAATGAAATTCTAGGGAAAGAAGGAAACCCTATAGTTAATGCTTAACTATTAAATTAGTTTAGTTTGGTTTACAGGACTTTGAAACTTGCATGCACTTATGAGCAAAATTACGTAACAAAAGAAGACTTAGAGATGAAGATGGAAAATGGCAGGATGGATCGGAAGCGTAGTTTTTCTGCCATCTAGCAACCTGGATAAAGCTGATGAAAGAAGGGACATATTCATTGATTCTTACTCTATTAACAAGCCTTAGTGCTGAAATCCACAACCCAAAAAATGTGTTCTTCCACGATGTACAGTTAACTGCCCGCAGAGCCTTCACCAGACCTGCACAATAACTCCAGTTTAGCAAACAGAACAGAGTATATTCAATATTGAATTAGACCATTGACTACAGTATTTACCAGTAAGGGTGTCAGCAGCACTTGTAGCTGCCACTTTTGATCCATCCATCGTATCTTCAAGAAAGAGATCAATCGGTAGCCAGAGAACTGATGTACTAGCATCATCACACCGACTAGCAGAAAGTGCAAATGATCCAGAAGCCATAACAGCATGAAGAAATTTCCGTGAGCTTGTTTTGCATTCTCTGGAGAGGACTCCACGGCTTTTGGATATCAACAGTACCAAAGCCTCCGGAGAAATTTTCTTAGAGTTTCTTAAAGCTGACGAATTTGACACTAGAAGGTGTAAGTGCTGCATGAAAGAATCCCAATGTGTGGGCCTAGAGAAAGAAAAAAAATATGCATGTTTAGCTATCAATAATATCTCTTAGACTAGCATACTGAGCATTTTGTTAAGCACTACTTCTCTCATAGCTCAACACAACTGTGAGAAACAAGGCATTAGTAATAGACATGTTGATATTTGATACAGCACACAACTTATTGAAGAAAGATGTCAGCTTCTCATCTTACATGTTCCTACGTGCCAAGTAAAGAATCATGGATGTCAGTTTGTCTCCAAAGAGTTCGCCAATTATTTCAATAGCCTGTACAGTGTTCATTCTACATAAACCTTCACGATGTTCAACTCTTTTCCCAGCAAAGCCATCACGGTTGCTGATTTCCATATCTTGAGTTGCAACTGTCCACCTAGACTTCTTTTCAGCAGTCAGTTCCAGCAGCCCCTCATCATCAAGTGAGGCATCAAGTAACTGACATACAACTGTGAAAACATATTCAATCACATGCATTCCACTTTCAGATCCCTGGAGTTCAAATATCTGGGAAAGATGAAGAGTATCATTTATCGATTCCATAATCCTGCAATAACACCTCCAGACATGTTAATTCTTCTACTGAAATTCATCCACAAAAACTAAACTAGCTCAAAACAAAAATTAATTAGGGAAATTTGAATCAGTCATGAATATTAGTATTGGTTTTCATCCATATGGACATCTGTTTACCTCCCAGGAAATATAGGATGACAAACATTCATCAGACAGTACAATGAAAAAATTATCTCCAAGAAATTTCACTTCAGATAGCATTTGCACAACAGATTGAGGCATAAATTTACAGGACCTCACACTCTGAATGAAAAATAGAAGATATTGAAAACCAGAAAAGAAACGAATGAACCTCCATTGACAAAAAGAGACAATTGGAAAAAGAGTTATGCCAAATTAATACTTCCATAGCAAAAAAGGTAATACTCTGGGACACATCATACTATGTTGTAACAGTTTGAAGACTCAATGAGTGTCCAAGGAAATTATTAAACAGTGAAGACATGAGCCACTATGTACAAAGTAATTCAAACTGTTATGAACACCTTAGCAGAAGAGGTCCAGTGTCACGACCCATTTAAGGATTGTGACTGGCGCTATGGGGGAGAATCCCAAACAACCCTTGACAGAAATCTACACAAAATCGGGCAAAATTTCCCTTGTTTTTGGGCCTATTCAATTTTTCCGTCTTAATATCATCAATACAACTAACCAACACCACCAAAGTAGTACACAATATCCATTAACAATCTATTAGCCACACTATAATACTAATCCATCTCCAAATACGGAAAAAAATTTAATACCAGTCACATGTCTATAAAAATATAAGAATACACGACTCAAGTAAAAGAAATGACTATTGAGCGACTCTAAGAGTTCAAAGAAAGATCCATAACAAATAGATAATTTTGTTGCCTACACGAACAAGTGTGGGGCTCACCATGGAATTTTGACTTGCTAGCTCTAGTTAATGAAATCCTCGTCAGCGTTACCCGTGTTATTTGTAAAAATATTAGTGGGGACTGAGACGCTAGCACAGTGAGTAATAACATTTAACCACAACCTTCTTAATGAGGGACAAGCCAGAAAATATGCTGCTGGTGTGATAATCAAAATCATGAAATAAATGCCTTTTCAGAAAACTGTAAAGATAACCAATCTTGTTTGTGTCATGTAACAAACGTTTCAATTTAACCATTTAGAAATAAACTCAGTACATACTTTCATATCAAATCTTATATTTGGGAGGTTTCCAAGAATGAATCAGGTAATCAGTGTGACCTTTTTATTGGACAAGGGTAACTTAATCAGTGTGACTTTCTTTTTTAAGAAGTAACCAATAACAGTGAACTCTTCATAAAGGAGTCAAATATTCATATCGGTAGATCCCTAGTTAGACCCTCAGCTTGATGGTTTGAACGGCTCGGATTTACATGACGAACCTAGACAAGTCCAAAGACTTTAGGCAAGGTTAAGCTCAAGCTAAGGCATGTAAGGCAAGACATGGCTAAGGCATGTAAGGCAAACCGTGGCTAAGGCATGACAAAGGTTGGGCAAGCTAAAGCAAGGCTGTGATCGTGGCTAAACAAGTTTGACGGCTAAGTGTTGGGCAAGGGCGATGACTCAGGAAACTGGACCACAATGGCAAGCTGGATGAGGCAGGAGCTGCGCACAGGGCAGGCACATGGGTAGGTGCGAGTTGGGGCAGCCAGAAAGAATTTGGCGCCAGATTTGAAAGTTGCCCATGTGCGTATCACACATGCATGGGAAGTTTCTAGCCATTGGGCCTTTGTAGATAAGACTTGCTTATTTGAAATTCGAATTGGCCTATGTCAACTGAATTAATTAGACATGTGACTCGGTGTTGTGACATAACACAAACAAGATTGGTTATTTTTACAGTTTCTGAAAAGGCATCCACAGTCAGCACTCAGCAGCCAGGTTATGTGTTTCCAGGAGAACGAAATTTTAAGGCTTAGCATAAGAATACGCAAATCTCCAACAGTGATCTCGTTTGGCAGCCTGGATAAGGAGTACGTGAAGAGTGGAGAAGGATTTGGAAGAAGCAAGACCTAGTATAAATATGAAGTAGCAGTAGAAATATAGTATGCTGATTTTTTCTTTTACTGTTCCATCAATTCTATATTTCCTTTGTTATCCAGTTGAGTAATGAAATCCAATCCATAGTTCATTTCCGTTTTACTGTGTTGAGTTGGAATAGTAAAACATTACACAAACTACATTTTTTTATTTTTTTGGGACATTATATAGCACTTGATAGTAGGACCAAGATGAACCATGAAGTCTCGGTACCAACGAAGGCTTTTATAGAACATCAAACCATCATCCTAGAAATAAATAATATAGTCTAAAGCACCTAAAAACAGGGGGAAAAAGTTCTTATGGATCAAACTAAAGAGAATACAAGAAAATGACTTGAAATAGGAGAATGGAACGTGCTTTTGATAATTTGTACCATTAGTTAGAAATGGTAATGAAAAAGCACATGGACACAAACTATCAGTTCCTCTTATCCCCCTTCTTTTAATGTTCCACTGATTTTCTATATTTTGTAATCTAGTTGAAGTGATATCCAATCTATCAGTTCATTTCCATTCTTGTGTTGAGTTGAAACAGTAACATAACACAAACTATATTTTTTTAGTTTTTTTTGCCATTATATAGCACTTGATAGTAGGACTGATATGAACCATGAAGCTTCAGTACCAAAGAAGGCTTTTTCAAAACATAAAACCACTACCACCACCAAAAATAACGATAACAACATACCCAGAGTAGTCCCACAAGTGGGGTTTGGAAAGGGTAGTGTGTGCGCAAATCTTGTCCCTACCTTGAGAGGTAGAAGAACATCAAACTACCGATCCTAGAAAAATATAGTTTAAAGCACCCAACAGAAGAACAAAAAAACAAGTTCTTATGGATCAAACTAAAAGAATGCAAGAAAATGACTTGAAATAGGAGAATGAAACTTACTTTTGATAATGTGGACCATTAATTAGAGATGGTAATGAAAAAGCATATCTTTTTAGAAGTTCCATATACAGCCTGTATGCCATCGGATAGCTCCTTCGAGCAGGAATTACTCTGCAATACACAAGGAAATAAAGTCAAAATAATAAAATAAATTCAATCACTAAATCATTTATTATGCCTCAAATTCCCCACTATCCATTCTGTTCTATTCAACTCCATTTCAAATTGGTAATCAACGTTAGACCTTTTTTTATGCCAAACATCAACCTAATGCAACTCTCCTCGAATTCCATTCTGTTAGTAAAAAGCACAATATTGAAAAATTGAAGGGAAAGAAAATGACGTAGGTGTGTAAATAATATGACGAAATTGTTAGTTACACATTTAAATTATGCAATGGTCATGTTAGCCGCCATGAAAAAATTTCACTTTTTTCTGGAGTTGAAAACAAAAACTACTTTTTTTCAAATTTCACAATGAAACATGGCCAAACATCCACTAACTTTTCCATATTATTTACACTCCTACACTATGTGAGGATCATATTAACCCCCTGAACTTTGACTCAAATCCCCCATCAGTTCGGCCCTATTCAACTCCATTTTCAAATTGCTGATCAAATGCCAACCATCAACCTAATCCAATTCTCTTCTTTTTTTTATATTCGGGCCAATATCACAAGGAAATAAAGTCAATACAACAAAATAGGCTAAATGAATAAATCAATTACTTATGCCTCAAATCCCCCAATATTCATTCTGCTCTACTCAACTCCATTTCAAATTGGTGATCAAAGTTGGACTTTTTTTATGCCAGCCACCAACCTAATGCAATTCTCCTTCTCTTCTCCTTTTTTTCAGATCCATTCATGTTTGGCCATAAAACTCTGAAATTCAACTTGAAATTGAATAGCAGAAAATTTTATGAATGTGATAAACAACAAAAAAGGTAGTTTTACTTTTTTCCACTCCAAATTACTCACAAAGAGTAAAAAGTAACTCCAATTTGTACTCATGGCCAAACACAATAACATAGCCAACCAAATGTCAAACATCAACCTAATGCAATTCTCCTTTCAATCAATTGGGGATGAAATCAATTTTGTAAACTAAAAGCACAAAATTTGAAACATTGAAGGGAAAGAAAATGACCTTGTAGAGAGAAGGGCGAGAACGAACAAAGGAGGGACAATTCTAAACACCAAAGCTTTCTCTAGAAGCTTCCAAGCATTAGGAACATTATTGGACCAACAAATATGAGATACGAGCAGTTCGGCAACGTCGGTCGACGGCATAGAGATGCCGGCGGAGTTAAGACTGGATGAAAGCTCCATGGCCCATACCAATGGATCGGTATTTCTTTCCTGAGCCAATTTCGTCAGCTCCGTCACTCTGTCCCATTGGCTCGAATGTACGGTTACCGTTTCCATGGATTCGCCGGTCGGAAAATGGATTCCGGCGGGTTACGCCGGCAATTATGTCGATTGAGTATGTTGGCTTGCTGGAAACAGAGTCCCGTGTATAAGTATTTAGGGTAAAAAAACTTACTCCAAATAAATTTAAAACGCAATTTTTAATCAAAAGTTTTGAACTAAAATTTTTAAAAAAAATAGAAAAAATAATATATATATGATAGGTCAAATTAGCGTGTAAAAATAAATGTTGATCGATCAAAAATTCACAAGCTTAAAAACTTATAAATGATTGAAATAAGAATATTGAAATGAATTTGTAGCTATATTCAAGAATAAGATAAGAATGGTCATTTATGTGAGAAATGTTGAATTGAAATAGTTTTGACATACGAAAAGATTATGCACGAATATTATAGTGAGAAGGCATGTGCGATTGACTATAGTAAAAATTAGGTCAGAAAAACGTAGATTGTGATTAGATAAGACATGAGTCACTTGCAATTGAACGAGCAAATAATAAAAAATATCTTGAGATCAAGAATTATAATAAAAAGTTAGAAGATATTAAATATTTTCTAGCATTCACTTATGAGTATAAGTTTTTTTTTTAATTCAATTATTGTAGTATTTGTTACTATATAGTTTTTAGCATACTTTTTTGTCATTGTTTTGTTTTAAGAAAAAGTCTCAAATATGTCATCAGTTAAAAGTTTGGCTCATTTATGTCATTATAGTTGAAGAAAAAATTTATTCATGCTATTACTTTTTATCGGTGATTTTGCAAAATCATTTTTGACACGTAATTAATTATAATTTAGCCACAACATTAATTTTTTTAATTAAAAAAATCATAATTCTGAAGAAAAAAATTGAATTAATTACAAGTGGATACATGAAGGTTCAATTAAATTATACGAAAAGAAAGGATAATAAATTTAAGTTAGATAAAAAAAGATAGTAGCTACAATAAATTGACTGTTTGACATAAAATTTATTAATTTATAATGAGTCCTTAAAATACATAGTATATTAATAACAGTAAATTCAAAATTTAAAATTTACGAGTTTCAAATTTAAGTCATTTCAAACTAATAATTTGTGTAGATTTGAGAAAAATAATATTTGAATCAACGCCAGTATTTCAATTGTACTCATAAGCTAACTCTAGTTCCGTCTTAATTTTTAATAAATGTATCTTAATTTATGCGTATGTCCTATGCAAAACTTTTGACCTTTAATAAATTAAGCATATATTAAAATTAAGATATGCAACTACAACTTTGACTTATGATAATTAAGTACAAGTAATAATGTTAGTAGTAGTTTTTAAAATATTTCAGTTGCACTTTTAATTCCACAAATTAAACCTCAAGTTTAGATAATAAAAAGCAAATTTTGAAGGAAAATAAAAAAATAATTTATTGCATAAAGCATCTTATATTAGTATATTTGGAATAGAATTGTTAAAACGAAATTTTATTTATATGCTTATTTGATTAGTCAGTTCTTGAAAATACCTGTTAAACAAAAAAACAATTAGCATAAGAGAAGTTCATGTAGACAAATCGTTAAATAAATAGTTCGTTATACCTAATCCAAGTAAATATTTTGGATGAATAACATAACTATACATATGAAATTAAATATCTTTAAGATTTTAACAAATTGTACATTCTAAATTTATAATTCTAAAAGTGCAATCAATGTAGATAATTCAATGCATTTGAATATGGTTGTAGCCATAGGGCCATCTAGTGCATTATTATTGGAAGAAGTTGTTATAGCCATGGCCATAAATGTGTGATTATAAATTTAAAAAAATGAAAAAAAAAGTTACTTTATGTTATTGGCATATATACTATGAGTTCAATAATAAAACTTTCAACAAACAATAGATTCTGAACTCGTCATTTTAAAAGTTTAACGAGTCCAATACTATGAACTTAAAATGACATTCATATCTGCTTCCCTATCACATTATACTACACCAGTTCATAGGTTCTTCTCTGATGACATGATCCGTCGATAGAGATCGATTCAGGTACGAAGACGACTCGTAGCCAACATAAGGAGAAGAGTTGTGGTAGCTTGAACCATGATAAGGTTGATCAACCATGGCTCCTCCTCTAGTATGATAGTAAGAACTTGGCTCATCCAATGCATAATTGTAACCATAAGGTCCATCCAGTGAATTATATTTATTATTATTATAACCATGTCCAATATGGCCATAATTATTGTGTCCATATTTATTTCTTGGATTATTAATAATAGAAGGATGCTTCAATTTCACATTAATTAATTCTGCATGTTGACCTGACTTTAATAATGCTAATAACAACCTATTTGGATCCACCTCTCCACAAACATTTGCTATTCCTTTTTCTGCATCTATTGTCAATGCATACACTCCTATACACAACAACATATCGAATTCAAAATCAAGAGTCAGTTAATATCAAATATTTATTCTAATAAGTAAAAAGTTAGAGCTCGTTTGAATTGGCTTTTTTTAAAAAAAAGTAGTTATTAAATTAAAAATAAAAAGTCAAACTGAAATAACTTTTAAGCTAAAAAATAAAAAGTAAGGAGAGACTCTACTTTTTAGTTTTTGACTTATTTTAAGTTTTTTTTTTATATATTTGTCAAACACTTCCAGAAATTAAAAATGGACTTAAAAGTAAGTTTGATCGACTTTTAAGTCAATCCAGATGAGCTCTTAGTTATGCATGAATAAAAGTCACGCATGTCAGAAAAAGTACTCCCTCCGTCCACAATTAATTGTCATGGTTTTCTTTTTTAGAGTATATTATAAGAATTTTGACCAACATTTTGTGATGTATATATTCATCATATTGATATGCAAAAAAAACTGCAATTTATATTATTTTTTATATAGTTTTTGAATATCTAATTTTTTTTAAAAATATCGAATTAATATAATCTAATATAACATTAAAATTTAATCAAATTGATTTTCGAAAAATACAATATGACAAATAAAAATAAACACAAAAAGTATATGCATGCGCCTCAAAACCTATCAACTCCAATTTTTTTATGTCAAACTTATTAACGAAGAATTTAAGTTATATACACTAATTACCTCGTACAGAGTGCAACACTTCCATCATCTTCATTTTGCAGGAATCACAATGGATGTTCACTTTCAAATTGCAACTCTACAACACCAAAATAAACAATTGAACAGAGTTCGATCAAACTTTTAAAATTCGCTTATTTTTAAAAATATTTCATGAAATAAATTTTTGAAAAGGTAATATTATATCATATAGTCAAATATATGAGAAAAATAAATAAAAAGGTTTTTTCTCTTACCACGTCTGCAATGGGCTCCATTGAAATTAATTATTGGTGTCTAAACAACTGTTTTAACAAATTAATAAAAAATCAGTGAGCAGATATATATATATACAATACTATGTAATTATGAAAATGTTTTTACAATTATTTTACCACTAAAAAGAATAACTAATGACAGAACTAGTGTAAAAAATTTTAAGTTCTATAAAATTCAATAGTTTCGATCAGATCGATTGAATATATACAAATCATTACCAATTTAAAGCTTAAGAATAATTTCGAACCTGTAAATTTTAATTTTTTACTCTGCATCTGTACAAGAATCGAAGGAATATTCGAACATAGGTATGAGAAAACTAACCTTAGAATATAATGAAATTGCAAAATGGAAGATTTTATGATTAAGAGGAGTGATGATAAGGTTTTTAATAATGAGATTATGCAAACGATGTAAATAATTTCCAAGATTTTATTTATGGCTAAAAATGGTAAAATAAAGATTTGTTCCTTTTGAATTTGTTTTGAGAATGGAAACTAATAAATGTAGAGATTAAAACAAGAAATCAAATATCTTATCAATATACATTTAAGTATATTATTTTTCAAATTTGTTACTTGAACAGTATTTTGACTAGGGGAACAAAAAAGTCGCAACAAATCCAATGTGAAATTATGATTATTTACACCGACAATATAAAGAATTTTATGTTATGAGATTATTTTTCAGAAAAATAACTACAAATATTAGCCTATAATAAGTTTAACGATTTAATTTACCATATTGAAAAAGAGTCTTAAGTTGCGTATAAATTTCTACACTATTTAGCATGTTTGATATGATAACATAAAGATCCTTTATATTATCGATATATATCACTCATACCTATCAAAAAATCGAATATAATCAACAACCGTTCAATTTTCAATATTGGGACGACTAGCACATCTAAAAGATTTAAAAATCCAAGGGTATGGTCTAGACACCTTAGCCATCAAAAGCTAAGAACGGTCTTTATAGATAAAGTAATTTCATACATATACAAGATAAATTAATCGAAGTGCACGTACCAAATGATAAGGTTGAAGATGATACTATCTAAGACCAAATGGAGAAATCACCAACACTAATTCATCACATCATATATACAACACCTTGAATAACAAAAGCAAAATAAACTCCTTTAAGAAATTAGAGCAGAGTTTCAAATAAATGCAAAGAACATATATTATTAGTAATACCAAAAAAAAAAAAAGATTTATAGGCACAATTAACAAGACTTGGATTTCTTTTGACACTTGCATAAAAAAAGATATTTGCATCAGCAATTATCAAGTCTTGTATTTCCACAATGAACAAATTAAAGTCATTCCTATTATCATCAACCTGCCTAGAGAGAAAACCATAGTGAACCTAAAATCACCTAAATTATGAAGCCTCAGTTTATTACTTTCGAAACAACGCCCGCGCCAACTGTTCTACCACCTTCTCGCAAAGCAAATCTTTGTCCTGCAAATTTTTACATAATATGGCATCGAAACAATTATATCCGTTCTACGATAAATAAACACACATAAACTGAGTATCATGTCTAAAATATAAATTCACTTGACTGGATAACACAGTCTGCATGATAGTGAACACCTATTTCATTCTTTTCAAATGCAAAGACAACATAAATAGTAGGTGATTTCTTTCCATCTTGTCCAAGCCTAGGTGGGAAAAATTACCCGGTATATACACTAGCAATAAGTAGCAAGTACTCCGTGGAATTAGTTGAGAAGTGTACAAGCCCACAGTTATAAATAAAAAAAATATTTGGATTTACTAGCCAAAAGAATCTCTTTCCTGACCATCACAAGTGTCAGAGAAATTTCATGACTGATCAAAGTTATTCAATAATCAAAATCATCAGCCGCATTGAGTTATCTAGCATAGTAATAGGCCAGTGAGATGATATCATGTTAATCAAGACGTAATAGCGGGCATTACGGGGACAAGGTGTGTGATGGCCATGAATCTAATTAATTTCAGAATAAGATTGACCATCACATCAGTAGTGAGACCGTGACAATCATTAAAAGCAAATCCCTCGTAAGAGTGACACCACCATCAGCCACCCGAAGCGAGGTGATTTGTAAAATTTATCTTCTGCCACTAGAACGAATTCTTTAATGATAATGAACATTTTGAATATATCATTGTCCATCTTCAAGGGAGTAAAATAAGAATCAGAAAATTTTACAAGAATATTGCTTCCATATAAAACCAAAAGCCTGAATAATTTACTCACCTGCATCAAGGGGAACCGGGGACATCAGCTCAAAAGTAGCAGTAACATTATCCCCAGGCATAACCATCTTGACATTTTCAGGCAGCTCCACTTTGCCGGTGATGTCAGCAGTCCTCATGTAAAACTGAGGCATGTAATTTGAGAAGAAGGCAGTGTGTCGACCACCTTCATCCTTTGTAAGTACATATATCTCTGCTTCAAATTTCTTGCATGTTTTCACACTTCCAGGCTTTGCAATCACCTATAAAACAAAAGGCCTATAAATGTTTGCAAGATATGTACGTAAAGAAAATTATTTTCTTAAGATTTCAGACTCCAATTTCATCATGAATTACAGTACATGCCTGATACAATCACCAGATATTAAATAGAACTAGATTACTCCTATTTTCTGTCATTAAGGTGGGAAATCGAACCAAGAATTCTCTTTTTTAGGCTGATGATAGAGGGGTGCACCTAACATTGCAAAAAGAAACCTGATTCCTAATTGCTTTTAATCTATTATTAAATTTCAGACAATAGAGATACAACATGAATAGAACAATAGTAGAGCAAACAATAAATGGAAAATAAAGATGAAGACAGGTAAGAAGTTCTACGAAGGAAGTCACAGCAGCTTGCCACAAACTGGCCACAAAATGTTCAACTAGTTGTAACAGAATTTTAAACGTACCATTCCTCGCGTAATGTCGTCTCGTTTCAAGCCACGAAGAAGAAGGCCAACATTATCACCGGCCTAATTAAAAATATTGAGGGGGGAACGATCAGTTAATGCTGTAAGAAACTCTTACAAAAGTGATTAAGATTAGGTTAGATTTTTACTTGTCCATGATCCAAGATCTTCTTGAACATTTCAACACCAGTAACTGTAGATTTCAAAGTGCCCTATAAAAGAATATTGATATTAGGAGCATGTGTTACAAATAGCAGAATTACATACTTTTATCAAGTTCCAGACATTTAAACAAAGGAATCAGAGCTGTTAAAACTTCAAAGCCAGCTTAGATTGTCATTTGGATCAAGCATCGTAATCATCAGAAAAATATATAAACTCAGGCCTCAGCCAAAGCTTATGAATAGAACAGGTCGTCAAACCTGACAATTATATAATACAGCCATCTAACCATTTGCTTTTACTTTTAACAGATAAGATTATCTAGAATTCTATCCAGTAGCCCATAATGCCAATTAAGATAAAAGCAAAAGTTACTTGCTTATTAATCAGGTGATGACATCATGTTATTGTTGTTCTCAATTGTTTCAATCGAAACAGGGAGAACAAAAAGATATAATCCAGATAACTGCACCGGAAATTAATAGTAAAATTATGAAATAACAATTGCCTCCCCAAATGAAGAATAAAAACAAAAGGACTACATGTTACCTGCATCAGTCCTAAAATCTCCACATCTTCTCCAACTTTTATGGTTCCTTGTTCAACACGCCCAGTAGCAACAGTTCCACGTCCCTACGAATAAAGAGGAAATAATCAACAAAAGAATAACGAATAACGAATACCACAGAGTCAAGCAACTAAGAAGCATTGATTTGCTATTTCAATTCAGGTAGACCTTTTTCCTAGTTTTTGCAGCAAAGGATTTGTTTAGGCTTAAAAAACATAAAAAAGAAAAAGTTAGAAACTAGAAAGTGAAATTAAATTTTAAAAGACAGTTCAGAAAAATAACTCTTGAAACTACAAAGTTAAAGAACATCTAAATACCTGAATCGAAAATACATCTTCTATTGGCATTAGGAATGGTTTATCAAGCTGACGCACTGGATCAGGGATATATTCATCTACAGCCTCCATCAACTTCAGAATAGCTTTTTTCCCAATTTCTTCATTTGTACTCTGTAATGCAGAAAGAGCTGAACCACGAACGATAGGGATGTCATCCCCAGGAAATTTGTAGAAACTAAGCAGTTCTGCAAACAGGAAAGCTCTTGTAAGGAAATTTAGCAAAGATATTATTGCAGTTACCAAGACTTTGAAGTGCAACAAAATTCACATGTGTCCGAAAAAGCTGGTTACCTCGGAGTTCCATTTCAACAAGTTCCAGGAGTTCTGGATCATCAACAGCATCAACCTTGTTCAGAAAGCACACAAGTGATGGAACACCGACCTGTGAAATGTAGGCACAGAGTAAAATTAGAATCACGACATAAAGCTTTCAGTTAGTTTACTAGTCTATCCACAAACTGACACATATCCACCTGGCGTGCAAGCAGAATATGCTCCTTTGTTTGTGGCATGGGTCCATCAGGGGCAGATACGACTAGAATACCACCATCCATTTGGGCAGCTCCAGTAATCATATTCTGTGGAAAAAGAATTTATGAGAAAGTGGACAAAATAGGAGTTTGTATTAGGGAAAAAAAGGAACTATTATCTTGTACTGGAGATCAAGGTTTTGACATTGACAAGCATAACATATAATACCAGACAAATTTATCTAAAGAGGTAGTTCAAACTTCAAACAGATACATTACTAGCTGACATGCTTTAACTATCACATACAGTCCCAAAAGACACGTAGTTACTTTTTTTAAAAATGGTAAGGTTGTACATATGAAGCACACAGATTGTCCCAAAAATTACATACAATTAGTTTCTTTACAATTACTGATGGAAACTGAGTAACTCTGCCATCCTATAAACTGCATTAACGTCTTCTAGTCTACACCAAAAACCCAAAAAGGAAATACATTTGTATTTCAGAGTGTAAATATTATCATATCTGCTTTCAGCACACCTTTGCTTTCTCTCCTTCCAAATCACCCACCAAACACCCTCAGAGATGGTCTCCCATATCTTCCTCTTGCACTTCCCTATGCCCTTGCCAGTCCAGCATTGTAGCAGTTGTTTAATGGTTCTTCACATAACCCAACTGAGCTAGAAGAGATTAAGGAACATGGTTTCATAGCAAAGCTGCAGTGCAAATTAAGTGATAAGTTTCATCTTCGCTCTTTTCACACAGCTCGCATCTACTGCGAAGAGTCATCTCTCATTCTCTCTCCATTGTAATTCTGTTGAGAGAGCACATCCTCAACCTCCAAAACATTGTTACGTTTAGCTTCTTAAGAGACAGACTGATTCCATTTTTGACTAATGACTGCTTTTTGGGGATATGGTAAATCCCACATCTCCAGAACCCCTCTTCCCAGGATCCAACAATGAGTTTTTCTTTTTATTAAAAAAGGATTTCTCCTTTTTCCTCTTAGTAACTCGAACTCTTGATCATATAGATAAGAATGGAGGGTGTCTCCTACTAGACCACCCCTCTTCTTGACTAAGGACTAATTAAGCAATAAGCACCCTTTATGTTTTGAACAGCAAAAGTTTTCATTTTGTACTTTTCATATATTTCCAAAACATATAAGTTTTATCTTCAAAAGACTTAAACATCACAGAAATTTATTTCGAAGGTTGGTCAAAGCAATACCTAGAAACAAATAGATAATTGCCTTCGAAATCTGCAAACTATGTTGCTCGGACTCTTCGAAAATGTTGATGGGTGTGTGTCGAATCCTCCAAAAATAGAGTATTTTTGAAGGATCCGACACGGGTGAGGCATCATTTTTGGAGAGTCCGAGCAACTTAGCTGCAAACTAAGAATAACATGCCACATTTAAACAGTAATTGTAATTGTTTATACAAAGTAAGCTTCATGTATGTGCTTTAATGTTAATCACATCAAACCAAACATTTTCAATCAAATATGAAACTATATAGTGAAAAGCATACCAGCAGAGAGTCTATCAGAAAACAACCTCTCTACCCTACAAAGGTAGGAGTAAAGTTTGCGTACATCCTACCCTCCCCAAACCCCACTTACAGGATTACACTAGGTTTGTTGTTGTTATTGAAAAGCATACCAATATCAAAATATAAGTTAATACTTTTTATCTTCTAATGGTAAAGAATGTAACAATACCTCTATTGTGCAAGAACATATAAGAAGGGTTTACCCTATGCTCTACAGCTAGTGCCCAGGAAGGGAGTCAGCAACAACGAAAGGTGCTTCTAAAAATAGGTATTTAGACAAAGAAAATCTTAATATTATACCTTTTGTACTAGTTTGCTACAGCAGATAGAGAAAATGACCACTTTCAATGTATTAACAGATTGGAATCTCTGAGTGTTATCTTTCTGCTCAAACCTTGCAACTTAAATCTTGGGGAACCAATTACAGTTCTCCTTTAATGATATACTGTTATAGGCCATAATCCCCTAAAAAGAAAACGGCCCCGTGATACAGATTAACTGCATACATAATAACAACAACAACAACATACCTAGTGTAATCCCACAAGTGGGGACTAAGTTAACTGCATACACATTGTTTTTTTTCAAGCTTAGATAAGCTTGATCTTAAGCATTCCCTAGGTAGCCGTTAATAAGTATTCCCCATGTAATAAGAACTTTCTTCAATAAGTACTAAACGGGCCTATGTAATAGGCACTTAAAATCATAAAGTACGATGAATGAGATAATAGCATCAAAATAGGTAGGTTATGCATCTTACTTTAACATAATCTGCGTGCCCTGGGCAATCAACATGAGCATAGTGTCTTTTAGCCGTCTCATACTCCACATGGGCCTATGAAGCACCAGTTCCATTGTTAAAAAAAAAAAAAAAAAAAAAAAAAAGGGGGGGGGGGGGGGGAGAGAGTAACACAAATGGTGTAACATCCCCACCGTAGCGATAGTAATTCCTCTCTTTTTCTCTTCAGGGGCTTTATCAATTTCATCAAAAGCAACAGCCTTTGCCTTTCCTTCTTCTGCTAGAACCTAGACAATGCACAGGTTCTTCTTGTGTCACGGCTTGATTAGATAACTGAATGAGGTCACAACGGAGGAAAACAAAATAACCAATACCAAAAATAACCAACCTTACCTTTGTAATTGCAGCTGTGAGAGTAGTTTTTCCATGATCGACATGCCCGATAGTCCCCACGTTAACATGAGGTTTTCTGCAGGAACCCAAAAGATGTTATTAGATGAGAACAAAAATTGGATGGTGAAATTTTCAGTTCAACATTTCCAACTTAGCATAGTCGACTGAAGACAGAAACATGTTCCTATGTAGAACGGAATAGATATCACGGATTCATATAGATGACCCCAGCTACTTCAGGAGTGATTCATGATTTGTTAATTGTTTGATTGACGTGGCATTTCTCCTTGATATTTATATTTCTATCCAACCAGTAAAGAGAAACACGAAAATCTCCATATTTCAGGAACAATATATTCTGCTCTATTCGAATTTCATTTTCAAACAAAAAAAATCCCTTTAAAAGGTGTCTTTTTATAAATGTAATCTGCACAGTGATTCTAAAGTATGAAATATTAATCTTACGTTCGACTGAAAGTAGACATGGATCTTCACCGTGTGTTAGGAAGTGTGAGAGTCAAATTTGCATTTCAGCTTTTCATTAAGTGAGCACTGAATGGAGAATAAGCAAATTATTAAAATGAGTGCTTGCATGCTCTAATCAATCAATCAACTACACCACAATCTGAAGCAAGCTCACCAATCATCTATATACATTCTGCTCTATTTTGAACTTCATTTTATCCCAACACAATATAGTTTTGCCTTCAAAAAGTGCTAATTTTATAAATGTGTATCATTACAAATCTCTAAACAATTTTCTAAAAAATCAATCTTAGTTTCAACTTTCAAGTGAAGGTAGCCATGGATCTCCCACCATGTGTTAGGAAGTGTGAGTTGCATTTAGCTTTTCATTAAGTGAGAACTGAATGGATCAACAAGAAACTAACTAAAATGAATGCTCCCATACTCTGATCAATCAACTACACCTCAATTCAAAAGCTAGCCAAGGTTGAGCATATCAATCATTTGTATACATTCTGCTCTATTCGGACTTCATTTTCTTCTAACACGACATAATTTTGCCTTCAAAAAGTGGTTTCTATAAATGCCTATCATTACAAATCTTTAAACAATAAAAATTTCATCTTGCCTAGATCAACAATAAGATAATAACAATGAGTGCTCAGATACACTGATCAATCAAACAACTACACCTCAATCCAAATCTAGACAATGTTGGGCATATCAACCACTAACACCACATACTTCCATTTCAATCTAACACAACACAGTTTCGTAAAAAGGCGTCTTTTTTATAAATGCCTATCATAACAAATCCCTAAACAAGAAAATTTCCATCTTACCTGGATCAACAAACAAATTATTAAAATGAGTGCTCGCATACTCTGATCAATCAATCAACTACACCTCAACTAACACAACATTTAGCCTTTAAAACGCCGATTTTCGTAATGCGAATCATTACACTAATATAAAAATCTCTAAAAAAACAAAAATTTCAATCTTACGTTCGAGTGAAGGTAGCCATGGATCTCCTCCACCATGGGTGGTTACAAAATGCGGGAGCTTCATTTGCATTTATGGTTTCGGAGAGCGAGAATTGAGCTGACACCGATCCTCTACAGCATGAAGAGTATAATTGAGGTAAAACTGCAAGCAATCGCTTTGAATTTGAGCTTCTAAAAGCAACTGACGCCATTGAAGAAGACGCAGAAAAAAATGGAAAAAAATGGGAAGTGGAAATGTTTCAGATTTTACAAGGGTTTAGGGTTTAAGCGAGAGAAAAACGACGGCGTATTAGATGACTTCTCAAATGGATATTATGGGTCGGGTTATATTTACGTTTAAAGATTAAGGTCTGATTTTAGTGGTTAAATACGTGAATTGAATATTATAAGGTCTCCGGTTGTACCTGATATATGATGCTAGTTAGAAGTGGAAAGTGTCACGTGAAATTTATTAAGGGACGAGATATTTATCCCGAACATTATGATATATATATGGGAAAATGACGCAGATAAGCAAATTTATACTATTTAATTACTCATCATAGCTGTAGTTTGCTATAATTATCACTCGCGACTAACATTATACATTAATTACGTGGGATGACTTCGAGTTTGTATAATTAGTCATGCTTGTATATGTATAATTCGCCAGAATATACAAATAAATATGTATAAATATACAATTTTTTTAGTCTATATACATATACAATTCATATCTCTCCCACTCTCTTCCCTCTCTCGCTCGCCTCTCTCCTCCCTCTCTCAATATCGCTCGCCTCTCTCCTCCCTCTCCCAATCTCGCTTGCCATTTATACAAATGCATATGTATAATATACAGTTATATACAATTATATACATATACAATTCACCTATCTCCCACTCTCTGCCCTCTCTCACTCGTCTCTCTCCTCCCTCTCTCGAACTCGCTCACCTCTCTCCTCCCTCTACCAGTATCGCTCGCCACTCTCCTCCCTCTCCCAACCTCTCTTGCCGTATATACAATTACATATGTATAATATACAATTATCTAACCAATATACATATACAATTCACCTTTCTCCCACTCTTTTCCCCCTCTCTCTCTCCTCTCTCCTCTCTCTCCCAGTCTCGCTAGCCTCTCTCCTCCAAATAACATATAGCTACAAATTATAATTATCAAACAATAGTTATGGAGAGTAATTAATTATTTTTAAGTGGTTATATGTGAAAGTTTCCATATATATATATATATATATATATATATATATATATATATATATATATATATATCAAAGTTCCATGATGGAGAATGAGATGGATGTGAAATCAAGATCATAAGTGAAATTGTAGCATAAAGTTTGATTAGAAGCTTCTCCACGTATTAAGTTTCTATATAAGTTCATTCAAGATCCAATTTTGAACAAGTACATGTCCTAATATATGAAGAGTTGCGTAGTACATTAACTATCATATTAAATGTTCTTGATTTTAATTTGTAATACATCAAACTTTGTATGAAAACTTAAATTATATTTGAATTGAGTACACGTGAAATCAATTCTGAGATTATCATTTTAGTTGAATTCACAATGCTTGAAAAATTGTAAGTTTGCTTCACTAAATTCGGGATAAATTTAAACATGCACGTCTTTTAAAATTGTAAAAATATTATTAATAGTTGGGAGACCACATATATGATTGAACTTTAGATATATATAATTAAAACTGAAATTATTTTTGCATGAATTTAAAGTACATATGATTGAAGATGTGATTCAGATTCATATAACTAAAATTAAATTATTTTTGAATAAATATAAGATACAAATGATTGAATATGTGATATTTGTATCATATTTCAATCCCTTGTACTATATATATAATAAAATACAATGAAGAGTCATTTTCATATCTAAAATATCGACAAATGAGATTTACTTATTTATTAATTTGGCTAAAGTTGAATGGTCTTTATAGGAGAAAAGTCATATCTAATAATTGGTGTGTGATATAGTTTAAATCAAAAGACTTTTATATGATTAAAAAATTAGAAAAAATATTTTTACTCAATAAATTTAAAATTAGATGATCATCGATAAAATTAGCCCATAATAATAGAAGTAAATTCTTATTAAAACTCCACAACCTCAAATTTAAACTTGTATATTAATGAATTATGAAATAGATAGTTGATATTAGATACATAAAATTCAATATACACCCCTAATCATATAGATTCTCAACTAATAAAGTCAAAATGTAATATGTGCTTATGTAGTTATTAAGCAAAAAAATATCTCGGGTGATTCGGATTATACTTACTTTACGAAAAGGAGAAGCAATGGAATATACTACTCTGGTAGTCAGAATAACGAATTCTCATTCTACATTATAATACCTTTTTCTTTATATAGGAATGTCTTATTTATAATCATATCTTCGAACAAGTCAAGTTTATCGTTAAATATCTCTTCTATTACAAAAATCGTCCAATCATAAAGCTTATAGGAGATGTTTTTACATGCATTCACATCTTCAAAAAAATAATCTTTAAATTAAGATGGAATCTAGAAGAAAGTATAGCCGCTAATTTAAAATTTTTAAAAAAATATAACCGTCTTATCAATAGTTGAAACTCAATTGAAAAATATGCTATATTATAGAATATTATAATCTCTTCTATTAAGATCAACCTCCAAAAAAATAAATATTCTCTATACAACTTTAGGCCACCCCTTAAAGAACCTGATTCCATCTTTTTATTATTATTATCATTATTGTCATCATTATTATTTAGTAATGTGTAGATATAATTTGCATAATTTAACTAATTATGCTTTCACAATAGTAGATATCTCTATCTTTATCCTTAAAAAGTGAAAACATGTTAGAAAGTCACGAATATGATTCCCTTATTGATAGGCCACTAACAAGAATCATCTTAGCGTTTATCCAAACTTTTCGGAAAAAAATTATATTATATGTATAATAAAATTGAACTTATTTTATTTTACTTGTACATTAATTTTTTCATATTTTTAGTTCTCTTATTTATCAATAACTTATAACATATTTAAAATAACAATTTCAAAATTTTGTTTTTTTATAAGGAAAGTCTTGACATAACTGATAAAATTATAGTCATGTGACTTTAGATAACAGATTTGAGTTTGAGTTATGAAAATAACCTCTGATGAAAATGCATGATAAAATTGCATACTATCGATCTCACCGTTTAGTACAATCAAACACCTTCGCATAAATCGAAAATGATAAGATTAATTAATAATTTCTTTGGCATATATTATATACTATGTGGAATATCCAGGGAGTAATTAGTCTTTATTCACAAAGAACATAAGTGTCACATGTTGGTTAATTAGTCTTTATTCACAAAGAACATAATTAATCTCCTCTTATTAATATGCTCTAAACCAAGCTCTTTCTTCTCAACAATAATACTCTCAACTCACAAATTACTAGTAATATTTGCCTAGTGTTTTCTTGAAATTTCAAGAATCAAAATGGCAAAGAACAACAAAGACTCACAATATAAAAAGATTTTCAAGTTAGATAATAGAAAGAAACAAAACCAAAGTTCTGATGAAATAAAAGGGAAATCAAAATCAAACATGGTGCTTATAGAATACAATCATGCTGCAGGAAAAGTTCATCAAAAGCAGGAAATTAAAGGTGATTTTTTGTTAATGTTTTTATCTTTATTCATTCATTTTAATATTGTTAATATATCATGTAGTCTTAGGCTTCGCGATATGATGATAAAGTCTGTGTACACTCTACTCTCTTCAGATTTTATCATTGTTGTATTGTCATCATGCCGTGAGTAGGGTAGATGCAAAGTGTTAATATATAATAAGTTTATCAGAATTTTTATAGTTTTAGTTCAGACTTTATATATGTAAACACTTAATAAGTAAGAATGATCGATTTTGATCCAATAGGTTAAATGACATGTCTAGAATCTCGAATCCAAATTCATAAAGTTCAAATCTTAAATTTGCTTTACGAATTCAAGTCTCGAATATTTTAACTTTAATTTTCCACGTGGCATGTTTAAGACCACAAGATTAAAGGTCATTTTGGTACATTTCACATAACTGTAATTTAGAATCACAAGATTAAAAAATCTTCTTTCTTTTCTTATACTTCATTTCAAGTTAAACTAGGTCATCTTTTTTGAAATAGAGAAAGTATGTCATTTTGTCAGCAAAAAGTAAATGTCAGAATTTTACATTTATTTGTATTTATAGTGATCATTATTTGAATGTTGATTTTTTTTCAAAATTTTCTAACAGATAACAAGTCTAGTGACAAAAGTCATAATGACAAATACTTTTCTGGTTATATTAATCGAGTGAAGAACAAGATGAGAAAAACGACATCAAATTTTGATATGGTTGATGATGGTGGTTCTAAAAAGCCTACGATAAGAAGAGATAGTTTTAATGATACAATTTCTCATTACATCAATCGCGCAAAGCTCAAGATTAGAACTACAACAATTGTTAATCGTAGCGATCATATATAATATATTGTTTTATGATATATATATATGGTATTGTATTGATGTTGTGGGAATAATGTTTAGATATATTCTAATGTATTTGACATGATTATGTTGTATAATCACATATGGATTAATTACGAGAATGAATTCCATTTAAAAAAATAATTACTTATTTTAAATATGTTCTTTAATATTATCATTTATAGCAACTTCTTTAATTTTTCCTATTTCTCCGTCTCGCTCTTTCTTTCTTTCTCCTTTTATGTGCCTCGCCCTTTTTCTTTTTTCTTGCTTTTTTTTTTTTAGTTCTTTCTCCCTCTTCTACTATTGCTCTTTTTTCCTTTTCTTTCGTAGAATAATCAATGATTCTAGCTTGTATAAAACTTGTATCAATAGTTAATTAGACAAGTAATATAATCGTAACAAATAAAAAGGCATAAAAAACTGCAAAATGAATTAAACTTTAATTAACATGTATTACAAACATATTAAAGTTGAATTATTAGAAGAGAAGTACTATAATCGTAACAAATGAAGAGACATAAGAAACTGCAAAATGAATTAAACTTGAATTAAAAAAGTATTACAAACATATTAAAATTGAATTATTAGAAGAGAATTAAATATGAACGCAGAATGTAGCAAACAAAAGAGCATTATTTGATCTGCATGTAAACTGAATAAAACTTGTATTTATAATGAATTAAGCAAGTAATCAATTGTAACAAATCAATCGATTAATTGCAAAACGAATTAAAATTACAAAGTGTATTACACAAGTATTAAAGTTGAGGTAGAAGAGAGAATTAAGCGTGAATAAAAAAATGTAACAAATAAATATTAGACAGTGATTTATAGAGTAAACTAAACTTGTATCTTAATGAATTAAACAAGTATCCAATAGGAACAAATAAATGAATATAAACTACAAAATGAATTAAATTTGTATTAAATGGTATTAAATTTGAATAAGAAGAGAGAATTAAGAATGAATGGAAAATGTAACTATGACTGACAAGACAATGTTCTGTAGAGTGAATTAAACTTGTACAATAATGAATTAAATAAGTATCCAATAGTAAAAAATAAACCACAAGGTTGTGAAATGAATTAAATTTGCATTAAAATTGTATTACACGGTATTTAAAGTTGAATTAGAAAAGAAAATTAAGAATGAATGAAAAAGGTAATAAACGAAAGATATGACAATGATCAATAAATTGATAAGTTATATCAAAATGAATTAAACAAGTATCCAACAGTAACAAATAAATAAAAAAAACTTCAAAATGAATTAAATTTGCATTAAAATTGTATTATCTAATTCAATTTTAATACATTTGCAAGACAATTTTAATGTTATATTTAATTCATTTTAATATAATATTTCTCCTAAAATCAATTATAAACTTAACCAAACCCTCTAAAAATTAAAATATAAACTCCAAACGACATTTTCAATTATTTGTAGGAACGACCTATTCAAACTTATCACAAATTCGTAAAATTCAAATAATGAATTCAAAATCTGAAGCTTTATAATGATCATCAATGGTGAACTCTTGCTTCTGTAATTTTAATGATTTAAAATTTCTACTTAAAAACCGTGATTTCATACAAATTTGCGGTCTTTCGGTTCCTCTTTTCATCTTCTTTTTGAATAAAAATAGTGACATGAACAAAAACTTATTTGAGGATAGTTATTTAGATGAAAAGAACAAGATTTTTTTTAAAAAAGAAGAGGAAGATAAGTAACACCAGAGAAAGAGACAAAAAAGTAGAAGAGTAAAAAAAGAAGAAAGAAACGAAGAAGCAGAAGAGTAAAAAGAAAGAGGCGAAGAAGCAGAAGAAGAGAAAAAAGGATTGAGAAAGACGCGAAGACCATGCAATTTTTTTAATTACAAAAAAAGATTATTTTTTATATAAATGATAAATATGTTTATAATATAACATATTTATGTGATTTATCCCCCACATATTAGGATTCAAATATGAATACATTTTACTATATTTATTGTTATAATATTTTGAGTTATTTCTCTCATTGATATTATATTTCGCCTTTTAATGTAATTAGTAACAAAGTAAAAAATTCTAAAGAAAATATCGAAAATTGCAAAATAATATATCTAAGTATGTTTGCTCCACTTTCACCACTAAATTAAAAGTTTTTTTATTCAATAATTTATATGCATACAAAATAGTTTTTTTTTTTCCTTATTACACAATTAATTAAATCTCCTCTATAATATTTGACTTTGCCACTATATACAAATAATCGTGTGCAAATTAAATACAATCAAAACAAACAAGTTTGAATTGATTGGTTGTGTAAGTATTGGACCATTTTTGGAAAAGTTTGAATGGACGTTTCAACATAATTTTTTAAAATTTTATTTTATTTTATAGTAAATAAATAGATATGAAATATAATTTATACTTGTAAACTTTCTAAAATATAAAAAAAAAATCAAAAATTCGACAAGGACTTATCACTTTTATAATGAATAAGATATAGTTATTCAAAAGTTATAACAATAAAAACTACTAATAACATAATTACCTACTATAATTATAATTAGTTACGAATACGTTTGATGATTCTTCTTGATTTCTTCCTTTTAAAAGAAATAACAAAAATAAAAAATTTACTAATTTATTTAATGTTATACTTAAAAATCACATTGTGCACGGAAATGAAAATTTGACAATAGAAAGAGTGCGTTTAATGTAAGGATTACATATAAGAAATCAAAAAGTTTTTAAAAATAATCGATTGAATACTGTAAGGCAATAATACTCACGTGCTAACAAACACAAAATAATTAACATAGAATTATGTAGTTGAAATTATAATTGATAGACTTCTTTACATATATATATATATATATATATATATATATATATATATATTTTTTTATTTTTTTTTATTTTTTTTTGAAATACTATTTTATTTTAGCCAAACGCCTACACAAATTTCTCAAAAAAATACTTATAAAGACAGTACATGTTAGAGCCAAATACCAATGATCATGTGTCCTTGTCTAATTTAAAGGTGTGTCTAGGGATGATAATGGGGCGTTGTAGTGTGGGGCTGTGTGGGTTGAGTTTAATTCGTAAATTTTTTAATTTGCTTCGTATAACAGTACTTTTCATTTTAATCTGTCTCACCCGTCCAGCATATACCCGCCCCACTTAATTTTTTAATATTTTTTTTCTAGTTATGTTTGATACTAAAAATAAAATTTATTAAAGAAAAATTATTTTTTCATTTAGTTGTATTAATTTGATAAGATAGTGACTTAAATTTTTTATCTTTTAGAGGTCAATTGAGAAACATGCAAGAAATTGTATTATTTTTATTAAACCATTTTCATTTATTATCTAAAATATGTTAGTATCATTAATGAAATTATTTTAACAAATAATGTTTTATCACTCTATATAACATGTAAAAAGTTAAAATGAAGTTGAAATCACAGAAATCACATGTATCAGCAACTCGCTCTGCCCCACATTACTTTTAAAAACCCACTCCAACCCGCCCCGCATCAAACCCGCCCCACATAGTCTTAAACTCATTCCCACCCCGCTCCGCTCCATTGACATCCCTAGATATGCCATAATTATAACATGGACATGCACCATAAATACAACAACTACTACATAATCAATACATTAGATGAAAAAAGTGATATACCTACTCTATTTGTTGTGTCATTCTTTTTTTTTTTTTTAGATGTTCGATATCTGTACTTAAGTTATAATTAAATTGTAATTACATATCTATAATGTTTTTAACGTAATTTTCTTTATATTCAACACTTAAGTCTAAGATCTCTAATTAAGAATAAATAGTTTTATCATTGAATTGTTGATTCTCATTCTTTTTCTTCCACACTTATCAAATCAACTCGAAATTATTCATTAAAAAGAGTAATTTAATAGCTAATTCGAGTTATGCAGAAATTAATAAAGTATAAATTAGTGACAAAGAAATTTGAAAGAAATAGTAGAGAGAAATTCTAATCATTCGTCTTCAATTTTGTATAAAATAATATAAATTAAATATAAAATGACAAAATTTTCTAGAAAACTGAAATTTTTTATCTACAATAAAAACCTACAGCTATACATGAAAGTTCTAATCTTTTATTTATTATTTTTCTGCAAATATTTGTGGTCCATTATTTCAAATCTAACATTTATTTGTAATTGTCTTGTTTCTCCAACATAAAAATTATATATAATTGTATATATATAGATCAATTATTTATATATTAGTTAGTTATTTTAATTTTTATCTTATAAAAAAATAATACAAAAAATATCTCATAATTTATACATATATTTTTATGTAGACTATGAAATTACTGATAAAATCATATATTAACTTATATATGAATAACTAAATTCCTAACCATTTATCAATCATAATATTACTCATTCATAACTTCAAATCAATTATCAAACGACTCTTCATAACACTGATAGAGTCATAATTTTCACTTTTTTAAAAATTAAAATATAAAAAAAATAACTAGATAAATTTTTTAAAAAAGAAATTCAATAAATACCATATAATTTTCTCCTAAAGAAAATATTGAGTTGAATATTAAAAGCACACGTTTTAAAAAAAATAATCCATACGGTTGCCGAAAGTGCTATACGGACAATAATTGTTTTCGTGATTCTCTTTTCTTTCTCTTTAGATAACGAAATTTATGTATTATTATATGTCATTATTATAGTATATTATTTATATTAACTTTTAAATTATAAATTAAAATAATAATATCTTTTCATTTTTATATATAAAAAAGAAACTAATCAAGTAATTAATTATCAAATATAATATATATTAGCGAGAAGTATTGAAAACACTTTTCAAACTCGATGTAAGTTATTATCTTCACTCTCGTATTATTGGTAATTTGAAAAATACTAACTTAGATACATCTGGATTAAACCATATGACTTAGAGTGTGTTTGGTATGAAGAAAAATATTTTTGGAAAAATGTTTTTTCAATTTTCTCATGTTTGGTTGAAACAAAAAATTTGAAAAATATTTTTCAAATCAATTCATTTTTCGCAAAATTAAGGAAAATGACTTCCGTTCAAAAATTAAGGAAAACGTTTTCCAAAACTCTCCTCCAATGTCAAATTATATTTTTTTTGGGGGAAAAACAATAATAGTAAAAAATATTTTCAATTTTAAAACTTTAATCTTTTACCCGATCCATGACCCCACGCACCCACCACCGGCCAACCCCCCAAACCAACCCCTACCCAAAATATTAATTTTGCTTTTTAAAAATATTTTCAACTTTAATTTTTTATTTTTAATCTTACCAGCCCCCGGCCAGCCCCTCACCCACCCCAACCTCAAAAAAAATTAATTTTATTTTTTAAAAATACTATCAACTTCAAATTTTTATTTTTTCATTCGTACCCCCTCTCCCCTGCCCCCACCCACTATCCCTCCACCCCACCCCCACCCCCACCCCACCATCCAAAAAAAGATTGTTTATAAAAAATATTTTTAATTTCATAAATTATTTTTTACTCTAGTAAAAATAAAAGATGTCTCTCAAAAATATTTTTCATTCATAAATTAAACACTAAAAATCATTTTTGAAAAATATTTTTTACTCACCAACCAAACATGAAAAAATAAGTCTAAAATCTACTTATTTTTCATGGAAAACATTTTCCATTGTACCAAACACACCCTTAGTGATTTCAAATTCATATATAAAGTAGAAGCACCATATATTAAAAGCATAAGCACTAAAGTATTTTAAAATAATAATTACTCTATTTGTCTTTGTGATTTTTCTTTCTTCTTCTTCCCCAGTGCTCTCAAAAAGTCAAATCAACTCGAAATTTGAAATTTGAAAATTTGAAAAATGGAGGGTACGATTAGATGCTCTGCAAATTACGTTTCGTTGAGTCCAATAAGCTTTTTGTTAAGATCAGGTGTTGTATACAGCAACAGAATTTCTATCGTTTATGGAGATGTTAAGTTTACTTGGGCGGAGACAAGACGAAGGTGTTTACAACTTGCTTCTGCTTTTACTCATCTTGGAATTTCTCGCGGCGATGTCGTATGTTCTCTTCCGATCCCCATTTGATCATCGATTTTGAAGTTGAAATTTTACGAATTATATGCTCTTGTTTGATCATATATAGTTGATTTTTGGAAATTTGAAGTTTTGTTTTAACATTTCGTTTAAGTTGATGGACGAATAGATATTTGGGATTTTTCACATAGATTTTGAAGAGAAACTTGAAAATTTGAATTTTGAAGTTGTGTTTAGACATACATTGTGAACTTGCCTCTGCTTATTTGATCTATATATTTTGATTTGTATCGGAAAATAATTTTTTGACGAAGGGCGTTTAACTGACCACATTACACTACATGTGGATACGCTACTAGTTATCCTCTCCCATCCAAATTCCCATTTGAAAAACACATATTTTTGATGATAAATTTTCAATATTTATTCGCAAAATCTATGTCAAACGATTAGCTATATATGCTTACTTTCATCTTTTGTGCTTAAAAAAATTGTATGTTTTCATTGGAGTTGCTTTATCCATATATATACAACCTTAACATACAATTTTTCAAGCGATTAGCTCGAACTTGTGAACTCCTGGTCACATGACAACAACTTTACCAATCTGTTTAAATTACTTATTCATGTTTAGTCTCTAAGCCAAACTACCCACAAACACCTTGGTTTAAGTAGTAGTAATTATATACAGAATGATTTTTTCAACTTTTATAAGTTACCACATTATTTCGTTGTTGTTACTGTTATTTTTGTTGGATACCCTATACTATTTTCCGTATTTTTTGACTTGTTTTCTCCACTGCCATATTTCCTTTGATTTGCTGCACTTGAGCTGAGCGTGTACAACCCTCTATACCTCCACGTCCAAGAGGAGGTAGGGGTGAGGTTTTCGTACATTCTACCCCCTTAGACTCCATTTTTGGGATTACATTGGATATGTTGTTGTCGTCGTATGCTTTCTAAGAAATAAACAACTTCTTGTTTTGAACTATGCATCTTCATACTCATGTTGCTCATAGTTTATTTTTTTTTTCTTCTTATGATAAGCAGGTTGCTGTCTTGGCTCCAAATATTCCTGCAATATATGAGCTACACTTTGCGGTACCTATGGCTGGGGCAGTTCTTTGTACTCTCAATATTCGTCATGATTCAGCAATGGTCTCGGTTTTACTCAAACATTCAGAGGCAAAAGTCATACTTGTAGATTACCAGTTCCTTGATGTTGCTAACGGGGCGTTACAGATTCTTTCGAAGGAAAATATTAAGTTGCCTCATCTAATCCTAATCCCCGACTGTGACAAACGCCCATCGAATTCTCATATTATGGAATACGAGGCCTTTTTAGCTACGGGAAGGCCTAATTTTGAGGTAGTATGGCCAAGTGATGAGTGGGATCCCATTGCCCTGAATTATACTTCAGGTACAACGTCGAGTCCAAAGGGTGTCGTGTATAGTCATAGAGGAGCATATCTTAATTCTCTGTCAGCTGTTCTTCTCAATGAAATGCCTTCAATGCCCGTCTACTTATGGACTGTTCCGATGTTTCATTGCAACGGATGGTGCCTTACATGGGCCGTGGCAGCACAGGGTGGCACAAATATTTGTCTTAGGAATGTTACTGCTGAAGGAATTTTTACAAGCATAGATAGGCACCAAGTGAGTCACATGGGCGGTGCACCTACAGTTTTAAACATGATAATACACGCACCTCGTAGTATCCGTAGGCCACTTCCGAGGAAAGTAGCAGTGATGACCGGTGGTGCACCACCTCCTCCTCAAGTTTTATTTATGATGGATGAGCTTGGTTTTAATGTTACACACTCGTATGGTCTAACGGAAACATATGGTCCTGGAACTGTTTGCACTTGGAAACCTGAATGGAGTTCTCTGTCACGTGATGAGCAGGCGAAGATCAAGGCTCGTCAAGGGTTGCATCATATTGGTATGGAGGAAGTAGATGTGAAGGATCCAGCTTCAATGAAGAGCGTATTACCCGATGCAAAAACAATGGGTGAGGTAATGTTTAGAGGAAATGTTGTAATGAATGGGTACTTGAAGAATGCCAAAGCTACAGAAGAAGCTTTTAAAGGGGGGTGGTTTCGAACTGGGGACTTGGCTGTGAAGCACCCCGATGGTTATATCGAATTGAAGGATCGTGCTAAGGACATCATTATATCCGGTGGAGAAAACATTAGTACAATTGAGGTGGAGTCAGTAATATTCAGCCATCCATCTGTTCTCGACGCTGCTGTAGTAGGAAGACCAGATGATTACTGGGGTGAGACACCTTGTGCCTTTGTGAAACTAAAGGAGGGTAACAATGCAACTATGGATGAAATCATCAAGTATTGTCGTGATCGTTTACCACATTACATGGCTCCGAAAACAGTAATTTTCGATGATTTGCCCAAAACATCTACAGGAAAGACACAAAAATTTGTTTTGAGACAGAGGGCAAAAGCCATGGGGAGTATTACAAAACCAGCTAGCAAACTATAATTTGTAATTTTCTGTGTTGTATTGTGGATAGACTGATAAAAAGTCTGGCAAGGCAAGTTGAGGGTCGATCAGAAACAACCTCTCTATCTCTACGAGATAGGGGTAACTTCTGTGTATACTCTACCCTCTCCCGACCCCACAAATTGAATATGTTGTTGTTGTTGTGGATTGACTGATCTATGTTTTATTTTATGGAATCACATTTATGTTGTGGGAATGCATCATTAGTTTTCTTTTAATATATATAGTAACAATGGTGAATGATAATGATGGTTACGATATATGGTGATGACTGATGTGATATAATGATTGATAGTGAAGATTGTATATACTGGCTAGTGACGACGATATCTGGTTGTGATAATTGACGGCAGTGATGCTAAATTGATAGGTCATATTAGTCGATAATGATAGAAGGAGACGGATCAATAGTTGATAATGGTGGACGATAATGATCATATAAAGAGTGCTACAAATAGAAAAAAAGATTATGTTTAGATAAGAGAAATTAATAGGTTGCTATAATTGTGGAAAAGAAAGATTAGCCCCTCAAAAGTAATCATTGACTCTAGTTAATCAATGAAAGTGAGTTACTAATTAATTACTACTACATTTTTTTTAAAGGATAATATAAGATTAGTCATAGGTTATTAACTAAATAGTATTCTCTCCCTCACAATGTTACCAAACTTTTATCCTTTATTTTTTATGAATCAATCATTTATAACCTCTCCTAAACCTTCTCTTAACCTAGCCTCCAATGGCTGCTTCAACTTCCTTTTTCCTAATGCACTATTCTAAATGCATGTTGCAGGATGGCCTTTTGGACTTCTCATCTCCTTGGCCTCCTGTTTTTCTTTCTACTAATTATCAATCAAATTTCCTTCATCACCACCACCACCACCCGCGTTGGCGTTATCTTGAAACCGACTTTCCTACACGTTCCCGTCTTTCGAGAAGCGCCTGCTTTTCGCAATGGGAGGGATTGTGGTTCGTCCGCCGCGGACCGTATTCATGTGGCCATGACTCTTGATGCTAATTATTTGAGAGGTACTGTGTTGTTGAAATGTATGATCATCGCAATTTAAAAAACTTTGAAATTAGTACATTTTAGTTACTTTAAAATATTATATGTCTAAATGTCTTCCATGTGTGGACCTACTTAATAGGTCACTAGTAGGAGCTAGCTATAAAATTCGTTGCTAATATGTTACTTTCTCCTTTTCAAAAAGATTGACCTAATTTGACTTGGAACAAAGTTTAAAAAAAGAAAGAAGACTTTTTAATCTTGTGGTTTTAATTTAAAGTTATGTCAAATGTAACAAAATACCCTTTAATCTTGTGGTCTTAAACATGCCACGTGGAAAATTAAAGTTAAAATATTGCCAAAAAAAAAAAGGGGTCATTCTTTTTGAAACAGACTAAAAAGGAAATAGGGTCATTCTTTTTGAAACGGAGGGAGTACTAAATATCTTGAAATCTAATATGAATTTTTGATAATTCATAGTAAAATAATATTTTTGTTCGTTCATTGCTAATTATATTTGAACGACGTTTTTTTTTTTTTTTTAATTATCAGTATATATAACTAAAATATCTTTCATGTAAATATATTTGAACTTTCATGAGATCTTTATGCCTACATGATACATATTGTGACTACGATATTATATAATTACTTAATTATATGATGTCTCGTATCTATATATAGGTACTATGGCTGCAGTATTATCCATCCTACAACATTCAACATGTCCAGAAGATGTCATGTTTCACTTTTTATGTGTAAGACATGAACCTGTGGTATTTTCTAGCATTAAGTCCACTTTCCCTTACCTCAACTTCAAGCTCTACAAATTTGATGTCCACAGGGTCCGTGGCCTAATTTCAAAGTCGATTCGTCAAGCTTTAGATCAACCGTTAAACTACGCAAGAATTTATTTGCCTGATTTAATTCCAATAGACATAAAACGCGTTATTTATCTTGATTCTGACATAGTCATTGTTGATGACATTGTTAAGTTATGGCAAGTTGATCTTGTTGACAAAGTATTAGCTGCTCCTGAATATTGTCAAGCAAATTTCACAACTTATTTCACAGACACATTTTGGTATGACTCTGAGTTACCTAAAACATTTGATGGTAGAAAACCATGTTATTTTAATACAGGTGTTATGATTGTTGATGTTGATAAATGGAGATGTGGAAATTACACACAAAAAGTTGAAGATTGGATGGTTATACAAAAGCTAAAAAGGATATATCATTTAGGTTCTTTACCACCTTTTTTGTTAACCCTAGCTGGGGATATTACCCCTGTTGATCATAGATGGAATCAACATGGATTAGGTGGTGATAATATTGAAGGAAAATGTAGGAGTTTGCATCCTGGTCCTATTAGTTTATTACATTGGAGTGGTAAAGGTAAACCATGGTTAAGATTGGATTCAAGAAAACCATGTACTGTTGATCATTTATGGGCTCCTTACGATCTCTATCGTTCATCGAGGCATTCATTCGAGGAATAATGCATGCTACAACAAAAGAAGAAAGAAGCAGATTCGGAATTTTCGATATTTTATGTTCTTTTGTTACTATCGAAGAACAATTGTACAAACTTTTTTAAAATTATGGGGTTCATAATTTAATATTTTATTTTGAATTTTAACTTTTTCCAGTGATCTTGTGTTAAAAATGATTGTCCGTCGGTTCAACTGAACTCAAATTAATTAACCTTTCTTAAATAGATATGACGTAGGTAATAGATCTAAAGGGGTGTAACGGGTGCAACTGAACTTATTTCTTTTAATAATAAGAATTATGTAAATACATCATAAAAATATTAAAATGTGTATATATGTATATATAAGATCACCTACATTATCGATGAACTCAAACTGTAAATACAAAATTTACCTCTAGAATTAGAGATATATACATGGTGATATATCTATGAGAATTGAGGTTCAGATTGTACGAGAGGATATAAATATACCAATTTAAATTATGAATTTAGGTATAAATAAAGTGGATGGCTGATCGATGAGAGTTTGATGCTTCCTTCGTTTATTTATCTGATGGGGTTTAAAATATGAGAGTCAAACTACTCAAAAATTAGAGATACATGGTGATATATCTATGAGAATTGGGGTTCGAGGATCTAAATATACCATTTTAATTATGAATTTAGGCATAAATAAAGTGAATGATGGATTGATTAGAGTTTGATACTTCCTTCATGTACTATTGATCATCTATGGGCTCCTTACGATCTCTATCGTTCCTTGAGGCATTCCTTCAAGGAATAATGCATGCAAACCGAAGAAGCAGATTCAAAATTTTAACCTGAACGGTTCAATATTTATGTTCTTGTTACTATTGAAGAACAATTGTACAAACTTCTAAAATTATGAGATTCTTAATTTAACAGTTGTTGAAATTTTTAGTGATTTGTTGCATACATATGCAAGTCTTGTGTTAAAAATGATTGTCCAATTCAACAAAATTCAAATTAACCTTTCTTAAATCGATATAGTGTAGCTAACAGATCTAGGGTTGCAATAGGTTCAACTAAACTTATTTCTTATGATACGAAATTATGTAAATACATTTAAAAAATGTTAAAATGTACTAAAATTAGAGATCACTCACATTGTCGATGAACTAAAGACTTTAAATTATAATATTTAGCTCTAAAGTTAGAGATACATGATGATATATCTATGAGAATTGGATTTCAGATTGTATGTGGATCTGAATATTCGATTTTAATTATGACTTCATATACACATAAAGAGGATGACAAATTTATTAGAGTTTGATGCTTCATTCATTTATTTATATAACAGGGTTTAGAATATGAGAGTCAAACTGCTCTTTTTTATTTTATGAATTAATTGGACACGTGGATCTTCAAGTTCTTTGAAATACAATTTATTTATCTAGAAATTTATATACAAGTCATATTAATGTAAGAAACATATTTAAAAAAACTTTTAACTCTTCAAATAGGGACGATATAACATAAACATAAACAAATAGAATATTTTATTTAGAAAAAAAATATAAGTCACGAAAATTGATAAATATATCTATCAATTTTGTTATTGATTTAACTTATTTAAAGTTAAAAATCGATAATACATAAAATCGAACCGAACCGATGAATGCACACCCCAGAGAGCAAAGTTTTGATTTTTTTGAATCGTCGTAAACTTTGAATTAAAAAATTATCTGTTTTTAGTGAATCTTATTGATATGATCAATTTAATAGCGTTAATATGAGTCAAATTAGCGAAAAATTAGTAAAAAAATATCTAGGTAATGAAGAAATTGAGCGACAAATTATAAAATTGTGATAAGAAAAAATGAAGAAGAAAAAGTGCGCCTATTTTACTTTTATAATGATATGAATTAGATCGGCTAGTAACTTGTCCGGACCTAATTAATATTATTATCTAAGAGTTCATAATTCTCGGGGTTCAAAATAAAAGAATTCTAACTACTCTACCCTTTTTTAACGATCGTGATATCTTATGTAATAAAAAGAAGGGATAATTGTATATAATAGCAAACTAATAACCTAAAATAAATGGAGTAGTTAGGGTTTGATTTACTTGTGCTCCATAGCAAACGTTTGCCAAAATTTGCCAGTCCCTCTCTCCCAAATATCTCGCTCGCCACTCTCCTCCAATCTCTCGCTCGCTTCCTCACTTTTTATACAAACACAAGTGTATAAAAATTGTTTCTATTTGTATAAAGCAGAGGAAATTGTATAAATACATATATTTTTGTTCCCCTCTCTCCCCTCTTCCAGATCTCGCTCGCCACTCTCTCAAATCTTGCTCGGCACCCTCGCCTTTCTCACTTATACAAACAGAAGCGAAATGTATAAATTGTGTTTCTGTTTGTATAAAGCGTGAGAAAATTGTATATACACATGCAAGTACATATATTTTCGTCCTATACACTTATAATTATACAATAAAAATACTCCCCTGCCAGTTTCTTTTGCCTTTCTCTCTTTCTCGTTTTATACAAATTCAAATTGTATCTAATTTCTCTCTTTCTCGTTTTATACAATTCGATTCAATTGTATATTCCCTGCCCAAGTCTCTTTTGTCTTTCTCTCTTTCTCATTTTATACAAATTCAAATTGTATATAATCGTTCTATACACTTATAATCATACAATTCATTTTATACACTTCGTTTTTATACAATTCTCTCCCAGGTGTCTTTTGTTTTCTCGTTTTATACAATTCGCTTCAATTGTATATGTATAGGAATTATACAGTTTTCATGTTTGCTATGGAGCGCAATTATGCAAACTTTGCTATAGCATACAAATATGAATTTTTTATTTGCTATATATGAAAGTTGCCCTAAAAAGAATTTCTAAAGAACTTAATGTATCGAAATTTGTTTTTTTTTTAATTTTCATTTTTGGAAGAAACATAAATGACCTAACCTTGGTTAAAGTTGGCTAACCCACAGTTCCATTGCGACTCCAAGCCGCACTATTAGAGGAGCATAGCAAAGAGCCAAATACTCACTGATACACAGTATTCTGCACTCAATAGCCTCTCAAACAGCAAAAGAAGTAGAAAAGAATTCACCCCATTTGCGATTTTCGTTAGGAACAACATCTCTGTGAGTGATCTTTCTGGTTAAAGTTGTTTTTTTGGGGGTGTGGGGGTGTGGGAACACCACAAAACATGCAGAAAAATGTGTTTTCTTGGATACCCTTTTTGATTTTAGATTGAATTTATGCTGTATCTAGCTTTGTTCTTACATGGGTTTATGAGAAATGTTGTTTTTTTTGGGCATTTTACTTCATTGTGGCCATTTTTGCTGTTGTTGTTTGATTGTATTTCTATGCCGAGTTACTTTGGGTTTTGGATTTTTTATTGGGTTCTGTGGAAGATTTTGAGCTGAGGGTATAGTGGGTTTAATGTTTGATTTGTTTCTTGGATGCCTTATTTGTAGATTCATCATTTATGGGTGTTTTCCCCTTTGGTTGTTTTGAGCTTTTTTTGTTGCAGAAAATTTGATTCGTTGAAATTTTCACTTGTACTGTGTAATAGAGGTATGCTTGTTTTGAGAACTTTCAGTTCAGTAGATAGTTTTGAGTAGTGTATAAAGAATGATGATTAAGTAGATACATAGGATGCTGGGTTTAGAAGGGGAGTCTTAACGTAATTGGTAAAGTTTCTCTGCATGTGACCTGGAGGTTACGTTTCGAGCTGTGGAAACAGCCTCTTGCAGGAATGCAGGGTAATTCTGCATGCAATAGACCATTATGCGCCCGCCCTTTCTTGGACCTCGTGCATAGCGGGAGCTTAATGCATTGGGCTGCCTTTTTTTCTATGTAGGATGCTGGCTTTGGTGGTGCTAGTGTAGATGAAATATAATTGATCTTTTTCAGGCATGAATATTGTGAAATTAATTGGCATGGACTATAAATGTGTAGACAATGAGGTGAGTAAGTGGAGATAAAATCAAAATGTTGCTATTATGGCTCTACGAGAGATTTTTCATTCCAGAGTCGCAAATACGATACCTCTAGCTAAGGAAAGAAGGATTTCATCCATCCCATCATATACAATAATTAACATTAAAAACTCATACACTCTGATTCGACGTGAACTTTTGAACGTCAAATTATTATTGTAGTAACTTATTAACATAAATTGGAAGAAGAAAAGGGTGACTTAACTAATCAGCAATGCCTAAAAAACACTGAGATTAGCATCATATAATTTAGTGATACTAATATTGATGTGCACAGAGAAGGCTCAATATGGAAGGTAAAATGCTCTTTATACTAGCCCGACTAATTCATATTTGTGTCGGATACATTTCCTGTCAAGGAGTTCTTAAGGGAAAAAAGGATTCCAACCATCTTACCCCTCCATTTAGTGATCACGATTTCATATGTAATAAAAAGAAAATTCATAAATCAATGGAGAGATACAATGACCTAACCCTGGTTAAAGAAAATCAAAGACAGAGGGTTAAGTTAACCCACAATCCCCCACGATTCCAAACCGCACTGATGGACGTCAAGCATAGCAAAGACACACCAGTATTGTGCACTCTATAGCCTACCAAGAGCAAAAAGAAATAGAATTTACCTCATTTGCAATTTTCCTTTTGGAATATCTTTGTGACTGTTCTTTTGATTAAAGATTTTTATTTTGGAATTATGTTCTTGTTAAAATGATTGAAGAATACCAGAAAATACACAAAAGAATGTATTCTTTGGATACCCTTTTTATTATAGATTGAATTTTGCTGTATCTAGCTTTGTCTTACATTGGTGTATGAAAAATCATTTTTTTTCCTTTTCATTTTATTTCACTGTGGCCATTTTCCTCTTGTTCCTTGATTGTATTTCTCAGCTAAGTTACTTTGAGTTTCTAATTAGTGGATCTTTATTGGGTTCTGTGCAAGATTTTGATCTGAGGGTTTATTAGGTTTTATATTTGATTTGCTTGTTGGTTGACTGCTGCTTGATTTGTTGCCTTATTTGCATATTCTTGAGTTATGGTATTTTCCCCTCTGATTATTTTGAGCTTTTTGTTGCAGAAAATTGTTTCTTTGGCAGCTTCACCTGTACTGTGTTACAGAGGTATGCCTGTTCTTCATTTATTTGTTTCTGAACAAAGTTTCTTTCTTTTTTTTTCTCGTTATTGTTATTTTTTTCTAGAATCAGATCATCTGATGAGAATCTTTAAAATAGATAACCCCTAGTTTGTCTTAAAAGAGCAAATGTTGAGTATTGAAATAGCAGAATGAATATAGAGGAGTTTGTAGACCTCTACTAATTTTGGGATGAGGTGTAGTTGTATTTTGATAATCTAGTATTGTTCAGTCAATGCAAAAATCTATCTCTTTGTTTTCTCTCTCTGTCTTATTTGTTATGAAATGAGCTTAAATGAAGATGTGGTGATTCATCTAGCCAACCCCAACTTGTTGGGACCTGAGTTGTTGATGTCTATTATTCTATATATAGTCTCTATCTTTTTGCTGCTACATTTTCTTTTTATTGTTTGTTTCCTCTGCGCCTACCACATTATTTCTGAATGGTCTTTCGCTGCAACTTCTGGAACTGCAGATAAAGATACGAGTAATAGGATTTGTGCAGAACATTTCATTATCATTGAAAAGATAATGAATGTAGGTGATCATAACAGCAGTGATGGTGCCAATGAGAAGTCATTGGTGATGTCAGCCCAGGAAAAAGGTAGTAGGAACAAGAGGAAGTTCTTATCTGAGTTTCCTCTAGACGTTCCTATTGATACACCTGTTCTATCCCTTACAGAATTCCCAAGGTATGAGCTATTAGAAGAAAAACTCTTAAGCACCCCTAACGAGGCCGGTTCACTTGAAGGCAGGTGTCATCAGTCCAATGAGAAACAAGGAGTGGAAACTTTACAACAAGCCGACTGGGATGATACAATAGCGTGTCAGCTAATGGAACTTTTATTTCATAACTTGTCCGCAACTTTCCAGAGTGCAATCAAGAGGATTGTTGAATGTGGATATAGCGAGGAAACAGCTGAACGGGTCCTTTTGAGGAGTGGCCTTTATCATGGTAGCAAGGATGCTGTCTCAACTATTGTGGATGGTGCCTTGGCTTTACTAAGTAGGGAAAAAGAATTGGATACTTCGACGTATCTCATATTTGAGGATTTGAATAGTCTGGTAGAGTACACGATGTTGGAGATGATATGTGTGCTGAGGGAGGTTAAGCCAGATTTTACTGTGGCAGAAGCAATGTGGTGTCTGTTAATATGTGATTTGAACCTGTTACATGCATGTTCCATAGAAAGAGATCTCTCGGTTGACTCATGCAGTTTGGAAAGTCCGAGAAATAGCTCATCTGGTTCAAAACCTGCCCAACCGAAGGAGGCTTTTGTAGTGAGTCAATTGGGCCTGGATAAACTACAATTGTCAAAACCTTCAATGCCAATTGCTAAAAGTTTGCATTCTGAAATTCCTTGTGATGATCCAGTCGCTCTATTGTCTAATTCTATATACTCACATCTTCATGGAGTGGGCATTACAGCAAACAGAAGTTCAGCTCGTCTTCCAGTAGCGAAGAGCAACTCTGCAGGGGTTAGCGGAGAGAGTGTACTATCTATAACGAAAGCAGCAATGTTAGAAGAAAAAAGTGGAACTGGGAGAAGGGGGTCATCTCTGATCTCCAAGAAAGATATGCTTAGACAAAAGACATTTCATTTTGAGAAAAGCTATAAAGGTCGTATGGGTAAGGGTTCCTTTAAAGCAAAACTCACCACCTGGAGCAGTATGGTTTTGGACAAGACGCTGAACTCTGAATCTTGTTCTTCTGGTCTCGCAATGAAGAGTACTAGCTCTAAGGTAACTACTACAGTTAAATGCAATGGCCCTTTAGCAGTAGGCTGTTCTCATAGTTCAAGCACCTCCCCCTCCATTGCACCTTCAAGTGAAATGGCTAGTGTGCCAGCGACCCAAGATACTATTTGTGCATTGCCTGCTGTAAACACAAATATTTCTGTATCACTGACTCCGGACCCCAAGTCTTCCTCAAATACCCCTGGCAGTACTCCTGCCCCTCCTAAAGTTCTAGATTATTATGCTGGTATCCCATACGATGAGTCTTTGGGGAAACATGTCCCACAAAATCAGAAAGACAAAATTGTTTTGTTGCGAATTGCCCGTATACAAACACTGCAGAAAGAGCTCCAAGGGTGGACTGATTGGGCCAATGAGAAGGTTATGCAGGCTGCTCGGAGGCTTGGCAAGGACCAGGGGGAGCTTAAAATGCTGAAGCAAGAGAAAGAAGAGGCCGAGAAATTGCAGAAGGAAAAGCAAATGGTGGAAGAAAACAACATGAAGAGGCTTTCTGAAATGGAGTATGCGCTGTCAAATACCAGTGGCCAGAGTAAGATGGCTGACTCTACTCTTCACCGACTTAAGGAGGAGAATGCTTCACTAAAGAAGGAGATGGATGCTGCGACGCTGGCTGCCCTGGAGTCCGCTACAAACTTCCACCAAGCAGTTGCGAGGGAGCAGGAGATGCTGAAGAAGTGTCAAGCATGGGAGATGGAGAAGGGCTCTCTGCAGGATAATTTCTCAACCCTGAAACGAGAAGCAGTTCATTTTGAGCAGGAACTAGAGAGAGCCAAAACGCGCCAGAACCAGTTGAAGGTATGCTTTTGTTGGAATAAATTTATTTGCCTGCTTGATTGAGGTTGTAACTCTTAACAAATATTGTTACCCCCCGCCGTTTCAATTTATTTGTTTTACTTTCTTTTTAGTATGTTCCAAAAAGAATGCCTCTTTCCTTTTTCGGTAACTCTTTAATTTCAATTTTTCACAAGACCTCAAGATTAAAGGACATTTTGGTACATTCTATATATTTTTAATTTAAGATCTCAAAATTCAAAAGTTTTCTTACTTTCTTAAATTTCGTGCCAAGTCAAAATCAGGCAAACAAATTGAAACGGAGGGAGTAGTATATATGACATACCTTTTGTTCAAAAGCTAGTAAAACGTCTGCTGATTTACAATTCGAAGTATTATTAATTTTCTTGATATGAGGGTCTATCATAAACAACCTCTCTACCCCACAAAGGTAGGGGTAGGGTCTGTGTACAATCCTTCCCGGACCCCACTTGTGGGATTATACGGGGTGTGTTGTTATCTGCTGATTTACTTATAGCAGTTTGGCTTTTGATAATTTATTGGCAATCTGATGTTCTTTCTTGTATAAGCTATCACATGAGAAGAAACCTGGTAGGGTTTTATTTGAAATGAATTAATTGCACTATAAAAAACATGAATTGCAGGTTCTGTTGGAGCAGGAGGAGAGGGAGAAACGAAGGGTTCTTCAGCAGGCTGATTCCCTTAAAGCTGAAAGGGAGAAACGGGGAGTTCAGAGTAAAATGGAGGAGGATAATATTAGAGAAACGACAGAGAGAAACATGCAAAAATGCAAAGAAGATATCAAGAAGCTTGAAAGTGAAATCTCTCTATTAAGATTTCAGTCTGAAGGTTCAAAAATAGAAGCTCTCAGAAGAGGTATCAACAACACGAGGCCTCAATCTCCTAAACTCACAAAGAGCTTGGCAGTCTTCGAGGAAACTCTTGGCTCTGCTAGTGTGGAAATCGAGAGGGAGTGTGTTATGTGTTTGAGTGAGGAAATGACAGTGGTTTTCCTCCCATGCGCTCATCAGGTTCTTTGTGCACAATGCAGCGTGCTTCACGAAAAGCAAGGAATGAATGACTGTCCTTCTTGTAGGACGCCAATTAAGAAGCGGATTAACGTTCAATTTGCTCGTTCATCTAGAAGTTAACACCAAGATCATCCTAAGAATGATGTCAAGGGATAGACAAGACAACTTATCGTTTCATATTTGTCCCCTTTTTTGGCCTTCACATCATACCTTTAGCTGAAATAGTTGATACAAAAAGGTACAGACAGGTAGTAAGTATTAAAAGATTGTAAATTTTTAGTAAAAGTTCAATTATCAAGTGTTAGATCTTCTTGTACTTAACAAGTGAACTTGGTTCAATGTCTTTTGTATAATGGTTTCTTTTTGCTTGCTCATTCCAGTTTCCTAGTGCTATTAGTTCTTTTTTTTCATTATTTTCTACTTGATTTCATTTTCACACTATTTTTTTATATGTTTTGCTTGAGTTGAGGGTCGATCCCTCTACTGTTACAAGGTAGGAGGATTAAGGTGTTGTGTACATATCACCCTCTCCCGATGCCATTTGTACGATTAGTCTAAGTATGCTGCTGTAAAATATTTTTCAATCTTATTATATTGGAAATTTATTAGTTGGTGTTTATATTGGCAATCTAACATTAGGAAATGACTTTTTTTTTCTTCAAAATATACATTGATGAAAAAATATTTTCCTTTCATAGTAAATAGTTTTCATGAAAATGTTTTACTTTAAAAAGCTATTTTCTTGATCATTTCATTTTTTTTTCCATTTCATAGTAAACTGTCCATTTTTTTTGCTTCTTTAAATGTTGATATCAAATTGCTTATTAAATTTTTTGCATACACCCTTTGGAGTCAACATGTAATCTTTAAGAGTAATAAAATCTATCATTTAATCGTCTATATCAAGTAAAAGGTCTTTGTAAGGAGAATTACGTCAATTGTAGTTGATATAAATAATAAGTCGGGGCTATAAGGAATGGAATTTTATCTTTTAGAAATTGGCTACTTTACTTAATATATATATGATTGCTTTGATTTTGCTTTTTTTTTTTTGAGACGATGATCTTTCGGAAACGATCTCTCCATCTCCACGAGTTAATGATAATATACGTGTACATACACATCACTCAATATTGAATGAAAATGCAAAAATAGGCCTCAACAGGTCGATATGTCCGAGTGGTTAAGGAGACAGACTTGAAATCTGTTGGGCTTCGCCCGCGCAGGTTCGAACCCTGCTGTCGACGATTTTTTATTTTTTGCCTACTTATCGATGTTTTTTCGTGAAGCTTATTATTAAATGCATCGTCCTATAAAGGTGTTTCCGTCATTGGATATAGCAAATAGATATAATAAATAGGTTAGTATGATCTAATCTGACGTTATGTGTGCATCCATCGATTAAAATCGATTTCTACGATCTAATTTAGTGGACGTTTGATGGTGTTCAACTAGTAGAGAGGTGGATTTGGGTGTTACTTTTAAGATTTTCGATATTGACTCATTGCATGTTGAAATTATGAACACAAATTTAATATGAATCAATATATCTATATTTCAATATGTCGAGAAATTTGAAATCAGACAAGTTCATAGCAAAAAAAGCTACATTTAAAATACGATTCTCAATTGGAACAATATTGATAATCTTCATGAGATAAAAGTTCCTCATTATAAACGATGTGTTATATATGGGGTATCATCCAATTTGTTGAGAACAAGATTACTAGTGTAATATGTATATAAATTTGGCTAGTACAATCACTCTGTTGTCTATTTCTAATAAACACTATAGATCAAATTTCGAATCTTAGTAATGAAGGAGTACTAACTATTAATAGCGACTATTATTCAAGGATTTATCAAATAAGTATAAATTACCTAAAAAAAAAAGAAGAGAATCCAACGTTTCAAGTAAAGTTATTTTCCTGGGCTAAACACAATAGACCTAATTTTGGGTCAATTTTGTAACTGTTAGTAACGACTATCATCGATGATTAAATAAGTATATGTTGCTTTGGAAAGGTAGGAGAATCCAAAATTATTAGTTTCACGCAAAACTCTTTATTTCTGACTTACTCCATTCAACAAAAAAAAGGGTAACCTAATGCACTAAGTTTCTGCTATGCGCGGGATACAGTAAGCAACCTTATCTTGCGTTTCTGCAAACAACTATTGATAACTCAAACTCGTGACTTCCTGATCACATGACAACAATTTTATCAATTACGTTAAGACTCATGTTCATCAACTTTCTTCTATATTTGGTTAAATTGGTTGATTAAGTTCAAACATTACATGTTAACAAATATTTTCCTACAATATTATTTGTATTAGTAGAGGATTATATATAATACTAAAATAAATAAACCTAAGCAACAAAATGTCGATATGTCCGAGTGGTTAAGGAGACAGACTTGAAATCTGTTGGGCTTCGCCCGCGCAGGTTCGAACCCTGCTGTCGACGATTTTTTATTTTTATTTTCGACGTTTTACTTGTTTCTTCGATTTCTATTATTATTTTTATCTTATTATTTTGTTGTAGTTACTATTCTTTTTTCATATTGTTTGGTATTTGGCCTTTGGTTTCTTTATTCCTGTTATTTTCTTTAAGCCAAGGGAAAAACGAAATCAGTTTCTCTACCTCCCGTAATAAGGGTAACATCGACATACACAATCCCCTCCCCACACCTCACTTTATTGGACGATGCATCTAGAAGTCAACAATACAATCATGTCATTTTAAGTTCGAGCGATATAGCGGAATCAGTTTCTCTACCCCCAAGAAGATAAGGGTAACGTCAACATACACAATCCCTTCCCCGCACTCAACGAAAAAGGTCGAAAAATAGGAAGAAAATAAAATAAAAAGACGTCGACAGCAGGGTTCGAACCTGCGCGGGCGAAGCCCAACAGATTTCAAGTCTGTCTCCTTAACCACTCGGACATATCGACCAATCGATACTTAATTATTGTTTAATTAGTATTATTAATTCGTTTTTTACAAAATAATATAATAATACATTTAATCAAAGGGCAACTTTCACATATAGCAAATAAAAAATTCATATTTGTATGCTATAGCAAAATTTGCATAATTGCGCTCCATAGCAAACATAGAACTGTATAATTCGCTATACATATACAGTTGAAGCGAATTGTATAAAACGAAGTGTATAAAACGAGAAAGAGAAAGACACTTGGGCAGAGAACTGTATAAAAACGAATTGTATGATTATAAGTGTATAGAACGATTATATACAATTTGAATTTGTATAAAATGAGAAAGAGAGAAAGACAAAAAAGACTTGGCAGGGAATATACAATTGAATCCAATTGTATAAAACGAGAAAGAGAGAAATTAGATACAATTTGAAATTTGTATAAAACGAGAAAGAGAGAAAGGCAAAAGAAATCGGGCAGGAAAGTATTTTTATTGTATAATTATAAGTGTATAGGACGAAAATATATGTACTTGCATGTGTATATACAATTTTCTCACGCTTTATACAAACAGAAACGCAATTTATATATTTCGTTTCTGTTTGTATAAGTGAGAAAGGCGAGGGTGGCGAGCGAGATTTGGGAGAGTGGCGAGCGATATCTGGAAGAGGGGAGAGAGGGGAACAAAAATATATGTATTTATACAATTTTTTCTGCTTTATACAATTCGAAATAATTTTTATACACTTGTGTTTGTATAAAAAGTGAGGAAGCGAGGGAGAGATTGGAGGAGAGTAGCGAGCGAGATATTGGGAGAGAGGCGCCTGGCAATTTTTTGCAAACGTTTGCTATGGAGCACAATTAAATCAAAACCTAGCTACTCCATTTATTTTAGGTTATTAATTTGCTATTATATACAATTATCCCTTAATCAAATGATGAAAAATAATTACTTAAAGGAATGAGTAGTAGTGATGACTGAAATAATACCCTATAATAATAATAATAATAATAATAATAATAATAATAATATATATTTGATGAGATGTCAAAATTTAAATATTCATAATCTTTTAGAAACACATAATGCGACAAGTCAAAAAGAATAAACTTGCAAGCATGTTAGTACAATAAAAAATGAAATATCGTTATTTATTCCATTCTAGTTAATTCTTTTACTATATTTCTGTTTTTTCATTTTTAAAATCCGAAATCATAAAAGATAGGTTTTGATTTATTATTTTTATTCAGTCTGAATAAAAATGAAAAGATAAATATGGGTAGGGGTGGGAAAAAACTATTTAGTGACGAGTTTATCTGAATCTATTACTTTCGATGCGAAACATAACTTTATATATATAATTCACTAAAATAACAACAAATAGTAAGCCTAGACACTATCACTTTAGTAATACAATCAGTTCAATGCTAAGAATCTTAAAAGTTGAATTCATAAAGTTTAAATCTTGAATTCGTCTTTAATAATAGAGAGTAAAAATAGATATGTAACAAAATATAATAGTATTCGACCTACCAAATTCTTGTTTCACCCGTTATTGGATCCCTATATTATCTTGTCCACACTCTAGTTTTCTTGCCGTGTGTGAAGGCGGGGGTGGGGGTGTTACTCAAAGTCAACTCTAATTAATTTGAACATGTCTTTCTTTTTAACTAGTATATCCATGAATAATCTATGTATATCGATTCGGAAAAGTAAACAAGAATATTGCTATGCATCCCAAAAAAGTAACTAAAACTAAAAGAAGTAAAAAGAGTAGTAGAAAAGATATATAGACCTATATATTTTGGTGTAAACATTACAATTTGAATTCAAGTAATCGATCGAGAAACAATCAACCTATTGATATCGAAACAATTTGACAAAAAGCAAACGAAATCCCTTATGTATTACATAGATACTACCTCCCTGAGAGGATAGACATGGTATAAGAGCGAAGCGAATTAGTATCACTAGATCTTGCCATGGCTGCAGCAACCCTAGGTAACCCGGGATGATGATCAACACCCTCGTCTAATAGATCGAGGATCAACATTGTCGTTTGTGTAGGCGCTTCTACTAGCACACGACCTTCTAACATTTCCACGACTCGTGCCATTGTTGGCCTAAGACTAGGCCGTTCTTGGATGCAAGACAACGCCACACACGCCAATCTTTTCACTTGCATTTCAACAGCTACACCTCCTGTAGCTGCCTCGTGGACGAGCCTCTCGTCCACGACTTCCATGATCTTCCCCTGCTCCAATTTCTCACTCACAAATTTAGGGAAGTAACTGAACTTACTCTTTGAATTAGTACTCTTTCCATTTTCAGCTAAAGTGATGTTTCTCCTCCCTCCAATCAACTCCAATAACACCATTCCGTAGCTATAAACATCACTTTTCTCAGAAATCCCGTTCTCCAGGAGCCACTCGGGGGCTAAATACCCTCGAGTACCTCTAATCGTAGTAACAACTCTACTCTCATCTTTCCCCATCAACTTAGACAACCCGAAATCAGCTAGAATAGCACGATGATTCTCGTCTAAAAGTATATTCTCAGGCTTTACATCGAGATGTAAAATACACGATCTACAATCATGATGCAAATAAGAAAGTGCCTTAGCCACATCTAGACTAACTCTACACCTCAAATCCAACGACAAACACCCTCGATTACCCCTCTTTCGAAAAATCCAATTATCAAGTGATCCATTAACTATATACTCGTAAACTAAAAATCGAGGTCCTGATGGAGGAACACTACAATATCCAAGTAAACGTACCAGATTAACATGTTGAACACTAGCAATAGCTGCAACTTCTGATTTGAATTCCTTATCGCCACGCTCTTCTCCATCGATCCTTTTAACAGCTACTGATGCACCATCACTTATAAGCACACCTTTGAAAACACAAGCTGATGATCCACGACCTATCAATGATCCAAAGTTATCGGTTGCTTCTTCGAGCTCTTTAAGCTTAAATCTTGTTGGAACACCAGCTACTTTCCTTAAGAAACTATACTCGATCCTCAGCTCGCGTCCATCAGAGTCTAACTGATTTTCTAACAATAACCTCCTGTTGTGGAACTTCCTTCTTATCAAAACACCAGCAAAAACACCAATAATCAACGCGATATCAGCTCCGAAAATAAGGAAAAATGTCTCAGAATATTTCAACGTTATACGTGCGATAACGATTAGTGTGATCAATAATATCACAAGTGAAATAGCTAAGGAATAAGCTTTTTTGTCCTCCATCAATTCATCATCATAAAAATTCAAAATCAAACTAAATATAAGTCAAAACTATGAATTTATTTTTGGTCCCATAAGTCACTATCTGTATTTTTTTTTTTCTAAAGCCACTTGATAAACTATTAAATTGTATTGAAGGTGTTCACCACACTGTTTGAATATGTTCACCAACTATTACTCTTCTACATTAATGTCTCCACTTTACTTTTATCGTTTTCTATCGAGGTCTGACTAATTTAAATTCGTATTCAGGGTTCGAACATGATACTTTTAGTAAACAGAGGTCTCTGACTAATTGAAATTTGTATTCAGGGCTTGAACTTGATACGTTTAGTTAAGGATGAAAGAGAACTTATACCGTCTGAGTATGTTCTGGGGTTGACTAATTTAGATTCGCATTGTAAAGTCTCGTTTTTTGGGGGTAAAGGAATTTATATCTTGGGTTCGAGTTTGGGATCTTTAATTAAGGATGGAAGAGAACTTACCACTCGATCTGTACATGATTTGAAGATGTTTAATTTTTCCACATGACTTTCGTTTTGGGGTTGACTAATCCAAATTCGCATAGTAATATCTTATTTTTGTGGGGTAAATTAGCAATTATTACTGAGGTGACTCAGGTTCAAATTTGAGATCTTTAGTTAAGGATGAAGGGGTACTTATTCTTTTACATTAATGTCTTTTCCATATGGTATTTGGTATGCAAATAACTTTGATTCGTATCGGGAAGTTCCACTTTTGAGGGTAAAGCAAGCAATATCAAAGTTGTTTCTGTTCTCAGAGCTCGAATCATGGACTTATAATTAAGAATGAAGAAAGACTTATCACCGAATCATTGCAAAGGTGAGCTAGGATCTGAACTTTACACGTTTTAAATTCTAGGACAACGACAGTAGATGTTAGTAACAACGAAATTCAATTTTTGGGATAAAACGTTCAATATCAAAGGTAGGACTCAAACAGTCAAACTCGAGATCTCTAGTTAAAAACGAAGGGTACTTACCATGACACTAGATGCTAGTAAATAGAATCTAAATTTAGTTTATTATATGTACAATTTTCTTCTCTTTCCATTGACTTCCTCAATTCTTTTATCAGTCTACATCTACTATGGTTATTGACTAATAAGTAATAATAAATCTTAAGAATATTTCAAACTTTTTTTTTTTATCATAAAGTATTCAATCGTATTAACATTTCTTTTTCAATTTATAAGAATATGAATTAGTCAAGGAAATAGAACAAGAATTATTTATATAAACTTCAAGATACATAGTACATATATTCAAAATATTGATATTTTTTTAACCTTTTAAATGTATTTAGTCATACATAAGAGTTTGTAGATTCAACTCTTAGACAACGGATCGGATCCATCTGAACACAATACTTTTACTTCGAACCATACATAAACGTGCAAATACTCCCTAAATTTTCAACAAAGCACGATAAATACAATGCTAAAAACCGTAGAGGCTAATACCATCAAATTAAAATCTTGAATTCGCCTCTATTAAGGTACCATCAAGTCAAGCTACATGAATTCATACTTTTATTTAAGCTTCAATTTATCTGTATGCAAGAAGTCGTTGCGTCTTAGCACAACCCTTTTCTTACAGAAGTGCTAATGCACGACCTTACATTTTCTTCCGCTTACCCTGCAGTACGAGCCATGCATACAGAGTCACACGATCCCCAAACGATCCGAGTACTATTTACAAAATGCAATGTACATGTTCGCCTTTATTTATGTACAATACATGTATATCAAAATATCGATCATGTTTCAGCTAAAGTTCGCGTTCACACAGTTACTATACATGTTGGTGTAACATCGTGAAGTTCTTACCGTGTTTTTTCTTTGATAACCGAGAAATCTCCGAGGGCAGATAGCATTTAAAAGAAATGCCTTCTTCTGATCTGCTTCCTTTTTGGAGGGAGTGGTGCTTCTCCATTTCCAGGGAATTCCCATTTGACAACATCTCCATCCCAAGAAGAGCTAACAAGCATTGGATAAGTAGGGTGCCAGCTACAATCTCTAATGGTCGATCGGTGGTGCTGCAATTTCGCAACTTGCTCTCCGCTTACCTAGAAACCAAGAGCATCGTTACATAACACGTATTGATAAGAAGAATCCTTGTCGTTTGGTATGGGGGATAAGGATAACAATCCCGAGATAAAATGCAGGATAATTTTTTCCCGCGTTTAGTTATAGGTATTAATTAGTCTTGGGATCATATTATCCCACTAAAATGATGGAATTAGTTATCCCATATAGAAGGTGGGATATCCTTGTCTATCCTACACCGCATACGAAATGACCCTTTTAGTATAATTGCAGGAAAATCATTCTTCCTAACCACAAAATCATCCTATTCTAGAATATCATTTAGACAAGAAAAAGGTTTAAGGATTGGCCGGAAATCATCCTATTCTAGAATGGCTCGAATTGTACAATCCCTCCGTCAATGAAAGGGGTCATGATCTCGTAAGAGATTCCTTTTAGAGATAAATAAGTTGATGTATAGCCTCATACTTACCAAATCATAGATGTATACGCAGGCATCATGGGATCCAGTGTAAATGTATCTTTGCCCAGTGCTGTAAAACATAACACGAGAAATATTTAAGTATGTATTACGCTAAAATAAGGGTAATTGGAAGTTGTCATAGACAAGAAACGGAGAGTCAATGCAGCATATTTTCTAGCACTAACCTATATTCTGGTGAGAAGTAGCAGCGAATTAGAGTACGCAAGACAGAATGACCCTTATAAGTGGCTATTGACTGATCATAAGGGTGCTTCATGTCCCTAGCTTGAACAGGGTAGTCCATCCATCTATAGTCCCACTCATAATTCCTGAACCAGATATTGCTGAAAACAAGAAAGTGTATGTGTCTCGTTTAGTCGTATAAGTAAGCAAGTGAAACAATAACATATCCAGTGTAATCCCCACAAGTGGGGTTTGGAAGGGCATTGCGTATGCAGACCTTACCCCTAAGGCTGTCTCCGATAGACCCTCAGCTCAAGGAGAAACGGTCTAAAAAAAATAAAGCAGCGCAAGTACAAAAAACAGTAGATAAGAACCAACACACTGTATCTATCCCAAATTTCTCCGTTGATTTCGGTCAAAGTACCCAAAATCAGTTGACGAAATCCAATATGGATCCCACATCCATGTCGTGTCGACACTAGTGCGACACCAAAAGCGAAGAGGCCGAGCAACTTAGCTGGTCATAAGATGTCTCAAAATTGGTTTTCGTGAATTTAATCTGCTTCATGTATTAATAATAAAGCTCATGGAATCTCATGTATTGTACTAGGTTCATCCCCCCCCCCCCCCAATCTTATTAGTAAACCAAAAAATAATTGACATAGACCATCATCACGAAGAAGAATCACAGAGGAGATGCATAGCCAGAGAATAAGCATACCGAGCAGCATGAGAAGACATTTTGCGGATATCCCAGAGCTTGATGGACTGATCTTTACTGTTAGAAATGAAATAACGACCATCCCCCCGACTATCAAGGAACGTAACGCCTTCTAGGTGTCCCATCAGGACTCCGGCTGGCTTTTCTTTGGCCCTAAAGCAACGTCTATCCCAGACCTACACAGAGCAACAACCTCGTTACTCCTAAAAAAGAGACCTGAACTCATGAAATAAATATCGTGGAGCATACATATACATATATCAATTCATCCAGACTCAAATTATTTGGTCCTTAGAGGATCAAGAAGAACAACAATATATGCAGTGTAATTTCAAAAATGGGGTCTAGGGAGGGTAAGACGTACACAGACCTTATCCCTACCTTTGTGGGGTAGGGAAGTTGTTTCCAACAGAAACTCAGCTCAAAATAAGTGTAATCAAAGAAGGATTGAAAGAAAAATAACGATAACAAAATAGCAAGATAAACCAAGCAAATGAAGCAACTGGTAACAGTACAAATGAAGAGTGAGATACCACGCGAATACCAAATAAGGAGAAGATGAAAAAGGAGACTAGCCCCTACCTCTCCTACATAAAAGTACGACAACACTCTACTACCTATCATTCTTCTACCCTAATCATGGACCTCCAACCCTTCATACAAAGGTCAAGTCCTCAGTAAGCTAAACAAGTTACACAAAATGAATCAAGATACCAAACAGCAGAACATTAGAAGATTTAGCATCAGTCCTCGGCCTCAAATCACTCAGATCCGCAATGATTATTCCACAACCCCCCAACCTAGCTCTTCTGTCGACAAAAAGAGAGCAAGTGCAAATACTTTCTAATGTACATAAATATGGTATCAAAAGGAAGTATGCATAATGACTCTTTCCATAGTTTCATAGTCCATTACTACCCCTCTGTTTTGTCATTTTATCATTAATTCAACAAGTATCTTCAATTAGCATCTTTCAGAAGGAGACCTTGATTCTTAAGCATTTCTTCCAAAGTAAGATAGGATGATGATCACCTTACACAGATTGTCATCACTTCCAGAATAAATGAGATGGCCACTTTCGTCAGCAAAACATACAGAATTGACATCAGACTGCAACAGAAAATTATTTCAGCTCATCAACAGAAAGAGATTTGTGACACACATCTATAATAAGTATATTCATACATTGTGTGCGGATATTCGAAGGGAGAGTTTGTTTGCTTCAAGATCATAAACATAGATCGCATCATCACTACTTCCAGCAACAACTTCCCGACCTTCAGTAGAAAATTTTACAGAGAAGATTCCAAAATCCTCATTGTCAGTAGACAAAAGCAAACCATCATGAATTTCCTGCATTTAAGTGAGCTAGCATTAAGTTTTCATTAAAAAAAAAGATAATAGTGAATTAGTATTAAATTGCCAGTATAGCCCAGATAGTAGTTGCATATGTCACTCCTATCGAATTTCCAATAATCCTTTTTGGACTTAATCTTTATGCCAAAAGTTTAATGGTAGTAGCATATAATAATGCAATCAAAACTCCAGCAAGCTCCTTAACTTACAGGATCTAAGATATTAAGTACGGTACGTCTGAATTCATCAGAATCCCGCAGCTTTGGGGAACTGTCATTTGCGAACCAATGCCATAGGTAAAATACTCAATGCGTTAATTTTAATCGAAAATAGATTACCCACACAAAACTTCATATCAAACATCTTTAATGTACAAACAACACCTTATAACAAGTCAAACTCTCTGAAATAAGTTGCTTGTTCGGAATCCATTTCCAGAAAAAGAAGACAATATTCTTTCATACTTGACTTAGTTACTGTTTTCAGCGTTGAGTCCACTGTTGTTATCCACTAGACGAACAGAACTGTGAATATCTGCTCCTAGGCCTAGAAGGGCTTAGAAATGGTACTTCTAAGTGATCACTGCTAGATATTGCAGTCCATGAAGCTGTTATACATATAAGTGATAAGAACTCCAAAGAAAGAGAGATCGATAGCCATACTGTGATGTTGGCTACAGATTCAGTGGCAGCAGATCCTACGTCTACAATATGTATGATAGGTGACATGGTAGCATACACCTGAAAAAGCAACAAAAGTGTTACTCAACAAACAAACATAAAGATATTCTGTGATAAAGTGTAAATTTATCATTCTTCAACAACAACAAATACCCAACCACAAGTCGGGTCTGAGAAGGGTGGTGTGTACACAACCTTACCCCTACCTAATGAGGGTAGGGAGGCTGTTTCCAGTATACTGTCGGTCGGCTCAAGTAAGTCATAATAAAACAAGAATGAAAAAAGAACATGTAGAGAATACCAGTAGCATCAACAAATAATACGATAGCCGAAGTAAAGGAAACAACAGGTAATAATAAGAAGTAGAAGAAAACAGGAGGAGGAAAAAAAAATCCTGTTACCACTGATAAGAAAAACTAGACAGCGCAACTACCTACTAACCTTCTACCCTGATCCTCGACCTCCATATCCTCCTATCTAGGGTTATGTCCTCGGTAAGCTGCACGTGTTTCAGATCCTGTCTAATCACCTCTCCCAAAACTATGCCATCCTACCTCTAGGCTCTACCTCTACTCAAACCCAACATAGCCAACCTCTCACATCTCTGCACTTGGACATCTGGATATCTCGTCTTCACATGCCCGAACATCTCAGTCTCACTTCCTTCATCTTGCCCACCACTAAGACCCTCTCCCGCCTTATGTCCAATATCTTCGTTCTCAATCCTATCTCGCCTAGTAATGCAGATCTAGAAGTAATATCTTAACTTAGATTCTTTTAGTTGAAGTAATATCTTAGCTTAGATTCTATAAGTCAGAAGTTACTGGTCAGTGGTCAATGTCCATTTGCTATCAGCTTAAGTTGCAGTGGTCCCGGTTTACCTTTCGATCTAATGTGCAACTTAAGATTTTCTAAAGCTGGTTTCACTTTGGAGTACCATGAACTTCATGTAATGTTCATGATTTTTAATAGCCTTATATTCTAAATGTATAGCAGAATTAGCAACACCAGAACAGATTGAGATAACAACAGTGATGAAGCTCCTTCAACAACAAAGATAATTTGTTTTTACCTTTTCTGAAAGACACCAAGAATAGCTGTACAAACTCTGAAAGAACTTAACCACCAATGCTTATGGTCTAGAGATATCAGTGGGAGTCTCCACAAAATAGGTGTCTCTTCAATTCTCAGTATCCCCCTTTCCTAATCCCCCAGTCTAATAAAATCTGAAAGAATTTTAGACCATCAGCAGCAGTTTTGAACAGAACACATGTCTCTTTTTTTATCTTTTTGATAACTATGGTGTTCGGGCCAACTTTCGTGCAACTCAACTAATTCCATGGGGTAACTACTACCTGCCACCAGGACAAGTATCAGGCAAGGCTTGAACAGATTGGATGAGATCCCCTAGTGTTTTCGTCTCTGCTGGGATTTGAACCACATGCCTCTTTTCAAAGACATTCTTTAACATATTTTAACTAAACCCTTCAAATGTCACAAATTAGGAGAAACAGAACACACACGACTGAATATGTAACATGGCATGCTCGTAGTAATGACAGCTCGTATTTTTATCTGTACTATGCCTTTTATGAAAAGAGAAAAACTGAAGCCTGAAACTAAAACCAAAGCAAAATTTAGCAGTTGCAAACTTGATATCTGTAAAATAGAAACTCACCAAATGATGTTGATCTGGAGAAAGAGATGTATCAGTAACTGTCCATCTCAAACTTTTTGCATGAATATTCTTGTGAACTTTCCACCCTCTTTCCACATTGTATATTCTAATATGGCTTCCCTGTTTTAGACAAGAAGAAGCATCAGAATGCAACATAACTCAAATCTGTCTAATGCATTGTTAAGAGTGTAGTCTTTAGAGAACTTTGGGATGTCGTATCTAAAAAAAACAGGCTTCTGATTCGATATGGAAAAGTTTTTTTTATGACCGTGATGTTTGCGACAGCTTTCACGCCCCTCGACTAATTCCACGGGATACTTGGCACCTCCCATTAGCAAGAGGGACCAAGTAATTCTGTCCACCAAGGTTAGAACATATGGGAATAAATCACCTAGTTTTTTTTTTGTTTGAAGCTGAATTAGATATGGACATCTTAAAAGAGAAAAATGTAATACTGACACATGTCATGCCTAATCTTCTCAATGCTACAAAAATACAATATAAACTACTGCTAGTACCTGAAAGGCAGCAACAAAAAGGGAACCATCTGCTGAAAATTGTGATACATAAGCCCTGGTTTCCATCTGGTCCACAATCCAAGGACCACTAACCGGCAAATATTTACTTAGAACATGACAACGATCTGCCTTCGAAAATCTTCCTCTACCGGAAATATTGGCTTCTCGAGCAGCTAACATCTTGAATGTGGACACATGAACTTCCTTTTTCCCTGGTAGGATTCTACTGAGATTTTCATGGGGTCCTGATCTAAGCTTAGTAAGTTGAGAAATTTCATGGTCCAAATAATTTGTTGGTCTGCCGTGATGAACACTGCTAGCAACACCGTGATTGGAACTTGAACCATCAAAGAGTCCGGTCTCTACTTCTAACTTACTTAGAGAATACCCCATGTCTTCAATGGACTGTGGATGTAAGAAATCAAAATACATTTTCACATGTAAGACAGTGCAGGGTGATTGTCTGAGAGCCGCTTTGAAGTATCATATCATCCATAATCAAGTTTCTACCATGCCAAACCTGCCAAAAATGGTGGAAACACACAGAATATATTGATCAAGACCAACAATCACCAATTTCAAAAAAAAAAAAATTGATCAAGACCAGTGTATATGAGAAATGATGTTGCGCTATTTAGAAACCATAAACACCACACTTCAAGGACCAACAACAACATACCCAGTATAAGCCCACAAAGCTAGTTCTGGGGACGGTAGAGTACACGGATCTTACCCCTACCTTGAGGTAGAGAGGTTATTTTTGATAGACCCTCAGCTAGAGGAAAAAAATAGTCCAAAGCAATACAGAAAAGGAAATAAAATGAAGAAGCCATGACAAATGCTTCAGCGGAGCTTCAACAAATTAATCAACACACCTCAATCCCAAACTAGTCAGATCAGCTCTATGGATTGTCCGTACTCGTTCTTCTCAATAGAATATACTAGAGATTCATAATTGTTATGACTGTTTTTGACTAGCCATCAACCTACTGCTGTCCTACACAATTATTTGGCAATTCTTAGGAGGAGTTAATTTAAGAAAATTAGCTCAAGTTTACTATTCTAAATGAAACCATACACGTATAACAAGCAAATTCTCTTTAGAGTTTAGAAGGCAGAAACTGCCACCTTCAGCTCAACAAATAGTAGAGATATTAATATACAGAAATTTTATTGGGTGTATAAGTTCCATCCAAGCTAATGTTACAAGCTATGAACAAAGCAGATAAATGGGAAGCCAAGGTTTATGTGAATTTGCCATCACAACGGGGCAATATACATGTTTCTCATTCCTTACCAATAGTAGTAGCATTATTCTCCTTGTTGCCGGTCCTTCGATTCATGTTACTACATGATGTTTCTTGTGCTTCGGTTATCGAGTTATTTGTTTGTTGCAATGCTATGCAATGTTTTCCTTATGATTTATATGTCCTCTTTGATTTTGTATATTTATTTTCTCCTAGCTTTGATATGTGTTACTTGAGCCGAGGGTCTTCCGGAAACAGACTCTCTAACTCCACGAGGTAGGGGTAAGGTTTGTGTACACTCAACTCTCCCTAGACCCCGCATATGGGATTACACTGGGTGGGTATGTTGTAGTTGTTCTTGAAAGGGCTAAATAGCTCAAACTCGAAAAGTCTAAGCTGAACTCTGCTATGAAGGAAATATTGTTTATAAGCAAACTTTTCTAAGAAGTGTGAAAAATACCATCTTTAGCTTAACATAATTCAGCAGAGATACTAGTACATAGAGATTGTCTAAGGCATATAAGTTTCATAAAGCTGATGTGCATTCAAACAATTGAGAAAAGTCAACAAAAGGAATAAACCAAGACTAATGTGAATATGCAATCATAAAGGGATATATAGCTCAAAGCTCAAAATATTTAGCTCAACTCTTTTAAATGAAACCCAAATATTGTCTAACATCCAAAATTTTCTTAGAAGCCAGAAAAATACCGTCTTTAGCTCAACATAATACAACAAATATATCATAATACAGAGACTGTATTAGGCATATAAATTTTATTAAACCTGATGTTTTTACAAGAAACTGAACAAAGTGGACAAAGGGAAAACCAAGAATTCTGTGAATTAGCAATATTGAGGGGTAGGGGTAGGGGCGGAGCTAGGTAGGGCCGAGGGGTTCATCCAAACCCCCTTCCCTATAGTACACGGAATCCTTACAGCTTCTTCATGTGTTCACTTCTTCGTATTTTGAACCTCCTTATGTGAAAATACTGGTTCCATCACTAGGTGGGGGAGGGGGGCATAGCTCAAAATCTTAACTTTGCTATTCAAAAATGAAAACAAGTCAAGATTTATGTAAATTTGCTCAAAATCAATTTTTTTTTACTACAACTCACCATTCTAAATGAAATTAGCAAAACCCCATATGAGATTAACACTTTCTACAAACATTTTGATTATATAGAAACTCTATCAGAGCTGACTTCTCACAAGCAATTAAGCATAGCAGAAAAAAGGGAAAATCAAGAATTCAGTAAATTTTGCATGTTAATGAAAAAGTGAATAAACTGAAAAAAAATCAAAACTTTACAAACCTGATTGCTAAATCTTGGAGTTGTTTAAAATTTCCATTTTTTCACTTCTTGTTTACTCTTATCTCTTCCTTCATTTCTCTTCTATTCTTTGATTTTTGGTGAACATGTCAAACACCTAACAAAGATATTGAGAAAATGACAGAAATGCTCCCTTACTTTTGGTAGTAGGTTCAAAAGTAGCCCCTAAAGTATTATTTTTGAACATTTTTAGTCCTTTTATCTTTGTTAAATGTGAATGTTTTTAGTCTCCGCTATATATTTTTAAAAAATTTATAATTGAGTTCAATCAGAAGTATAAGAAATGTTAATCCTAAATACCAAAAAAATCTATAAAAATATGAATAAATACGTCATATAAAACAGGTTGACTTGAAATAATTTGTTCACAAATTAATTTGGCGTTAAACCCAAATTGACTGACACTTTTAATGGATATATGATGAGTTAGTTTTGTTATTTTTTTCAATAACTCCATTTCGATTGTTTATTTTATTTTATTTTATTTCAAAGGACTAACTAGCAAATATTGTTTGAACCACTTGTCATTTTCTTTTGTTTTTATCCCATTTAACTTAACAAGTTTCCTAATTCTTTTCAAACATGTGTTGCATTTGACTAAACCATCCTATGAAAATAAAATTTAATTTTTTTAGGTTTTGTTTGTATTATTGCCTATAGAGGTTGTCAATGAAATGAGTTATTTGTTGTTCTAATCCATCTTGACTCGATCCATTTTGACCTAAATAAATTTTAAATAAATTAAATCATGACTCAATAATTTATTTTATTAACTTCGTTCAAATTTAATCAGATCTATCTATTCAACAACCGTATAGGCCTTTAAGCCAATTTTGAAGGGAAAAGCTTTTAGCTCTAAAACTTTTTCCTATATCCTACAACATTTTTGGGCCTATATAACAAAAAATCATTTGGAAGTTGATAGATGGTCCATAGAAAAATGACATTAATTTGGAAGCCCAGATAGTTCATAGAAATAATCATTACAACATATTTCTATTCTTTTTTAAATTACAAAAAAAAATGATGGAATTCGGATAAATTTCAAAACGTCTGAGCATATTGCGTCTCGGTTTCGAATATAACTCTCAATGTCCACATCGCGTCACGATTTCGGATACATCACTCAATACTCCTATACATCGTGTACGCTCTAATACATCACGTAAAGTAATGTATCCTATCGATACACATCGCTCAAAGTGATATATCTGATTGATACATCGTGTAAAGGGATGTATTCGAGAATAGGAGAGAGTAAATTTTTTAGTGAATATGGTAAAATAAATTGTGTATTTTGATGATTTTTCCAAATAAATAGGAAGTAACATATTAGTTTGGTTTTGTTGTTCTTACTTTTACATTGTGTGAGTATAAAGAAAACTAAATAACAAAATATTGATTGTGAGTCAAAGTTATCATTGCATCTTACTTTGAGATAGTTGTAAGAATTCATACATTTCAAAATTCTGATTTCGTGCATATTACAACTGTAAATTGTAATCATTATGTTTGAATAACTCATTCTTTGAAATCCCCGCCCTACCCCTCCCACCTTCCACCCTCCCAAAATAAAATACAAAAATAATATCATATTCAGTGTAATCTCACAAATGAAGCTTGGGTATTGAAACTAAGGTGAAAGTTATTAGTAAAATCTAAAATAATACATAAATGTTCTCTTTAACTTTGACCTCAATTGTCATCTACGCCCTCTAACTCTGGATATGCACAATAAGCATTTAAACTTGTATAATATTAAACAAGTAGATATGTACATTTTACAAGGCATATAAAATTCAGTTCGAGTGTATTTCAAATATATTGTCACATATAACACATGTTTTTATATGTCCTAACTCTATACAAAAAATTTAAATATCTACTTTTGCACATGCAGAATTGATTAAAAAGACCAAGTTAAGGACAATAATATGTTTGGTTAATACCGATATATAAACACAAAATATATTTGATTATTGTTGCAAAAATTAAATGTAAAATGTTAGATAAATAAAACTAATGTTTGATAGATCAATAAAAGAAGAATTAAAAGAGTTAATATGTTATAAATTTGTTTTTATTTGTTATGGTCAATTAATTTTGAGTCTTTGTATTACTAGTCAATTCATCATTAAGTCCTAAATTCCATTGGTTAAAAAAATGGAGTAGAAGTCAAGGAATAGCATCATTGGTAGATGAGATACATGCACCTACTAATAAAGTCTGAAGTGGTTGTTTTTATCAGAATTTTTAAATTCGAATTCTCACTAAAAAATTATTTAGTAAAGAACGCTTTTATTTTTAACGTGAGATCTAGTTGAATTGAAATACGAGTATTAAATGTTGAGTTTATTTTATATATATCTTTTAAAAATGCATTAAAACAAAAAAAAAGATGGTAATAGCATAAAAAAACTATTCACATACTCTTAACTTAAAATCTTAAGCTCAATAACAATATATTCAATGAAATCTTACTAAGCGAGACACGAGAAGAGGAGGTAGAGAGGTATTTACGAAAGACCACCTACTTCACCAAACAAAAGAGGAAAACATAATCGTTAATAAAAATATAGTATAATCTTGAGCTCAAACTTTAAATATGAAATCATTTTTATCATAAAATATATTTATTCTTTCATATATAACTTTTTGAAACGTCTATTTTTTTAATTTTTTTATAAAAAAAAACAAGAAAAGAGATACATGAGCTTTAATATTATATGAATTGAATTCAAACAGTCAAAATAATATAAAGTAAAATAAGATGCTGTCAAGTAATATAAGGACAAAATTTATTGTCTTGGTGGTGGGGTTTTATTTAATTTTAAAAAAAAACAAAAAAACAATAAGTCCAAAAATGTTGTTGTTACTATCATTATTATTTTTATTATTAAAAACATGAAAAATTATTGCCCATTTGATGACAAGGACTTGAGCTTTGTCACCTTCAAGTTACCCACAATATTATACTATTTATTTCCAAAAAAAATTAATACAACATGCATCCAGCTGCTAATATTCATAAAACAACAAATAATAGTACGTATATGAGATCCTTAGGTATAGGTCCCCCACCCCTAACAAATCTTTGGACAATGTATGCTCGAAATTTAATATCTGTCTTAAAATTTTGATTAATTTAAATATATATTACGAAATTCGAAATTAGACTTCTGATCATATCACCGTCATCACATGAATCATGTGGTGGTTGTCTTTAACGATCCTGACCTCAATACACAATCTTTCATCGACATAAACCCTCCATCTTCCTATATCAATTATTTCGATTTAATTTACATACTATCACTTCACATAAAATCAAATAATAAAGTATATATTGTCATATCATGTTTAAAAAGTTGGAGTAATTTTGAAAGAGAGACAAAAATCGATACATATGATACAAGTTTAAGTTTATTTGAACCCTTAATATTAAATATTTATCAAAAATAGCATTTTCAATATTAAGATAAAAATAAAACTCACGCATCTAAAAATAAAATAAAATTTAAATTTTGAATTAATCTCGATAACTAGGGATAAAATGTCAATGTCAATCATTTCTAGTATATATCCCAAAATCCAAAAGAAGATGCATGAGCTGACAAAGGAGTATATCAAATCAACTACAATGATTATATAATTGACAATTACATCCATCTCTCTTTTCTTTGGGTGGACACATACTCTTTTGCAATTGGCTTTTTATGGTCCACTATAAGGTACACACAAAATTGTGACATGTGTTCATTATAATAAACCTTTTTTTTTTTATAGTCGGTTAGAATTATATAAATATTAATAATATGAAGTTTAGGTATAACATGAATAACTTGTTTCCTTTTATCACACGTAATGTTATTTATGTAAATTAGCTATCAAACGACCTCTTGAGGTGTGTTTAGTACAAGTATAAGGTTGTCGCGAGGGGTGGAGGGGGTGGAGGCTACGAGGATGGGAATAAAGATGAGAGGTAATGTAGGGTGGGAAAAATATAATTAATGTGAAATGTCATTCGTGTAACTGTTTTATAGAGAAAATGTTGATTTTTTTTAATAGTTTAACATGAAAAATTTGAAAATATTAGTCTTCATACCGAACACCCCCTTAATCACATTTACTTAATCTAATTTCACTTTTAACTTAAAATAATTAATGAAAAATTAGTGATATATTGATATAAGCTCCATATGTTGTATCGTTATCAATTATCATTGTTATTGTTAGTTGTTATTATCATTCATCATAATTATCACTCGTCATCATCAACCATTATAATTATCAATTGTCATTATCCTTCACCACCATTCATTATTATTGTCGGTTGCATTATCTTTATCAATCAATTTTTTTTTTATTTCTTAAATTTCGTATCAAATCGAAGACATCGAACTTTTTTTATCTTATAAAGGGGAACCCAATTGATGGTTGTCACCTTTAAGCTACACTACAAGGAACTTAAATTCCATAGTGGGATACCAAAAAAAAAAGCTTTTTAGAAAGATAAAAAAAGGTGAATAAATAAATAAATACAAATATTTTAGATTAAAAAAAATTTAAAAAAAAATCAACATCCATCACAGTAATAAATCCACCCACACCAGAATAAGTTGAAATTTTGGATACAACTTTTTTTTGTGGATGATATAAAAGAGAAGTGGAAGATGTAGACATTGATTCTATAGCCTTTTTGCATAAGAAAAACATTACATGTCAAATCAATAGTCATTGTTTTTGTATAGACTATACCTTATTTGGTTTTAACTTAGGATTGTTTAGACTTTTTGAAAAAAAAGTAGTTAAACACCAAAACTTGTAAAAGACTCAAATTCCATAAAATGCAAGAAAAAAAGAACTACAATTATTGGAATAATGTTTGTTTAGTATTTTCGTTACCGAAGATATCGAATAACTTATTCATAACCCTTGTATTAACAAAGGCAAGGATTAAACTCTGTAAAGACAAAAATGCCCTTCATATATAACAATCTATTTATAATAATAGTAGTTCGTATTGTATTGGTGTAAACACCAACGGCGAATATAGAAGATCAAATTATGAGTCATAACTAAAAAAAAAAATGAAATGAAAATGAACAAACATCTTTATGTATATATATATTCCTCAAACACAACATACAAATTACAAAGTTGACAGCAACATCATATTCTGAAAATTACAATTCCACAAGTTACAATTCTCAGGCACAAAGAGAGGTAACTTCACCTAAGAAAAACACGTTAAATCGGGCTTTAGAATCGAGAAGATCAAGCCAACGACAACCTTGCAGACGATGACTTGAAGGCTTGAACGCTCGTATCACCACAAGAGTGAAGTAATTCTACATCATATAACTAAAAACAACATTCTATTCACTACAAAGAAACGAAGAAGAAAAAAACGCGAGTGACATATGTCAAGCATTTGTTATGTATAGCTGAAGTTAACTTAATCTATGAACAGTTAGGATGGATGAAGTTCGTTATCTCCTCCATGAGGCAAGGAAAATGATCGTTGTTTGGCAAGAAATAGAAACCGATTGTTGCCTGTTTTAGATACAAGAGATTTACCTCATGCCCCGAATTCTTCAAACCATCGACATATGCCAATTGCCAATCCTGACTAAGATCCAAACCAGCCACCACGACTAGACTCTTCGGAAACTTTAGCCCTTTGAGACTTCTACTCCTCGAGCCAAATATGTTACATGCCGGATGATCTCTATCTTCCCCTTCGGGTAGATATGCCCTCCAGTACCAATCCCTGTCTTGTACGGTAACAAAGTATTTCCCGTCTAATCTCTTCTCAGATTCCGTCCTGTTTTGCCCACCAAACATTGGATGAAGATGTATATTACCTAATACTTCGACACCTGCTTCAGCAGCCCTTACCGCAACATGGTGAGCAATATTACCACCTGAACTATCGCCAGCCATATAGACGTGGACTTTCGAGTCCTTCCCACTTTGAAGCCATGTCCTTGATTTTACCCATTTTAGAGCAGCCCATCCATCATCATACGCACACGGATAACGATGTTCTGGAGATCGTCTATAGTTCACAGAAACAACAACAGCCTTGCAAATCTTAACAAGGCGGCGGCAAAATGTATCATAAATAGCACTATTGGCTGAGGAATGAGTAAAACTTCCGCCGTGGAAGTAAATTATAACAGGAACAATTTCTGTGGTGCTCAGAGGTTTCTCGAGCTCTATTTTACCCCAATCAGCCTCATTTTCAGGAGCAGGTCGATATATTCGATTAAGAAGACTCGTCACACGATCAAATACATCAAAAGAATAAACACCATCAACAGGAATCGAGTTTGTAGGGACCTTCCGGTCTATGAACTCAGCTAAATCACGATCAAACGTGCCATCAGGACGACGAAGCATGTTGTAAGAAAGCTTGAAATTGGATATAAGGATCCATGTATTAAGTGGAACCACCCTCTGCCAAAAGAGATATAATACATAGTTACTACAAAAGATCTACCGATAGTATGAACTATAATAGACATCTCCTCATGACACTAAAAGCAGATTGATGATAGCGAAATTATTTTTATGATTTCACAAAGGAGGCTAAATCAGTATAAACATGGCAAAAGAAACACATGTATGACTATGCACACACATTCACAGAGCTCATATCATAAAGTTAGTACCCCTCCGTTCACTTTTACTTGTCATGTTTGGCTTCTCGAGAGTGAAGCTGCATGGACTTTAAGATTTATTTTTTCATTATATTAATTAGAGAAGGATTACTTGTATTTTTCATATAGTTTTCGACATCAAAATTTTAAATTTTACAGTATCAAATTAATCTGATTCACTCTAGCTTCGAAGATTAGTCAATTGACTCTCGTGAAGCGAAACTTGAAGGATAGAGTAGTGAACTCAGGGTCTGGTTTCTCAAAAACCTTATATCACACACATAAAGTAATCCCTATAACAGATTATGAAACAGATTTTGGGTTCACCAAAAAACTCAGTTTTTCTTACATACCTAAAGTCAAACCTCTATATCAGATTATGAGACTAAGCTAAAAATCAAACAAATCATATACATAAATAAGTAGACCTCAAATCCAAAAATCATTAGTAAAGATTCAGCCTTTGTACCAAATCAAACTTTGGTTTCTCAAAGAAATTTTTTTTACCACAGAAAGTCAAACTCTCTAAATCATAGTAGTATTAATTTCTCAAGAAACTGATGTTTTTCTTTAAACACCTAAAAAGTCAAACCCCTATATATGATTATGGCAAATCATATGCATAAACAGAAGTCAAATCCAGAAACTAATGGTAAAAGATTCAATCTTTACTCTAAAAAAAAACTCAATTAAGACACCTAAAGTCAAACCCCTACAATAGATTACAAAACCATGGATTAACAAGCAAAATGATCCCTTGATTAGCTAAAAACTAACAAAGTTAACAACAGATTAAGGAGAACACAAATTGATTAAATGGGGCATTAATTTCATTAGTGAGAGCAATGGCTATTACTCAAAAAAGAAGGGAAAAAAAATCAAATCTTGAAAAAGCAAAATTTGATCCCTTTTTCCTTGGTGGTAGGGAAGGGGATAATCAGGTGTGGATTGAACACACATAAAAGTTTCGATAACCAACCAACTAAGCTACTAAAATTTCCCACAAATGATCCTTGATTAGCCAAAAAACAACAACAAATTAATACCACTAACAAAGTTCATTATAGATTAAGAAGAACACAAATAAACAAAAAGGGGTTCTTTAAATTCATTAACTATCACTCAAGCAAAACAAGAACAGTGCAAAAAAAATAACAAATCTTAAAAAAAGATCAGTCTTTTATAACTCATAATTTGCTGAGAAACTTTTCTAACACAAATAGAAAAAAAAAAAGGGGTTACCTTAGATTCATTAGCATTAATTTCATTACTCCCAGCCATAACTATTCCTCAAGCAAAACAAAAAGGGACCCAAATAAAAAAAAATCAAATCTTGAAAAAGATGAGTTTTTTATCTGTCATAATTTGCTGAAAACTGACCAAAGAGTAGACAGTTTTGACTGTTAATTAGACAAAAGGGTATATGTAAATAATATTTATATACTGATTTATTGATTCCTAGTTTTTGGGTTTCAATCAGAAAAGACAGTTTCTGAAACAAAAACAGAGAGCAAAAAAAATAAGACAAAAGAGGATATAGAGAAGAAGAAGAAGAAGATGATGAGGAAAAAATATAGAAAGAGAGTAAAATTTAAAGCTTAAAATAGAGATAGAGATTGATGAAAAGAGAAGAAAAAGACAAAGGAACAAGATGAAGAGAGAGAGAAGAGAGAGAGAGAGAAGAGAGGTCAAGCACAAAGGGACAAAAATGGAGGAAGAAAAAAATGAAAGAGACGACAAAAGCAGGCGGCCGAAATAAACTGTTCAATGGGACCCAACCTTTTTTTTTTCTTCGGAAAAATATGGATTAATTATTTATTATCGATACCAAAAAAAAATCACTTAATAAGTTCTTTGTGATAAAAAAGTTATGAATATTTTATAAGAAAATATCAAAAATAATTTTAATTTTTATAAATAAAAATGATACAATTTGAGTTAATTATTTTAGGAAAAATTATATAAATTGATATATTTTAATAAATAATTATTGATTTTATCAATTTTTTTAATTTATTATCATTTATTACAATACTATGTTAAATCTGCAATATGTAATAAAAGTAAATTATGTATGCAATATATTTGAATTATATATGAATTATAATTAATTTTTAAAAGATATTATGTTTGTTTGGTAAAAATTTGACACATTATATTAAAAATGTATTAAAATGTGTGATAAATGAATTATTTATCATTAAAATTTGTATTATATGTGAATAAAAAGTTATTCTTTATAATATGAATTAAACTTGTATTATAAATGAATTAAAAGTGATCAAGTGAAAAAGAAATATTATTATTATAAATAATAAATAATTTTTTATTGTAATATATTTATATAAGTTTGCTTAATTTTATGTTCTCTACAATAATATTTCTATGCTATAATAATTGTTTTCTCTATTTTAATTTATTTTATCTTATTTTTGTTTTTAGTTATTTGTAATATAGCATCACTTTCTTATAAAATAAAAGATCATTTTTAGTAGATTTTATGTATTTTTAGTTTAAGCTATAAAAAGATTTAAAAAAAAAAATTAAAACAGAGAAAATTATAAATATTTAAGCAAATAAGTAAATTTATTTATACTAGTAGTTTCTTGGTGGTGTAGATTATTTTAATCTAAAAATGTATTTTTCTTTTTCTTTATTTTTTCTTCAAAAATCTGTCCTTTTTAAACTTTAAAAAAAAAATGATAAAGCTTAACCCTGACCATTCCTTTTTTTCATGAAAAAAAAAGGGGCTAATATAGACCTTACTTTAGGGATCTAAATATTCTTTATATTGGAGAATTTTTTTTTATTTATCTAAATCGTAATTATTGATAGTAGCTATTATTAGTATATAATAAGTACGGATAAAGATTCGGTTAAGTATAATTATATCAAGTAATATTTAATAATTTTATAGATTCATGTCATATGTATGGTATAATAACTTGTGTTTGAGATCTGTTTAAATTATATACTCATTATAATAATAAAAATAACAAAATCATCAATTACTTTTATTTTTTAAGACTATCGAATAAAATAATTTAGTGTATCCTACCTAACATTTTCAAGAAAAAAATAAGACTAGCGGCAACATGCGGACTTTCCGACTTTTTTTACCTCCGAAAACTCGTACTTGTATAAGATTTTTCAAATTAATATCAATTTTAAAGAACACGACATTTTTGAAGAATCTGATTAAATATATTTTTATAATTATTTGAAAATCTCTAAATAAGTTTTTTTAAAAAAAAATGTATTATCATGTTCTTTAGTTAAACTTTTATTTATAACTCAATCATGTTTTTAAGTTTGATTTATTTTTGGAGATTGCTTCAGAATTTCGAGAAAGCATGTGTGAAATTACTCCCAAAGAAGTTTGGCGGGTAAAAAGTGAAGAAGTTCGCTTATTCCCGTCAATATTAAATTTTTTTCTAAAAATACTAGTTTGGATACATTTAATTATTTTATTTGATAATTTTAAAAAAAATAAAAAAATTGACAGCTTTATTATTTTTATTATTATAATTAGTATATTATTTAAATAAATTTTAACCATAAATTATTCTATAATACATGTGTCATAAATCTATAAGGTTATTGAACATTACTTAACCAATTTTTTATCCAACAAGTACATATGATTAATAAAATGGGTTTTTATCTAATATGTATTTATGCAGAGTCTTAAAAAAAAAAAAAAGAGGCCACATTTTAAGAAAAATGATGTAGATAACTTATTAAAAAATAAATATTATAGTAATTATTTTGACGTTAAATTTATAATTTATAAGTTATACGAAAATAATTTTATTTTATTTTTGCTGCCAAATAATTAGGGTACGTGCATGTATATATATATATATGATGTAAGTTTGATTGATTATCGTATATATGCACAAAAATAGTTCAAAATTGAAGAAATTAAATGATGATGATTAAGTAGGACCGTTAATGATGATCCAAATTATATATATTTCATATTTTTTCGAGAGAAATTATTGTACGCTATTTTATTTTATGTGATATATTTTTATATTTACTTTATTCAAGGAAACGATTTAGTGATAATGGATGCAAATATTAGAAGTGTTGTCTCAAATTACAGAAGAGACAAAAATATTCGATAGTAATTTTTTTTTTTTTAATATTTTAATAGATAAAGTTATTCGATATATGTGTTGATGTGAAATACTAATATTTCATAGAATAGTTAAGGATTAGTATCTTTTGATTATTTTTTTTAAAAATAGTTAAAGGATTAAGATATACACATTTTTTTTATTTTTTTTAATTTCTCAATTTTTATCAATTGAGATATTGGTTTTAATGTGAATTAGGACGGTTCAAAATTGAATCGAATCGAAAAAAGTTATTGATTTATTAGTAATGAGTTATTCGTATAGCAATTTTAATAATGATTTTAATTTGTTTTTTCATCAAATTATCGATTCTTAACAGTTTGGATTTTTTTCTTAACGAAATAACTTAAATAATTATATTTCTCCCATTCATATATATAAATAATTAGATTTTTTCTTAAAATTTTTATTTTATTCTTAATAAAAATTTCTATAACTTATCTTAAATTGTAATAATTTCTAAAAGTCTCTATTTTATTCTTAATTAAATTATATGATTTAATCAATTTAAATTCCATAAAATAAAATAATATATATCATTAATAACCATTCTAATTTTGACTAATTACATTTTAGTCTTCAATATGCATTAAAACTAAATAATACTATTAATATACTACCAATAATTATTAAACACATGTATTTCTATTTTCCACACCACATAAATACACAATAAGTTCAAGTGACATCCCTTTCCTTCTCTTCTCTCCATCTGTTTTTTTTTTTTTAATTTGTCATTTTGTCATGTCATTATTATATACATTATTAGTATTTTCTAAGTTTTTTTGTCTTTTTCGATGCACCTTCTTGGATATACATTGGATTTCTTGTGGCTTTATACTACTATATATAATATTATTTTACAATAATAAGGTGTGAAATGATGATTTTGACACATTATACTCCCGGTGTCCATAATTGTTTGTCATGTTAAGGTCATGCACATCTTTGAAGGAAAATTTAATACAATGTGTAATTTGACTGATATAACCCTATCAAGAACATCAAAAGTCTATCTAACATTCAATTGAACTGCACTATCATTAAGGGCAAATTTGGAAAAAGTGACTAATTATTTCTTTGATTATTTTAATTGATAATTAATCTTGAACATCTATTTTTAGTATATCTGTCAAACAATTATAGACGAAGAGAGTATATATTTTTTAAAATATAAAGCAAATAATCTATTAATGTATTTATCGTTGTTTTAAGATTTCTCAAAATAAATTCTTTAATCACTTGCTATAGGCCATAAATTATAATCCACCATATTTATTTTTATGAAGTTATATTCTTCCAATATTTTCCTTTCACACTATGAAAGAAAAAATAAAAACAAAAAGATGAAAAGTGGAAGCAACCATATATTCTCTAACGTTATTCTTCCATTTTCTTTTTATTTCATAATATGAAACAAACAAATAAATAAAAACATAAGTAGATTCGTTTGGCATTTATTTATATTTGATGTCAGATATCGCATTACTAAAATTAAATTAAATTTATTATGAATTTAATTATTACATTATGTTTTTTAGTTGTCTTTCTTCACTGAATCGAGGTTCCTTATTAACTTTCTCTATTTTTTTCAATTAAAGATAAAATATGAATACAGTCTATTTTTTTAGACCTCGTTTATAATATTACACGAAATATGTTACTATTGATATTATTATTATACTTTTTTTTTAAATAAAATATTTGACTTCACTAGATATAATAAATTTGGAGAGAAAAGTAGTAAACAAATAGCTTTGTCATTTTGGTTGAATGTATCTAACATTCCAAGAAAAAAAGAGTAAAAAAAAGTTGCTTGTTCTTGTGGACAAAGCTATGTACAATGAATATGAACAAGAAAGAATCTCTATGTATCTCATATATATATATATATATTTTGTATGAGCTCAATTAATTTAGATACACAATGTTCAAAATGCATCCGATAAAGTATTTTTGGTCATTCTTTTAATATTAGGATCGAAATCAAAATTTTAATTAAGAAAGGTACTTCACATTTTTTATGGTGAAAATATTTTTACTACCACTAGACAATTGAATATTTATGTTATTCTCTATGGTTTATCAAAAGTGTTCACTTCTTGTTATATATATAAAAAAAAAAAATCTTTTAGGATTATAAAGCACGCCTGTTTGGATCGGCTTAAAAAAAGTAGCTTTTAAAAATGTTTTTGTAAGTGTTAAAACTTATTTTTAAAATAAGTAGTTATGTTTTTGGATAAAAGTGTTGAAGTTAAAAAAAAAGTTGTTGATGTGTTTGGCAAATAAGTGCTGGTAAACACTATTTTTAATCAAAATATCTGAAATACCCTTAAAAGTTGTTAACATGATAAAAGTTAATTAATTTAATAATAATAATAATAATAATAATATGCAAAGAATTATAATAATTATATATAATATATAATATATAATATATGATAATAATAATATATAATAAAATAAATAATAATAAAATAAATAATAATAATAATTATAATAATAATAAAGAATAATAAAATAAATAATAATAATAATATTAAAATAATAAAATATTAATAATAATATATAATAATAATAATAATAATATAGAATTAAAATAATAATAAATAAATAAAATAATAATAATGATAATTAAATATAAATAATAATAATAAATAATAATAATAATATAACAATATGAAAATAATAATAATAATAATAAAATAAATAATAATAATAATATATATAAAACATTAATAATAATAATAAATAATAATAATAATAATAAAATAAATAATAATATTAATAAAAATAATAAAACAATAATAATAATATATAATAATAATGATAATAATAATAATAATAGATAATAATAATGACAATAAAGAGTAATAAAATAAATAATAAAATAATAAAATATTATTAATAATAATAATAATAATAATAATAATAATAATAATAATAATAGAAGTAAAAGAAATAAGGACAAAAAGGTAAAAATTTGATCAACTTAAAAGAGCTTATAAGCTAAAAAAAAACAAAAAAAACACCCCTACCCCAACTTTTAACTTTTGGCTTAAAATAAGTTTTTTTTTAACTTAAAATAAGTTATTTTGAGTATTGTCAAATAACTAAATTAAATAAGTCAAAAAACAGTTTTTAAGTCAGTTTGACCAGCTTTTAAGCTGAGCCAAACAGGCTCATAGTATATATGAAATGCACGCTACAATATACTTTAAAATGTATATCATTTTTCTTTTGTTATATCGTATAAAATTTATAATGACAAAGAAAAATCTTTATTAAACTTAAATAATCCTTTTGGTATGTATATCATTTTACTCTATTTACACAAATATCTCGATGATTTTCGCTCGTTATTACATAAAGTTTAATAAGCATATTTTGCGTTGATATGGAAACGGAAATCCCAATAGTCGGAGGCAAGAGATCCATATGAAAAAACACAAGTAAACAAGCCTCTACTTGAGCCAATTTGATCGTTGGATCGTGCTAATTCCATACGAATTAGTACCGAGAAGCATGTGTCCATCACTCTAGCAATGACGACGAATATGAAATAAAGAGTATCTGGTTGCTTGTGGTTAGTGGAGAACAACCATTCGGTTGAATTTGTCGTAAAAATGAAATTATTTTGTTTCATCCTTATCAAAGAGCGGCGTACCGGGCTTATTTATTGAAAAAGAGCGGGGTGGGTGGGGTGGGGTGGAGGGGAGGCAAAATGGAAAGACCAATTTTATATCACCCATCAATTCGAATTAGCAAAAATAATGTCTCATTGCATAATATGAATTTCAAACATTCATGATCTAAATGTGAATGAGTCGAATGACTTATTCCTCGGTCTATTAGTAAGTCATCTCTTCAAGGATAGTGAAAGACGTTTTCATAGAAATATTTTTATTAAGACTCATATTATAGTATATAATACTACAAATTTGATTTAAATTAAATTATATTTGTATTTGCTCCAGTTTAAATGTCATTTAGCATTTATTATATCTTTTTGTGTTTTTTTTTTAAAATCACAATATTTCATATTCATTAGCCTAAAATGAAGAGCATGATTACAGATTCATAAATAAATTTTAACTAGTTCAAAAATTGATATGTATGTTATTCGATGATTAAGTGATACGGACAACTCAATAAAATGAACGATCTAAAACCAAAATTTAGAAAAAGATAACATAGCCAATTTGAACTTGAAATGTTTAATTTCAAAGAAGAATTGAAATCAATATATCTTACAAAGCTAATATTAGCTAATTCAAATCGAAATAAATTAAACAAATTAAAAAATAAAAAGTAACTATAAAACTTAATTATATATGATCTTAAATTATAATTACATCAACAACAAATTTTCAAAAATATGTACATAATAATTAGTAAGAAATTAACAACAAACTATTAATTTTTAAAAAATAAATACTTCCTCCATTTTTTTCTAACAGTTACTCCTTATATTCAACAACAGTTGTCCACAATTAATATGGTACAACCCTTAAGAAATATTGTAATAGATAATAGATATTATATTACTATATTATCTTTTAACTTTATTAGATTTTTAAAAAAAAATATGTTAGATCATAAATAATATTTATTATTGGATAACTATTTTAAGTATCGTAAATATTTATTATTGAAAGTAGAAAATATTTTAAAATAAATATTTTTATAATATACGTGACAACTAAAAAGGAACGACAATTTTTTTAATATTCTATTTAGGTAGGTTTAGTATTTTATTTTAATTCATCAGATCTGCTTCTCTTTTATTTGTGTAGTGTAGCTCAGTGCTTTTGCTGGAATTTGTTTCATCTTCGGTATGTTTTCGTAACTGAATTTGGGGGATTTTTTAGGGTTAGGGTTGAGCCGCCTTTGTAATTCATACTCTATTTTCGGCATATGAGAATTTGATTGTTTGCCATGGAAACTGAACTAATACTTCTTGTTAATCTGTACGAGTTTGTGTTTAGAAATTTGCTCTAATTTGTTTCTTTCGGTACTGAATTTGTTTTTTTTTTAGCTTGCCTGCCATTGCTTTAGTAGCTTTAGGGTTGAGCCAGCCGTGGCCACTGACCGGAAAAAAAAAGAAGGAAAAATATGTAGTATGAGTAAACTGTAGTAATATTTGCTATTTGTGCTTTGGTGCTTAATTTCTGGGTTGAAGTCATAAATTTTTAGTTGTATGATTAAGAATTTGAGATGATCAGGAGGGATTTAAGTTTGTAACTGTTGCAAATTTGGTAATTTTCTTTATTTGGGTAAATGGACGTATTTTTATTGTCAAGGGAAATATTTACAATCAAAAGAAAAAAACTATGCTCACACTAGGAGGTTATGGTGAGAACGGATTAGGATAGAAGGTTAGTAGTACATTGTTGCGTGTTGTCTTGCTTTTTCTTCCATGCTAGTTAGTCGTTGTATTGCTCTTGTAGTTTGTGGTCCTTCGATGTCTGTTAATATATGTTGTTTCTCGTAATTCTGTTATTCGTATTATTTTGTTGTAGTTACTGCTCCTTTTTTTAGACTGCTTTGTCATAGTTTCTTTAGTATTTTGTCATGAGTTCTTCACTTTCGTTATTTCTATTTTGAACTGCTTTTCCCTAAGCTGAGGGTCTATCGGAAACAACCTTGATACCTCTCAAGGTAGGGGTAAGATTGTATCTTGTTGTTGTTGTTGGGGTTTTCAAGAGTTCCATTTTTTTTTCTTGCAGGGTGTTCTACTCTTTTGTGTATACAGAATGCCTCGGTATGTTTAATCCAATGAATTTGATTATATTTTGTAAAATTTCTTCCATTTCCCCTATTTGATTCTCACCCTCTTTATCCTCCTCAGGTATTACTGTGACTACTGTGATACTTACTTAACGCATGATTCTGTAAGTCCTCAAATCATCTTTCAAGAATCTCTGATTTCAACATAGGAATTTTGATGGTCCATATAGCTGGCACCGGCTCATAGTTTTTGTTTAAAGGTTGATAATAGTGTTTACATATTGGTTGAAACAAGTGAATTGCGGTAAGAAGAGTTGAGAAATTCTCTTAGGAAAACATTCTGAGCAACCCAACTATGGCATAAAAGCATTTCTTGGGAAAAGGTTTAAAGAATACACTAACTTATCCTAAATGTAATCCTTTTGTAGAAGTACATTTGAGTTTATTGCAGGTTTCTTGTGTCCATGACTCCTCGTTGGAGCTTTTTAGAAAAAAATACTGTAATTATTTGTTGAATCCATTATGCTGTACCTGCAATTGACAACACTACTGTCTTGCTATTTTCAGCCTTCTGTTAGAAAGCAGCATAATGCAGGGTACAAACACAAGGTATTATTTCCATTTTCTCAGAGATTAGGCTTATCACTTTGAACAAGTCTCACAAAATGATATTTTCAGGGAAATGTTCGAACTTATTATCAACAATTTGAGGCACAACTGAATCAAAGTCTAATTGATCAAAAAGTCAAGGAACATCTAGGGGCCTTTAGACCAGTTGGCCTTCCTTTTCCTCAGCTAAGGCCTGGTCTTCCAGCTCCTCAGATGCAGATGCCCGGCAACCCTCAAATGCCACCTGGTGCCCAATGGGTCCCTGGTATGCGGCCTCCAATGCTTCCAAGGCCCATGCCCGGTCTTCCAGGTATCAGTAGCATTGTAAACTCTTATGAGTATCTTGAAGATTATTTTGTATTAGGTCCTCCATCAAATTTTGAAGATGATTGTCGACTATGAAAGGATTTCCAATCTTATTTTTGTTTTTTAGTTGACATCAGCGGCAGAGGTTGAGTGCTGGCTGCGGTTTCGACTGAACCCAGTAGCTTTAGTTGAAAAACTCTATTTATTTAAAATTTATTGAATATGTACAAACTATTAATTTAGAACCCAGTAACTTAAAAGATTAGAATGTAGAACCTATAAACTTCAAATCCAATCTCCTCCTCTGGTTGACTCCTAGATTGTCTGTTTGTGTACATATGAAGGTTTAAAGATTTTACAACAAATAAGCTCCCATAGGAAGGGGTAAATCCCTGTGGTATCACTATTAGCTATTCAAAATGGAATGACGTTCTTGTTTATGTGGTTTGGAATTTTTTTATGTGAACTTGGGATTAGAGTTCCTTTTCAGAAGATGTAGGTCCAATTCTCATCAACTGCTCCATATTTTGATCAAGTAGGTCTTTCCCATCAATGAAATCACATATCTGTTTACTATTATTAGAATGACATGCTCCCTCAATAGCGCGGAATAGATATAGAAGATTCATATAACCGATACTGATTAGTTTAGAATTGAGTCCTAATTAATTGATCGAAACAATTTGGCAATAGGTCTTATTAAAATCTATAGAAGCTGTAGGTCACCATAAAATATTTAATGTTTCCTTTGATTGGGAATGGAGGACATATGTGGTGAAAGGATACAAGTTTCATCTGTGAGACTATCTCTAGTTTTGAACAACTCCCCAAGAAATGAAATTAGTGGAACTATGCTTTTGCATCCAGCTTTGAGAATTCCAATAGCCTGGGTTCTGGAATGCATTGTGGGATACATAAATCAACTAAATTTCAGTCCTTAATTAGTTTCGTTTTTGTGTGTGTTTGGGGGGGAGGTCTATATGAAACCTCTGCATCTTTGGATGATTTGATGATATTCGACTATTTTTCTGCAAACTGTCTACCTACATTAACAGCCCACCTCTATGTGAGAGTGATGTGATAATTCATATTCTGCAACTACTGCACAATGTTTTGGGAGAATGTAGCAAGCTAGTTTTGTTTGACATTTTTCTTTAAAGCATAGAATTCACTAATGCAATTGAACTCCCTTTAGCTCATCATAATTTGAAGTTGCATATGATACCATCTACCTATTTGTTTCTCAAGCCATTTTGTATTTTTCTTTTTTGCATGCTAGAGAGAAATTGTGTCATGCTGTAGTTTTTGGAAGTTTGCAAGTCGATGTTGCCTTGGAAAGTTTTCCCTAATTATAGTATCTGGATAATAAACCTTTAAGAATTAGAGTATCTTTCGATTGTTCCAGGTTATGCACCTCCACCAATGCCTCAGATGTTGGCACCTCCTGGTGCTCCTATGCCTGGTCAAGTCAATAATATGCAAAGACCTGTCGGTCCACCAAATGCAGTTCCAGGAAGTATGGGAATGCCTGCTCCTACTGGCGGCCCTCCAATGTTTGCACCACCTCCCGTGTATCAAGGAAGTACCACTGTGCCAACAAACGGAGGAGGTGATAATTCCAGTATCAACGCTCAAGCTGCCGACTCTAATCAATAGGCCGGTCTATGTACATAAAATCCAGATGCTACTGTCCTGAAGCTATTCTTGATCTTGGCTTCAACATGTTTTATTTTCTTTGTTGTGATGTTAAGTGCTAGAAATCCATGATATGGTTAGATGTAAGGTTTCTTTTTTTTGGTAAAGAAAGTGGTCAGGGAAGAGAGACAAATCCATTTACTCAGGGAAGGTTTTGGCTAGCAACATTGATTGTACCTTTGAAATGCTTGTATGGTATTTATTTAGTCCAGTGAAACTATTTTAAAGTAGGGGTTGTTTGATGAGAAGGATAACATCAATTAGTCCTGGGATTAAATTATGGATAAATGACAGAAATTTCACTTTTAAGTTATTTTACTATCATTATCTTCTATTAATTTTACAAATTTCTAAAATTCCTCATTTTCACGCGGGATTAAATTATGGATAAATGACAGAAATTTCACCTTTAAGTTATTTATCATTATCCATATTAGTTTTACAAATTTCTAAAATCACTCATTTTTACCATCAGATTAATGTATCAATGCATAAAATTAATGTATTTCGCGCATCAAATTAATGTATCTCATGCATTAGATTAATGTATCTCAATGCATAAAATTAATGTATTTCGCGCATCAAATTAATGTATCTCATGCATTAGATTAATGTATCTCGCGCATCAGACTAGTGTATCATGTATAAAATGTACATCAAATTAGTATATCACGTATAAAATATAATGTATCTTACTTAACGATTAATGTATCTCGCGCATCAAATTAATGTATCAGCACTTATATTATTGTATCAATTTAAGAGATTTTTGTAATTATAAACTTTAAAATGTACTGTATCTTACTTAACGATTAATGTATCTCGCGCATCAGACTAATGTATCAGCGCTTATATTATTGTATCAATTTAAGAGATTTTTGTAATTATAAACTTATAAGGGACAAATGATAATTTTGCCTTAAAGTATGTTATTTATGTCCTTTGCCCTTAAATTATAGTGCTACTTAATTTGTTGTTTGGTAGACAAGTACAAGATAACTTATTCTGCAATTAATAATTAGTAATGACTACTCGAATAAATTATCCCTCCCCTTTGGGTGATATAGTAAATCTTAAGATAATTATTTTGAAATAAAATAGGTAAATGACTAATTTATTTCTTTAAACTCTTTTTATACATCACTTTTCACAGTCATGAAAGAATATATTTGTAAATAAATAATTTTTTCATAAAGTTTGTTTATTTTGAATACAACAAATCAATCACTCAATGAGAAATAATCTTAGCATAACTTATCTCATCATATTAATTTCAGAATAACTTATCATAAGTATTCAAATCAAATGACTCCTAATACTTTCTTTGAGTGTAATACACTTCTTGATGTAACATTACTAGTAGTTTCTTTGTCGAAACCTTTTTTTTTTCTTTCTCCTAAACTTCTAAGTAAATAAAAGTATGCACCCTATTTGTACAGTTCACAAATAAATAAATAAAAACTACAATGAAGTAGCACCAACAAGAACTTTTTTTTTGTCCCTTCAGAAGTTCAACAACGGAGACTTAATCTTTCCTATAAAAGTTACACTATCACAGTTGTGTGTTCAGGCACACATTGCCTTTAGGGATGCATCAACTTTATCTTGACGAAACATCGGATAATCTAAGTAGAAACAGAAAATATTGTACATATGAAACCGAAAAATAAAAAATGAAACAGGAAAATTTGAACCAAAGATCAGTGTCTTGGCTCACCATTGCCATTTAGATGGAGATGCACCTCTTCCACATTGACCGTGATATGATCTCGGTCACATGGGGTGCCATAAGATGGTCTCAAATAGACGAGAGAGTACTGGAGTTAGACCGAGACCCATCTTGCAAATCTCGACTTTCCTGGGTAGACCCTTTCACAAACTAAGCAGCTGTAGCATCGGCACACACCACTGCCCATCATAGTTGCAGATTTCAGCAGGACCTTACTATAGGTATGAAAAAACATCAAGCTGTCTGAATAACTGAGGCCGAAGCATCCAGCGAAACCATCAGGATTATTTTCCAACATGTACAGGAAGGAAATGTGAAATAAAATAAGAGTAATTTTCTGGATTCTGGAATCCATTGGAGCCACAATGGGCATCATACAGGAATGGATATACTTTGCAGCATATTTTCAGCGACGTGATGCAGGTGGGCCAGCAAAAGGATACTGAGGTAAGACTGACGATGATCTTCCAGGCTCATCTCTAGGATGCTGATATATGTGGCCATAACCTGATAGTGCATAAGGAGTACTTGGTGCATAAAATCTTACATTTTCAGCAGGCAATCTTCCTGGATGGCCTCTGATGTCACTCACATAGTTGGAAGCACTAGCAAATGACTCTCTGCCTGTCAAAGGCAACTCTCCAGGAGTTATCATTGTCCTTGGAAGAGAAAGATACCGGTTCACAAGTGAGGTGGTATCCTCGTTGTAAGGATTTACATTTTTTAGTAAACTATGATTGGCAGCTGCAGACATTGTATTTCTACTTTCTGCAGCAGGGGTAACAGTACCAGGTTGCCCATGGAGACTATTGAGGCCGTAACTACGGTATTCCCTTTCATTTGGAAAACGAGCATCAGAGTAAACATGTTCATTCCGTGCAAAAGCTGCATCACTTCTCACACCAGCAGGGGCCCTCACTAGCTGCTGTATTCCTTGTTCAGATCCATAATGATCCAATTTGTGGGTCACATGTACTGCAGAAGTACAGGGCTGCAGATGTTTTGCCTGTTGAAGACCATAGCTTCTGTATTCTTTCTCAGTAAGGAAATGCGGATTACGGGCAACCTCTCTAGGCATGACATGATGGTCCACAAACTGCTGCCTTCCATGATCATGTGGTGAGAAATTCTGACCTGCTTTACTACTGCCGTATTGCGCTCCATATACATGCTCCCTGACAGGTTCATAACCAGATAAAGGTGGTGCTGCCGAGCGCTGAATAACTGGCTGAGCCACAGGATCCTGTAGTACTGGTTTGAGAGTTGGATCCAGACATGGTGCAGGTCTAAACATCTCTGTTAACTTCTCCACCTGCTCAAAGATAATTGAATTCTGATTTTCGGAGAACAGTGAATAACTTACTAATTAGGGAGGTCATTTGGTACCTGCATAACAGTCAGCTCAGTCTTAAACTTGCGTGTCTTTTCATCATAATTGTCTTTAATTGCTTTCTTGAACACATTCTCTGGTAGTGGAATACAGTCCTTCTGAATCCTGAAAGGAACCTGTTGGATGACCAACCATCAATAAAAACACCTCACAGACAGGAAGAAGATGAAAATTCATAAAATAAGAACAGCATATTTGACCTGAGCAGGGAACGCCCCACCGAATGCCGCTGGTTGAAGTCTCATTCCACCAGCAGAAGATGCCTCATAGATACCATACATGAGCTTAAGATCGAAATCAAAGAGGAAAAGCTTAAGACCAGGTTTGATTCCCATCACAAAGTGTTGTTTGCTTGCAGAAACACCCATCACACGATATCTGAAACAATCTTCTTTCGTTCTCGCATTGCACATGAAAATTACTCCACCAAGACTATTCAAAGTGTTTGCATCCTTATTTACCTCTCCCCGTCCTTCAATTAGATCAAGGCTCTTTTGAGTTTTTTCATACTTACTCATCTCTCCACATCTTTCACTCATATCCAGTTCATTGTTTCCTTTATTAATATTTTCAGACTTACTAGCATCTTTTTCACCAACATGATTTCCTTTGTTGCCATTTTTTGCCTTCTTGTGTTTGCTTCTGGCTTGCATTTGTGAACTAATCTCAGCTTCTTTGGTTTGTGCAGAGTTTACGTGAGAGAATTCTTTTACAAGCTTACGTTTACCCTTCAGTGCTTGGGGAGTTTTTTTTTCAGCAACTGTACTTTTAGAACTAGATTCAGCAGCGTTATTGCTCTGTTTCTTTTTCTTTTTTGGAGCCATAGTATTGCTCAGTTTCTTGTTCTTTTTTGGAGCCATGGAATTTCTTCCTGTCAAAAACAGAAAAACAATCAATTTCTCCCAATCTAGCGGAAACTATGAATAGGAATAGGGAGGTTACATATTGGGTAGCACATCTGTTTCAGTTATAGAGTTCATCCAAATTTCCTTCCCCTTATGCATAAGTACAAGCAGCAGAAAGAGAAAATCACTAAAAGGAGACGAACTGTCAAATCACAAGGCCACAAATTTTGAGAAGGAAATTTCTTTAGAATTTTTTTTTGAGAAGAAATTTCTTTAGGATTTTGTTCAAACAATAATCCCTTCCTGTCACGATATATTAGTATACTACTCTTTTTTCCTTCTCTACAAAGATAAATTTGATCCCTAATTCCCTGCATAAACTTATCTTTAGATCAAACGATCCCTAACTGTGTGTCAATAACCACTATGCATAGGTTACGGAGTTTCCCATATTCAATTATCCATAAGAAACAACAACAATCACCCAGTCTAATCCCACCCCACAAGTGGGGTCTGGGGAGGGCGGGGTAGGCAAACCATACTCCTTCCTTTATAGGATAGAGATGTTGTTCCGATAGACCCTCGGTTTAATAAAAACATTTTTTTAAAACAGGTTTGAAAAATACAAAAGTCAAGAAGCTATGATTCATAGGCTTTAGTATTCTTTCAACATTTGTCCTGCCATCTTTATATGAGATAAAAAGTAACAAGGAAATCCAAATGCCTATCGAAGAATTCAAAAGGCACAAAGGGGGGTCCTGAGGAGTTTAAGGTCATCACCACAGGGAAAGCAAATCATCACACTGCACTTCAATCCTGAATTGATTAAAATCTGATGTATGAATCATATGTATTCAATCCCTTCAATTCAGACTCATTTTTTTTAATAACCGTGGAGTGGCCAGCTATCGCGCACCTCAAACTGATTCCACAGGATACCTGTCACCCCCACCATCAACATGTATCATGTAACTCCATCCACCAAGCTACTCAATTCCTAAGTTGCTCGGACTTCCACAAATGTTGCCACACCATGCCAGATCACTATTTTTGGAGGATCCAACACTGTGTTATCAAAAGCATGCTTTAAGCACAAAGCGAGGCGAAGCACACCTACTGCGCTTTTCTTCCCTGAAGCAAAGCGACAATCAAAAAGAGATCGCTTCAACAGTTGAAGCCAGAAGCGCAAGTAAAGAAAAAGCAAGAAAAGGTGCGCTTAACTTTAAAATGCGCCAATTAGGGTTTTCTTAGAAAAATTTGTAAGGCTTTTTTTTTTTTTAATTTCTGAAATATACTTTTGCTACTTCAGTATATTTATTTTTGCGACTTCAAAATATTCCCTTTGGACGCTGCGACTGCTGCAAGGTAAGTTCTCTATTTCTTCTTTCTTCTCTTTGGTTGCTGTATCTGTTGACTGTTTTTTTTCTATTTCTGGTTGCTGCTGTGTTTTTTTCTATATTTCTATTGTTGCTCTGTTAATTTAAATTTCTATTGCTGCTCTTTTTTTTTCTATTTCTATGCTGGTTGCTGAACCTAACAATATTTTTTTTTTTTACTTAGTTTATTTGTTGTTTTGTTACTAAGTTACTCTTCTTTTTTGCTTGTAGTAGTAAAGTTGATCCTTTTGTGATTTAATTATGTTTTTGCTTTATATGTTATGACTTATGAGGATTATTGACTATCTGTTAACGAATATATTACCTCTACTCAGTTTGTTTTTTAATACTAAATACCCCTTTACTTATCGCTTCTATGAAGCGAGCCCTCTCGCTTTGTTTCGCTTCTTGCTTTCCAAAACACGTATCCAACATATTTGAAGAGATGGAGCACATAGCTCAATTCAGAATTTTCTATAATAATCATGGTCTACGGGCCAGATTTCCCATACCTTCTACCTCACACCACACCAGCAATAGGTATAGATTATCAGGTAACCCTGTATACCAAGCTACTCAATTCAATTTTTTTTAATAGCAGTGGTGTTAGTGCCAACTTTCCCGCACCTCAAACTAATTCACAGATACCTCACACCTCCCACATGCCACAGGTAACTCTGCCCAACAAGCTATTCAATTCAGGTTCTTTTATTACAGATGTTGAATGCGAAATCAAAATCCAGAATTGACACTTTTATCACAGGAAAAGCAAATTCTGAATAGCGAAATCAAAATCCGGAATTGATACTTAACTAATGCAATTGGAGCAAATACAACGAGAATTTTGACTTAAATCCTAAAGTATTAGTAATATACTAATATCAATCCATACAAAAGCGAATCAGGTTTTGTTTTATGTATAAAAATTGGAAATTCAGTTAGAGAACTTACACGATTAAATTCAGCGATCGCCGGAGAAAATCGCCGGAGAAGAAGGAGGAGGAGAGGAGCTAGTATGTAACCAAGAGAGTCCGATTGTTGTTCCAATCGACTTTGTTGAGGGATAAGAGAGAGAAAAATGGAGCAGGCCGATCCCATTATCAATTGGGCTTCTGAATTTTGAACTTCTATCTATGGGCTTTCTAAGGATTCTCCCTAAATAAATGGAATTTTATCCAAATCCGATAGCGTTAAGAGTTAATTGAATTTTATTTATTCTTTCCTCTTTTTCAAATTACAAAAATCTTTTAAATTTGATGGTAATCAACTACATCCCAAAATGCCCCGATACATCGCTTCCAGATTTCAAATACATCGTTCAACGTCCCAACACATCGCATCTCGATTTCGGATACGTCACTCAACATCCTGATACATCGTATACGTCTCGATACATTGTCTAAAGTGATGTATTTGATAATAGGAGAGAGTAGAGATTTTTGAATTTTTTTAGAATATGGTAAAATTAAGTTTTGTATTTAGGTAATAATATATATAGTTATTATTGATGCATGTTCAATGTATAATTAGTACTTATATACTGACTAAAATTTGTTTAAAATACAAATTAGGATGATTTTTATTGTGGAATTTGTTATGTTAGACTAATATATAGTGTAAAATCTCTTCTTTTTTTTTTAAAATAAAAATGTATAATACTATTATATATTAATTTCATTTCAATTTATGTATCTTATTTTTAAAAAAAATATTTGAAAAGAATGACACCTTTATATGTTTAGTTAGTTTCAATTTCAATATTTTCATTTTACTATTAGTGACACAAGACACTACCTTATAAAAAGACATGAAAATAACATAAATAGAGCTTAATTGGGCTAATTTTGTCTTCTCAACAAATCTAAAACAAAAAGAACATTGAGAATTTATTTGTTCAAAATTAGCAAACCAAGTGAATTTACATGGGAATAGATAACAGAACCTTTTCTGGACAAACTATGAAAACTTAGTTACTATACCAATATAATACAATACCTCTGTCCAGCTAAAACTTTCGAGTATCTAGTAACACAAGGATATCATCATCTGTTACTTGGACTTTTTAACCGATACACAAGCAGTTGGGCACAAAGCTTTCTTCGTGAAAAAGCTGGACAGATTTTCATTCTTTACAGTTTTCGTCATGAAACTTTGTGAAAAGCTGATGCCTGTACTTGAAACAACAATAATGGAACTCAACCAGTCAGGCATTCTCATATAGATGGTACAAAAAGCCAATAAAAAGCACATGACTCAAAATGATCCTAGAACAACGGCATCCAAATGTACAATCATTTTAACTATAGCTTGGTTTACATAAATAGGATCATTTCATTCCCGAACAATATTGTAGGATAAGGGCGTCATAACTTTAGTACAATCTTCATTCTCCTATTTTGTTAAATTGTTCATAGGTCTTATCAGATTGTAGGGCGTGCCTGTGTAGTAGCACTGAGGCCATTTTTGCACAATTCTTAAACAGCAGCCACTAAGTGATGGATTTGTGCAAGTTTTCTCAAAAGCAGACGTCTACAACAGCTTTCATGGCATGACTAATTGCTCAACGTGAAGAATTCCATTATATCAATTACTTAGCACATAGAAAGCAAGTTTGCATTTCATGCAGATATATTAGAAGGGCCAATTTTTTGTCATGGGATTTCACTAAATCCTCTGGTTATACAAAATATTGCTGCCCATAATAGAAGAACACCAAACACTATGGTAATTTGGCATTAAAGAGAAAACAGATGGACAATGTCGTCTTCTTTTAGAAATACATACCTATTGTACTCCAGTTTCTGGATAACAATCCCATTAAGCAAGAGCTCCGAACTATAAACAAGAGTTCCTACAATAGTGATACTTGTTGGCATTAGTCACAAGAACGCAATTACCAGAAGGACAAAAAAGAAAGAAATGAAATCATACCCTTTTCCAGATATGGAATGCATGCTTTGTAATCTTCTTCACAGGAAAGAATTAATAGATCATCACTAGTGATTTTACTATTAGATTCGTCCACCACCTGATAAGATCAAAAAGGAAAAGAAAGATCCTTAACTGAAATCACTTTGTCATATTTCAATAATACATTTAAAACAGCAATTTACAAACTTGGTTGATTTTTTCGCAATACACATCAGTCACACATCAAGAGTAGAAACTAAAACAGCATCAAAAAAGTCAAATCAATGCCATGGTTGTGTGTACCTCACCACGCACTGCCTTGACCAAGGTTAGAAGGGTATCTCTATTAGGTTTTGCATTTGGAGTAATAATGACTCTTTGACCCTGTTAATTCAGACGAAAAAATGAACTTTATAATAGGCTGAATATTCCTCTTTAAGTAACTAAAAGTGTACGCTCTCAAGCAACTTAAGCTTTTGGATTAGATGGTTACACAATTATACAAGCATACCTCTAGAAGGGGATGCTTTCTAGCATGAGCAAGTGAAACAGGCATACTAAAACCGAGTTCCTTTTCCTTTTTGGCATCTCTTAAGATATAACTTTTCTGATCAACAAAACAGCTTGCTCTTCCACAGCTCTCAAGCCACAAATGTGTTACAATTGGTTTTCCACAGGCAATGGCTTCTAGCATATTCTTTGTTCTAACAAAGCTGTCAGTGACAAAGTGTGTGGCATCAGAACAATTTGATGTGGAGTTAAATCCGAGTCTTGCCAAAATCTGCATTCAAGGGAAATTAGGAAAACCGTAAATCATTGTCCAACACTAGTTCAATTTAAAGTTGAAAATATCTCAGATAATGGGGAACAGTACCTTTTTCTGCTGCTTGATTAATTTGCTATCCAAGCCCTGCTGAACAAGACACAAATGTCGCCTGCACCTTTTCGTCGTCGTGAACCTCTAGGCAGAAAATCAGGTAATTGCTCTGCATAACCTAATCTAATAAGCTCTTGAGAAAGGGGTGATCTGGAGAGACTTCTCATGTGTTGCTTGCCTTTCTTGTGATCATTAAGACAGTATGATGGATCTGAGATTCCATTTAAAAATACGTCAGATTTCATCTCTTTTGTCAAAACATTAGTGGATATGGAGGTCATTTCATTTAATTTGGCAGACTCAGTAGATTCAACTCTTTTGAAGTCCATGGGTATCATCTTCTGACTTGTGGCTGAATATTTACAAATTGAGGAATAAGGTTTACTTGCGGTCTGAATTGACAAGAGTCCTGACTGGGTCTTTTGTAAAGACTGATTCTGACTTTTAAATTCCACAGGTTGGCATTTTCTCTCTGCCTTATGATTCAAAACTGGAAACTTAAAGACATTTCCCTGATCAGCAGGCATCAGTAGAGGATAGAGATTGCTTGATCCATTTGAAATCCGTCGCACCCTTTATGTGTCCTTTTCCCCTTAGAGACCCAATTTTCCAATTTCACTTGACTCAATGTGGCTGCTACACTTTGGCAAATTTCTCCTCGATTATTCATGCTAACTTTTCTAGCTTTCCTTGATGTGTTAGTACTTGATTTGGAAACTTTCCCTCTTACAGCAGCCACTTTGAACAAATTGTCATTTAACTCTTCAAGCTCATGTTGCTTCCTTCTTTTCTTTGGAAAATTAGACTCTCTGATGGAATTGGTTGCTGGGTTCTCCAACCTCCTCAAATTTAAAGACGCTTGATGCCTAGTTCTATGAACAACAGAAGACAACTCTACTTCAGCTGAGCTACATAAAGTAGGTTCTGGTGAACTATCACCAATGTTAAACTCTCTTGAGATAGCGATCTCAGAATATTTCCTTTCTTTAACTAGGCTGGTTTTTGGAACAGGAGGGGCCCAAAGCAGATCACTTTTCAATGGAGGAGCGTGTAGTAGAGTTTCCATAGCTTCAGCAGCCAGTTGAGTATCAAGGCCAACATCGTATGTGTCTAATCCATCTGATCGATTTCCGTCATAATCAACTTGTTGCTCAAATGTACCCATATCAAATTGCTCATCCGACTTCCTCAGGAAGTTGGACTCAACATCCATGTGAGCTTCCGGGAGAAACTTTGGTTCCGCCTTATTTAAATCTGTCCTACTTTCCATTGGTTCCTTACTGGATTGGATACAAGATACTTTTTGTTTCTTCAGTCCGTAATTCTTTCTGTGATAGGTCAATATCTTTCGGTGTCTTGAAAAAGAACCATTTGCACTATCACTTTGCCTCTCAGGCCAGTCAAAAACTCCAGAGTTTTTTACTGCATTTTGAACATTCATTCTGCTTGCCAATTTTTGCGATCCCACACGGCTGAAAAATGGAGGTGCTACAATCTTATTCACTCCTCTATCTTTGACTTCATTGAGTGCATCCTCATTGTAAACTGATAGGTAGTGGTCAACGAAGTCCAGAGCATTAGCTTCTGACAGCTCTCCAGATACTTGAGATTCAGTTTTGTTTAACTTGGGGAGTTCTATTTTACAAGAATGAAGTGGAAAATCTTTATCTCCATTCACACCATAAACAGTTGAGCCTTCCGTTTCCAAACTTCCCTTGTAGATTTCTTCATTGGTTAATTCACCAGCCTGACACCAATCCTCTCAACTCTTGGTTTTGTATTAACACTGCTCTTATCTATTTGTAGAGATAGTCTGCCATTAATCTCCGAACACTGTTTCTGTTGATCAGTTTTCTCAAAATCTGTGGTGCTTCTGGCTGAATCCAAAAACTTAATAGATTCTTTGACCTCCGTAGACATCCTAATAAAAATATAGACAAGATTCAAGGTGCAATTAAAATAGGAGATACACAATTGAAAAGAATTAATGAAATGTGCATTGAAAGATGCTATGAAGATCAAGGAAGCTATAAAGATTCGGATTAAGAGGGTTTTTCCAAATAACGTAGAAATAGTTAAGTCATGATTATGTTGATATCTATTGATCAACTTCAACGCCTACACTTCAGATACTTTTACTCAAGTCAAGCTGAAAATTGAACTATGCCGTATATCACGAACAAGTCATTAGTTTATTAGCTTCTGTCATAAAGGCTTCCTAGTTTCTATACACTTCTTGCTTTTGATGTAAAAACACAACTTGTTATCTTCCATAATTGTGAGAATAAGACGGTATTCAGTCATAGGTGAGGAATGATAAATCAGAGAGTGTGCTATTCAACAATAAAAATGAGTCCATTCACAATTTACACAGCCCAACAACAACTTTTCCAATGGCACTGATGCACATAAACCTATACAACAAGTCATCCTCCTTCAAAATGTTACAGCTTCTAGAGTATTTAGCTAGTGCATTCAGGAGTACTTTGAGCTAGAAAGTTTTTAGATACAGAGCTTCAGTAGGATTACAAATGGGTAAATGAGCATAAAATCATATATCATCAGTTTGATGATTATAAGCATGATATTCAGTGAAAGGTCATGCTTGTAAAACAAATGCTTACCCACATAGGTTTGTTTAGGAACCGGTGAGAGTTTCCACTTACCCAGCTGCTGTTTATACCTTGTATCATCAGAGGATCTCAACTTTGAGACACTTGCGACTTCAGTACCATGCATTCTTTCATCATCACTGTCAAGGACAACCTCTTCCTCACATTCATTTGCGATATGAGAGACCTCATTTTCAACACAATCAGGGACATCCAAGATCATTGTAGGAAAATCAAGGTTGTCCATTCCAATTGAAGGACTCTCAATGTTAAAAGTATCATAAAAGGGAAGTGTGTATGCATTCTTAGCTTCCATTCTACTCTGATTCTGTCCGTTTTTACTTGCTCTCTGATAACAATATACAAAAACAACAACTACCCATCAACACCAAGCACGTTGGAGTAGGCTATATACTCACTAATCATTGCATTCATTTTGCTCTCTCATCACAAAATCATGTACAGTTTTCTCTGATGAAATGACCTAAATCTAGCAGATTGTATGTTAAATGTATAGAACTCTTATAACCGACTGCAACAATAAAAAAATGAGATTGTGTTTGTCGTTGCTTCTTAATAGTGTACACTAGCTGAATCTACTTGTTTTTTTATAGGGAGTGTGTGGGCTGTGAGAACAAGCAAAGATACAGAGATTTGAGGAATATATCCATAATCCTCACCTTAACCTCTAATAAAATAAGGTATTGAAAGTTGTCATAGAAGAAACGGAGAGTCAATGCAGCATATTTTCTAGCATCTCCTATATTCTGGTGAGAAGTAGCAGCGAATTAAGAGTACGCAAGACAGAATGACCCTTTATAAGTGGCTATTGACTGATCATAAGGGTGCTTCAATGTCCCTAGCTTGAACAGGGTAGTCCATCCATCTATAGTCCCACTCATAATTCCTGAACCAAGATATTGACTGAAAAACAGAAAGTGTATGTGTCTCGTTCAGTCGTATAAGTAAGCAAGTGAAACAATAAACATATCCAGTGTCATCCCCACAAGTGGGGTTTGGGAGGGACTTTGCGTATTGACGACCTTACCCCTAAGGCTTTTCTCCGATAGACCCTCAGCTCAAGGAAAACGGTCCTAAAAAAAAAATAAGCAGCGCAGAGTACAAAAACGAGTAGATAAGAACAAAAACCTGTACTATATCCAAATTTCTCGTTGATTTCGGTCAAAGTACCCACATCAGTTGACGGAATCCAATAGATCCCACATCATGTCGTGTCGACACTAGTACGACACCAAAAGCGAAGAGGCCAGAGCAAACTTAGCTGTCATAAGATGTCTCATGCAAATTGTTTTCGTGAATTTACTCTCGTAATGTATTAAATAACAGCACATGGAATCTCATGTATTGTACTAGGTTCATAAACCCCCACCCCGCCACCCCCACACCCACGCTAATCTTATTAGTAAACCAAAAATAATAGACATAGACCATCACGAAGAAAATTCACATGAAGGAGATGCA